>WOVY01002708.1:25000-489488 GCA_013436015.1 Rhipicephalus annulatus | reverse complement strand
CAGGTGATGTTGTTGTTGTTGTTGTTGCCCCTTCGCACTGGCACATACCCACTATGGGGGATTGGCCATGAAATCTAGAAGTAGCCTATATGAGATCTACTAAAAGGTTTATCCTAAATGAAAAACTAATGATATAATAGAAAAGAATAATTAACTAGAAAAAGAATATTAAACTAAACAAATAATTGAAGATTGAATCAAGAAGAGTAAAGGTGAGGTAATACTACAGTGGTAAGACAGAAATTTTGAGTAGACCAGACAATCGAGCTTATCTCACCCGGTCACAATCAAATGAATATGCAAATTTCATTCAAAATTAGACAAGTGTCGTCAGAAATATATTTAAGCAGGCATTATTATGACATTGCGCTTTGATTCTCGAATGAAATTGCATACAGCATCGAAATACGCTCCTGTGGCAATGTCCCAAGCTAAAGGCACCGAAACTTAGAACATTATCTGCAGTTAAATTTAATCCTACTGCGTGAAACGGAACAATTAAAAGTCTTTTCCTAATTAATGAATAGTTTTTACATGTTATAAAGTAATGCTCTATTGTTTTCCGTTCTTCACAAAATGGACACAGGGGGGATATCGCCAGACCAGCTCTGTGCAAGTAAAAGTTTAATGGAGGGACACGACATCGAAATTTGGTTAAATAACTTCTAACTTTTTAGATTGACTCCACTGAGGTTTCCAGGGATATGTAAGGTGCTGATAGTCCGTATATTTAGTAATATTTTCCATCATATCCGTATAAATAGCCAATTTTCTATATCTGATCGACACTATGTGTTCCGATTCTGGTAGTACCGAGATCACAGGGCCATCAAGTGTGGCTCGAGATAGTGAATCGGCCATTTCATTCAACCGTATGCCACAGTGTCCCGGGACCCAGACTAACTTCAGGAACTTCACATGAGGTGGAACTAATGTTTGTAATGTCGCTAGAGCTCTTGATTGTTCTGAAGCTGTGAGAGTAGTACACAGCGAAAGAGAATCAGTAATTATCATTGCACTCTCTTCGTTTGAAGGAAGTTTTCGTAGCGCTAAAATAATAGCCAAGAGCTCAGCTTCGAAAACCGGAGTGAAGTCTGGTAGTCTTACCGAGAATGACCAACCGAGGTAATCTGAGGACGATTCCTACCTGCTGCCTTTTCTTTATTCACAGAAGCGTCTGTGGCTATTATGTTCTTTATTTCCGCATGAGCTATGTAATCTTCTAACCTGTCATTTTTAAGTAACTCGAAGATTGAAACTTAGATAGTGGGGGAAAAATTTCATCACATTCTAATTCGTAATATTGTGATTTAATGCTTTGGTTCCAATTACCGATCTGATATCCACCTTTTATGCTTTCCAGTTTCTTTTGTACAAAAATAATCTGGGGAGTACGAAAGCGTGGCCAGTGAGCGAGGAAGAAGGCGTCGGGTTCACTAATAAAGGCATATGCAGACCGTCTCGCTGATAAGCCGTAAAATTTCAAGTATGTTTGTACAGTTAGGATACGGAATCGGCAAAGAATAGTTGGTATGCGAGCTTCCTGATATAGTACATTAATAGCGACATACCTGGGGAGTCGCAACACAAACGTAACGCTTCTCGCTCTAATAGAACTAACGGTTTAATTTTGTACGTAGGGCCACCCGAAAATAATATACACCCAAATTCTAGTATTGGGCGCATGTACATTTTATATATCATTAATAAGGTGTGTCTACGTAACCCATATTTTCTGTTGCTCAACCTTCGCAATAAGCCTGATGCTCGTTGTGCCTTTGCCACGATATAGTCTATGTGAGGGCTCCAGTTAAGTTTCTCGTTATAAATAATGCCCAAATATTTGATAGACTCTACTTGTGGAATCGGTTCCTGATTATAAAGTACTGAAATTTGAATAGAATCTGCTATAGGGAACACCAGGAGCGCACTTTTACTGATGTTTAGAGACAATGAAATTGAATGCAGCCAAATTTCAAGAGAATACATGTACTTTTGCAATTTTTGATGCAAGAATAAATGTCACTGTCTGCAACGAAAATGCAATGTCGTCTGCATAAATGTAGACAGTGATATCTCGTTCAATGGGAATTGAGCTCATCAACACATTGAATAACAGCGGAGATAGGACCGCCCCTTGAGGTACTCCACGTTGCTGTTTGAATTTAGATGAGTGACATCCATCCTTTGCACAATAAAATTCTCTCGATTTTAGAAACTCTGCTACCCAATCAACAATATATCGCGGAAAGTCACATTCGTGTAACGAGTTCAATAAAATTGAGTGCTCAACGCTATCATAAGCTTTAGCTATGTCTAGTGTTACTAGTACCGCGTATTGTCGTCTTTTTCGGGCAAGCTGTATTCGGCTCTCTAAGTCGGCATGAGCACACCAAATTGAGCATTCGCTACGAAAAACCTATTTGAAATGGTTCAATATTAGCTTGTTAGCCATCCAAACTTTTTATTCTATTATTGAGAACTCTCTCTATAATTTTGATCAGGTGAGATGTTAGAGAGATTGGTCTGATGTTGTCAATGTTAAACCTGACCCTTGTTTTTTTTAATATGGGAATCACTCTAGCTATTTTCCAGTCATGTGGTATCCAGGCATTGCTTAAGGAATAGTTTATAAGGTTGAGGACGTCGCCGGGTGATATCTGGAATAAAATTTTAATCATAGGAACTGTTATACCGTCAGGACCAGGAGCCGAAGAGGGTAAGTTTCTAATTACGCTTGACATTTCGGACAATGTCACTTTTTCGTAGTCAGTCTTTATAGAGGACTTTTGCCAGTTGATTGTCAAAGTCGACGAAAATCTGTTAGCTAGACCTCTTCCGATTGTCTCCAACGAATTAGTCATTTCTTCCGTCGATAACCTGTCATAATCAGAGTTAGCTAGAGACGGCAGAATTTTGCGCGATCTCATATATCGGAATAACGCTTTCTTATTTCTAGGTTTGGAAAGAAAGTCGAAATGTTTTTTGTCATAGTCTTCTTTAGCTTTAGCCACGGTGCGCTTAAATGTAGCAGCAATAAACTTGTAATCTGCCCAATTTTTGGGGGACTGATTATGAATTAGCTGCTTCCAAGCTGCTTGTCGTCGTCTATGATCACGAGAGCACTCAGAATTCCACCACTGGCTACAAGGCTTTCTCGTATCAGACTCAATAGAAAATTCTGCTTTTTTGAACGTTCTTTTAATTACCGCACTTAATTTCATGGCTTTATTTCATCGTTGTCTTCAGTGGGAGTAGTCAAAGCAACTTCTAGGTCATTTTTAAATTTGGAATAATTGATAAAGGTTCGAGCTTGGGAGCAAGATGGAATAATGGGGCAAGAAATTTCAAACAGTACTGGTAAATGGTCACTGTTGGTGGCGCAGTCTAGAGTAGTCCAAGATACGCTAGAAATACCCGAGCTTATAAAACTCAAATCTAAGGCAGAGCGGGATCGGTCTCGGATAAATGTGGGAGTTCTAGCGTTGAGGCATGATAAATTATGGTCTATAGACCAGTCCCACAAGCGTTGTCCACATTGATCAGTCCTAAAACCCCAACTAGTGTGGTGAGAATTAAAATCTCCAACCATAATTTTTTCTGTGCACCACGAATTAACAGCCATGTCTAAACATCGCGTGTCTTGTACACCCAGAGGAAAGTAAAGATTTACCAGAGAGAAGGGAGAGCATCCAGGCAAGGTGATGTCTAAGGCGAAAATTTCACATTCGGGGGATATACGTTTGTACGAAGTTTTGATCTTTGAACTAATTTTATTATTGACAAAGAACGCTAAACCTCCACCTTTGGATGGGCGATCCAGGCGAAAAGACCGGAAATTAGGTAGGTAAAACGAATTATGTGCTGACAGCCACGTTTCTTGCAGTGCAATAATGTCTGGATTGAATTTACAAGATAAATACAATAAATCTGTACTAGCTGAATGAATAGATCGGCAGTTCCAATGAAGAATTTTGATAGAACCTATCATTTTGACAGAATTGTTTCGGCAACTACCTTATCTAAAATGCTGTCTTTAAGAAAATCGCTCTTCGATAGGTTCTCCTTCTGGTATTTTTTGTTTTTTGAATGTTTTGAAGAGCCAGTGTTTTTGGAGACAGGTGATCGAGTGCGCTTTAGGGATTTGATGTCCATGTCCATATCTTCAGAATCCTGACCATCCTCTAGTATGTCTTCACTATCCTCTGGTTGTCTGTACAAGAGGGCCCTGCAGCCTGTACTTCTGAAGGAGATGACTCTGCGTCTGCTTCACTTGGTGGGAGAGTTACGTTGTCTTGGGAAGTATCCTTCATATCTCTTTGTGGCCCATATATTTGCGTCAACTGAGTGGCTACAATATGAGATAAGGAGTCACAAAGGGAGGTGGCCAGGCGATCTATAGCTTTTCTCCATCGCTTTTTCAATCATGTCTGCAATGGACACTGAAAGAGAAGCTTCTAAAGTTGCATTATGTCGGGCTGCAACACCAGCATATCCCTGGGTTCTTGCCTGAATTTCAGCGATGGCGTCTTTTCGTGAACAGCGTCTGCGATCAACAATTTCCAGAATTTGAGTCTCCCGCGCTTTGGCTGAGCAATTAGCGTTATCTGCGCAGTGCTGCTCATGACAAGACAACACTTTTCTTCAGTACAATTGCATTCATTTGCAGTATGTGCCTCACCACATTTTCGGCATCTGGGAGCTGACCTACATCCTTTTAAAGTGTGTCCATAGCGCCAACATTTCTGACACTGGAGGGGACGAGGTGACAGCTGTTCGACTCTGAATATTAAAGGCCACGCCTTGATTTCAGTGGGGCGAATCGACCCGGCAAATGTGACAATTACAGACTCAGTAGGGATCTTTGTCTGTTCTACAACTCGTGAGCATCTATAAACTGCAATTGCACCTGCCTCAGAGAACATCTCTAGGACCTCAGCTGGAGTCATGTTAATGTCTACGCCTCGGACAATACCTCTGACGCATGCTAGGTGAGGAGGAATGAAGGCGCTCACCGGATTGGTAGCAAACATCGAGCATTTAAGTAAGTCTTTGACACAGAGCTGGTCAGGAGAAAAGCAGACAATGCCTCCCTTGCCAAACTGCCGGACCTCTGTGATGGTGTGATAGTGAGTTGTCGCTGCTTTGAGTTCCGACTGGATCAACTTAGGGTTTTTCATCTTAATGACTCCGTCGTTGCTTGGGACTAGGGCCACAGGAACGGAAGCGACGCCATTGCGTAGGAACTGGTCCACTGGTAGCTCCTGCGGTGAAAGAGAAGCAGACCAGAGATAAGTCCCTGGTCCAGGCGAAGAAAGCGGCATCTGTCTGGATTGACTAGCCAGAAGGGTACTAGCTAATCAATGCTAAGGCTTTAGATACGCCTATCCAAGAAGAAATTCAGTAGTGGCTACTCAGATTTCAGCCAAACCCCCAGAGTAAGCAAGCGAGCAAGTGGCCGATGAGCTGTACAGCAAGATCTTCAGCCAGAACTTGCGTGCGGTCTGCAGGATGGCGGCGTTTCTTCTTCTGCTTCTTGCTCTTGCTTCTTGCTTCTTGCTGGAACCAGTCTCTATCCACTTCGTAGTCTTTTCTTTTAGCCAGGGACCCTCTACCGCTTTATGCCCCAATCCCACTAGTGCCTTGTGGCAATATTAATGAGGGATAAGAGAGAATGCTGCTAAGAAAAGTATATATGGGCTGTTTTCGGAAGTAATCATTGTTTCGTGCTTATCAAGAACCGATGCCAGCCATCTCCCTGCGAAGAATCCCCTTGGTTTATTGTGCGCACGTTTTATACAGTGCAAGGCGGAGAGAAGGAAACAGATAGCGTGCGCAGTAGACTGCCTGCGCACGTGCGCTCGCTCAGGCGCGCCTAAACACGATACATCCTCCTTTCTCTGAAGGAAAAACAAAATAAACATCAAGAGAGAACGTAACTACGGAATTTGCACAAAATTGTCATCGTAGCCTAGTCGACGAGGTGCTCTCCTATCTCGGGTCGATCTTCTGGGCACTTGCGGCTCCTCCGAACGCGAGACCAGAGGTGGAGCTTGCTCTATCGTGCATCGGCGTTCTCATCGGCCAAGTCTTCGGCGGAGGGGTGGGAGGGCTCAGTAGTTGCGAGCAGGTGCTGTTGATTACGCCGAAAAACGTTGCCGTCTTCCGTGATGACGTGGTACGACCTCGGTTGCGTCATGCTGACCACCTTGGCCTTTGTTGCCCAGTTCTTACCACGTATGCGGGTGACTTGCCCTTCAGCTAATGGCTTGAGTGGATGACCCGTTCGGCGTGCACAGCTGTGTTTCTGTACGGCCATGTGTGGGACTTCGTTGAAATCGGGCAGGGGCGTGCGTAGCCGCCGACCTTGAAGCAGCTCTCCTGGGGACCGGCCGTCATCCAATGGGCTGGCCCTGTAATTCAAAAGTCCCAACCAGAAATCATTGTTTCCTTCCTTCGTCTTTTTCAGAATTCTCTTCACTATTTACACTCCTTTCCTCTGCCAGACCGTTTGATCGCGGAAACAAGGGACTCGATGTGGTATGCTTGAAGTCAAACTTTCTTGAGAATGCTGCAAATTCTCGGCTAGCAAACTGCGGCCCGTTGTCGGTGCACACTTCCGCCGGTATTCCGTATCGTGCAAATATCGCGCTTAGCTTTTCGATAACTGTAGCAGCCAATGTGTCGTACAGAGGCTCTACCTCTGGAAAATTGGATAGCGAGTCATACGCACACAGGAATGCTTCGCCGGCGTTGTGAAAAACGTCGACACCACTCTAAACCACGCATGCTCCGGAACGGGTCTCATCATGAGAGGCTCACTTTCTTGTTTGTAAGAATATTTTCTGCAAGTTGCGCAATTCTCGACAACCTGTTCGACGTCTGCGCAAAGTCCTGGCCAGAAAACTAAACGGCGGGCTCGGGATTTGCACTTTTTTTATTCCCATATGCCCATCATGAATCCTGTTCAACATCTCACGGCGCATGCTTTGCGGTATAACAGCTTTGCATCCTTTGAGCAATACGCCGTTGACCACCGAGAGTTCTCCGGCGAAGGGTTTGAGTTCTCCGTCCACGGGTTGCCTGTTTTGCAGGCACTCAAGGACAGTTCTCAAGTACCTGTCGTTTGAGTTTCTCTTGCCAGTCGTACTTGCGTGGCCTCGCTGATCAGTGCCTGCACAGTTGTAAAGGCATGAATCTCGACGTCTTCGTCCGCCTCCTCGTCTGGTGGTCCAACGGAAGCCCTCGACAGCAGGTCGGCCAAAACCAATTCTTTACCGGGGACGAACTGCAGGTGGAAGCGGTATTTCAGCAAACGCAAGAAAAAACGCTGCAATCTCGGTGGCATGTCGCCGATAGCTTTCTGTGCGATAGCAATCAGCAGGCGGTGATACGTTTCAAGCACAATGGTACGCCCGTACACAAAGTAATGGAATTTCTCGCACCCGAAAACAACAGCCATCGCCTCCTTTTCGATCTGGGAATACCTTTTCTGGGCCTCGGTCAACACGCGTGAGGCATAAGCGACTGGCTTCCACGCGTTATCATAACGCTGCATTAGAGCGGAACCTATGCCATTCTTCGACGCATCGGACGTTATCTTTGTGTCTCGCTCAGGATCGAAAATTGCAAGCACCGGCTTCTTGCTCAAACAGGCGCAGAGTTGTTCCCATTCTTTGGCGTGATTGGCATTCCATTCGAACGCGGTGGAGAGAAGGAAACAGATAGCGTGCGCAGTAGACTGCCTGCGCACGCGCGCTCGCTTAGGCGCGCCTAAACACGATACAATCATAATGTAAATGTCAAGAAAGACAAGCAGACGAAAAGATAGCTTGCTGTCGCCAGGGACCGAACCTCCGAATTACGAATATCGCGTCCAATGCTCGACCATTGAACTATACGGTTGAGGTCATCTCTCCATCCACTTCATAGGGCATAAATTCGCATTTTAAACGTGATAGTGTCCGTCAGCGCCACCAGCAGCCATTATGTCGAGTGTGGAACACTTTCCTTTTTTCGTGCCTGTTGGCGCCACGTAGCTAGTGAACTTGTTTCCAGCGAACCAATAATCCTTCGCGTTACCTGAAGGCGTTACCGCGCGTCGGGGGCGTCATATCGCGCTGTGCTCGGAGGCTGCTTTGCAACTGCTGTGTCAGCTTTTGCGTGATCAGGCGCTGGCGAGCTTTGGGCTGGGCAGAGCCTGCGCAGCACGCGACGTCGTTATAGGAGCTTCAGTATGTTGACCAGCCTACCGCTGTTTACAAACATGGAATAGCTCTATAGTACATTATATTATATTATATTATATTATATTATATTATATTATATTATAGTAAAGTATAGTATGACAGTTAATGTGAGATAACAACGGAGCGTCACCACGCTTAACCAGCTCCACCGTTAAAACGATCCCTCCATGGAATTCGGCTTCTTTGGTTCATTTTATAGCGATGTTGCTCAAACTATAGACAACAAGTAGTACATGTATGCTAATTCCTTCTTTGTTTTTCTCCCTCTCTCGTTACCCCTTTCTTTGCTCCGTTAGATAAAACCCTGGTGACCCACCGTCCAGATGGCAAGTCTCAAGCCAACCTGGTCCACCCGGGCGACGCGATTGTCGGCAGTCGGGTTGTTGCTGTCACTGTCCACGTGGCTGCAGTGGCCCGGCGGCGTTGCATGTGCCGAGGATCCGAGTCCCGCAATCTACCCGGGCCAGGCGAACATCGCCCTGCTGATGCCGCTGCGAACCACGGCAAGAAACGGCAGCGCCTCCGCGGGGTCCAACGGAGACGGCGCATGCGGCTCCCTGGATCCGCGCCGTGTGCGGCTTGCCCTGGCCGGAGTGTGGGCTGCGCAGCAGGCCAACTTCAGGAAGGCCCCGTCCGATTTCAACCTGGGTAAAAAGGAACACGCTCGCTTTGTAGTTCTCGTAGTGGGTTGTTGGTAACGTGGTGTACCTGGTGAGGAACATCACTGTCGACAATTGAAGAGTCAGCGTCAAGTAATCGCAGCCGCAATGGAAAGTGCGCAGTTCAAGCCCGCGTGCAAGAAGGCGGATCACTCGCTATTTTACGGCACAGCAGAGTGTCCTGCCGGAGAAGGTTTATGAGAGCTTCGGCACGGTGGCCCAATTCATGACCGCTGCAATCCTAAATGCACAAGTGCAGCGAAAGATTGATGCATTCTTCGAAACATGTCAATTAAGTACAAATTCACATTAAGATGAGCAGAATTATAAGTAAAATGGTGCAAACTTGATTTCAACAATAGATTTTTTTTGTTCAGCTCTCGTGACCCGCAGGTCGCGGGATCGAATCCCGGCTGCGGCGGCTGTATTTTCGATGGAGGCGCAAATGCCGTAGGCCCGTGTGCTCAGATTCGAGCACACGTTAAAGAACCCCAGGTGGTCGAAATTTCCGGAGCCCTCCACTACGGCGTCTCTCATAATCATACGGTTAAACCACACATATCAATATCATTTCTTCAGCTCCTGATAACAAGTTGCAGCTTAGCTATTTCCGTTCAGCCAACTTTCACTTTAGCGAACATTTTCCTGGGGTCCCTTAAAATTCTTTGAAGTGAAGTTTCACTGTACCTGGTGTTTTACGAGTCATAACCACGAGATCATTAAAAGGCACGCCGTAGCGGAGGCCCTTCGGAAGCTCCGAACATCCGGTGTTCTTTGAAGTGCAATGGCGTATCGCACAGTGTACATCGTCCTCTAGCATGCCGTCTCCATCAAAATGCGGCCAACGCGTCAGGGACCGAACCCAAGACTTTCAGCTGAGCAGCCGAGGATCAAAACCACTGTGCACCGCGGCCTACACGTGCAAATAGACTCCCCAGTTTCGTTTTATTTTATTATACTGCGACAAATATACTTGCCCTTGAGGCATAATATTTTATGTCCACGCGCCAATTAAGTGTGCACCGTTAAGACCAATGTTGCGCATAAAGTGAAGCAGCATGCCGTGGGATCTGTTTTTACACACTATACAAGTCGAAACGCGTTGTCTGCCACCCACGATGCCAACAACGCAGTCGCGCCAGCTTTATTTTCCTCAGCAAGGTACCAAGAGTTACAATTGCGTTTCTTTCCTTCTACGGCGGCGTTGTTAGACGACTTAATTTACCGCCAGCACGCGGGAGGAAAAATAACCCGTCTTTGCGTGCGCGACGAATGCGTATGACGACAGCATACGAAAGCGGCTCCCCGTTCAGTGAGACGATTCGAAACGGCGAGTTGCACCGATGATCCCGAGAGCGACTTCCATGGCCTCGTACTTATAAATGGCTGCGCCATGTTACCTGGTGAATCTGTTTTTTTCCCCACATCCGTTACCGATGACTCCGACCGAGCTTCTTCATTCGCCTCGTTCCCCTTTATGCTGACGTTTATTGCACGTGCTGCGGTGACGTCAATGATCAGCAATATAGATTCCCGCGCCCCGTAAATGCCGTGTAAAAGAAGTGGCTCTATGCACAGAGAGGGCTTCGAAAATTTCTAGCGCTGAGTGGTAGACGGTGAAAGTAAAGCTGAGTGAACTGTATACAAGCAACGCGAAACCACTGTTATCGGTTTCACATCTGCGTACAGCATTTTTACTCTTAAGGGTATCCAAACTTCCATCGTTGGGAGATAACGGAGCTGGACTTGGTAGGTTAAATTACCTTACTCTTCTCTTTGTTCGTGGTTAGAACCGCTTGAGTATCTCAACAAATTAAACAAAAGGAATAACAGCAAGTGAGAGAGTAGAGAAAAACTCTATGCGAGCTGGAAATTGGGCGGCAAAACATATATATTAATAAGTACAGATTGCATTGAAAATTTTTTGCTTATAACAACAAACAAAAGAACCCTTTTTCAGGTGCACTTGAGAAGCGTTTGTTTTTGTCGAAGTATAGTCTTACCAACAATGGTGCTGCAACCAGCAAATCCCACTGTATTAAGGAAACCGAAGCGCAGTGCTGTCTCACCAAGCCGAAGTTCTGAAATAGATGACGCGGTTGTCCCACTACAGTGGATGTCGCGAAGCAAAGGTCCCACGGAAATCACGAGCCGCTTGTCAATTGCGTGGCGCTCCAGCTCTCATCTCGAAATAGCCGCGGCCCTTTTCTGTTGCTAAAGTGCGCGTGTCGGGCATTTCCGTGTGTATAAAGCCAAGTGCAACATAAACGGTCTCGTCGTCTTCTCGCACTTTCTCGCTGCGGCTCGCGACCACGACAGGGCCCCACCATTTTGTACGCCATTAAAAGTGATTTCCCCCTTCCACCACTTGGGAGCGCGTCGGGCGAGTAGAAAGATGCGGGAACGATTCTAGAATGGAACAAAGCTTCGCTTTTCACCGCCGTGTTTATTCCGCAAACTTTCACAAATGCGACAGACGATATCGCGCGCATTAATGAAGCGAGCGTCCCGGTTACGCGCTAGCATGACGTTGAAGAAAGCAAGAAATAAAATAAAGGGATACAGAGAAAGAAGGGTTTTTGCTGAAACCGGTGCGAACGAAGAAAACAAGCGGGAAATTCCGCCGGTAACCTTGGCATGGCCAGCGCTCTCGCGAGAGAAGCGCCGACGCTCGTATAACGAGCTTCGCTATGACAGTCTTCCTCGTAGCGGTCGAGATCGAAATAGATAGAGACGCGAAAGGATTAAGCCTATAAAATAAAAAGGAAAAATAAAAGCTTCGTCGTAATCGCAAACATCCCCCTATATACAAGTGGCTCGGGGGCTCGGGTGCGTACACAGCCAACAGACCGCGATGCGGCCCGCCCCCTATAAGCCATAATGTACACGTGCACGCACGTTTTCCCGAACTCGATGGATGTGAACTTCCTTCCTCGTGTCGTTTATTTTGAACCGGTATTATGTGAACAAGCCGGCATTTTGGCTACGCATACATCTTCCGCCGTCGACGTGACGATAGGTCGTCGAATTAAGCGTCGTCAGACTGCAATAGTTATTTAGCGATAGGGAGATATTATTATTACTATTCACCTATATATTTCTTTATTATGATATCTTATTTGTTATCCTGTAAGCATTGCGGCAAAAGGCGTTGCGGTAAAGAGCTTGGTTGATAGATAGATAGATAGATAGATAGATAGATAGATAGATAGATAGATAGATAGATAGATAGATAGATAGATAGATAGATAGAAGATAGATAGATAGATAGATAGATAGATAGATAGATAGATAGATAGATAGATAGATAGATAGATAGATAGATAGATAGATAGATTGATTGATTGATTGATTCAGTGAGTGAGCGGCGTGCAAACTCTTTAAGGCATTCACAAACGAAGGCAATTTCTGCACAACGGTTTCCAAGCACAAAAGTTAATAGCCAATCAATAAGAGTAATAACAATGGCGAGGAATTCACACGCACTCACACAATAAACCAGTCAATCTTCTATTGAAAGGGAGCAGTTAAGAAACATTTGTACAAGTACACTAAATACACAAGCGCATAGGTGCACGCGCTCAAGGGGAGGGGGGGGGGGGCAGCAGCCGTAGCCCTTATATAGTCACCTGAGAAGGGATGGGATTGCACTGCGACGAACCTTCGCAACAGCCCTTTAAAAAAAAAACCTGCTCACGGCCTATATACACACAAAATAATCGGTTGTTGAATTATTGAACTTGCCCAGGAAGGACCATAGTGTGTGAAATAATTGCCTAAAAAATCACGCAGGTCCATTTCGCATTGCAAGGAGCTAACACAAGCTATATCGATAGTCAAAGCATTGTCACCGTCTCTTTATAAAACGTTGAACACAGGACAACCTTGCCCTCTGTGTTAAACCTGCTATCACAGAATTATTTTAACATTTATTGTTGGCAAGTCTGCACTTCATGCTTTTTTAGCGGGCTGATGTCTAAAATGCCAGCTTTGAACTTATTTTGATGTTTTTATTGTGTGTAGAATATGTATGTTTTCTGTGTGTTTATACGTATGTACACTGCTTCTGTATGCCATCACTGCATGCTGAACTGTAATCGGCTGGGAAGCCTAGTCAAGCTCGCAACAGCTTTTTCTTCCCATGCCCTCTACTTCCTGAAGTGGAAAACAAATGATTGATTGATTGATTGATTGATTGACACGTTTACACCATATCTGCAATCTTTTGTCTCTCAACCACGACTCCTCGGTCGGTTCTCTCCTCCAGGCGTGTACCTGTACGACACTTGCGGGCGCGATGACGTGGCCCTGCGGCAAAGCGTGCGCGTCATCCACCAGGCGGGTCACGTGCGCTCCATGGCCTGCCCCACAACGCGGGTTCCACCCGTTTTCGGTTAGTTCCCTTACATGCATTCGCGATCGAGTGCGCGGGCGACGACTCGGCGCTAACTCTCCTCATCATCCTCGTTTTCGTCGTCTGACGCAGGTGCCATCCTCCAGGGGGACGTGGAGACCGTCGAGACTGTGGCCAAGACCCTGGCCTCCTTCTCGATTCCCGCGGTGGCCGCCAGGGACGTTCCGGCAGAGAGCGTCCGCAGACTGCGCAATCTGTACAGCACCGCTCCGGCGGCTACTTCGCTCGCAAGGGTGCGTCTCAGATAGTGAGAGAGCCGAAACGAATGGGGCAGAGTAGCCGGGGAAAAAATAATTTAGCTATACTACGTGTTGAAAGGGGGGGAACAAAAAAGCACCTTTGGCGTTCTTGCACCCTTGTCCTCTTTCTATTCAGCTTCTAACCCTTGTGTCTAACACAATGGCTGTGTTCCAATTCTTAGACAGCACGTAGACAGTCTACGCAGACTGCTTAGAAGACCGCACCGAGCCCATGCTGTTGGAACGCGTTCAGACAGATTTTACGCGACGATGCGCCACCTCACGTCGAGAAGAAAAACCTAAAATAAACCAGCGTAACAGTTGTAATTTCTGGCTTGTTTCGGGTTCAAATCAAGAACAAATAAATTTTACTCACATTGAGCATCTGGGAAAGCGTCTGCTTGTGTGCAGACGGCCATTCTGGCGAGATTTGATCTATCTGATCGATTCACCGAGCCGCCATCTTGTTTAGACAGCAAAGTAGCCTGCACCGTATTTGTCTACGATGCGGTCTTCTCGGAGCTGTCTACTTTGCCAGCTACGTGAGAATTGGAATGGGACTTAAGTTGGCCGCCGTCCATTTAGCTGTCTATTTAGCCGTCTACGGTGAGTATTGGAACACAGCCAATATCGCAGGCTAGCTATGTTACGATGCGTGATGTGGAGTTATACGGCTAGAAACAGTGAGAGGCGCGCATGAAGCATGTACTACGCACATGATCACAGCCGGTGGCGATCGATGTGACACGGTCACCACGCAGGACCATAGTCAGTATTGTTGCTAGAAGGTACGATTGAGCAGCTGACGACTCACAGTGACACGATCACTGAGATCTATCGAGTACAAGTTTTTTGAGCTCATCGTGACGGTCAATTCCCTGTGAGCCAGAAGAATGCCGCCTGACCATATCGCTAGAGTGACCTCTGCGGTCACTCTAGCGATAGAGTCACTCTGCGGGCGACCTCGTTTTGAGGTCAGCCACACGTCAGATGTCTACGCTAATGTCACTGCTGCAGGTTTGCTGTCCTCAAACACTGTAATGCTTGCGTAACGTTCGGCTGCGACATCTCACATATCATTATCAGGAATTGATTTGGTGTGAAGTTGAGACCCGTGATCAACGCCAGCCAACATCGCACTCTGGAGTCATTGCCTCTATGCACGCTGCATCTAGGACAGTCACACAAATTGTGGACAATCAAAGGCGTATTGCCACTTCGCGAAACCGCGCCATATAGTGACATGGAGGAAGATGACATGACGAATTGAGCGCTGCGCGTAACGCACTTATAAAGTATACTGCGTGCGGACATTTGCGAGCCCGGAGCGTAACACATTAAAGAAAGATCCGTTGGACGGGCTACGCGGTTGAGTCAGACCCCAAACCGAGAAAATGAGTTGTACCGAATGGCACTTCAAGCAGATCGGTGCCAATGAACTGAGCCTGACTGCGTTAAATGACGGACGGATGCAGCGATGATGTGCTTGCTGTGAGCTCATTTGTTTGAAATGGCCGACGAATACGGAATAGACAGAACGTAAACATTAATAAAGAAATGCTGCAGATCCACGAAGTGAATGCTGATGATGGAGAAAATGATAAACAATATCAATAGTGTTTTATTAAGCATCTGTAGACGATATTGCACACAGATTTTTCGCACCTGCGCTGCGACTAGGCACGATCGACCAGAATCGATTACAACGGTTGGAAGTTGTGAGAACCTAAAGAGCCGTTCGTTAAAGAACTCCCATGAATGGTAGTTGAATTCCCCCTTCCCTCCAACGAAAATATTTTTTGTTCGACCATCTTTTACCTTGTTGTACGAACCTTGTTTGTACCATATTCTCGGTAAACTGAGCTGAAGTACGCATTCAGTCTGGTATCATTACAGGATAATCGAGATGCTACTCTGGCGGTTTTCGAGGTCGTTTTCACCTCTTGCCGCTTTCACTTAATCTTCTTAGCGACCGGGAAATACCCGGGCATTTTAGATGTTCCTAACAAGTTATGAGCGTCTTTTGCATGACTTTCCCTCGCCCGTCGCAGGCCTTGGCGAGCACTCTGCGTCGGCTGGGCTGGTCGTACGTGGCCGTCATGTCAACGGCCGAGGACAGGCCCCGCGAGCTGTCGAGAGCTTTCCTGCGCGTGGCCCGCGACATGGCCATCGACATCATGAGCGCCGACGCGCCCGCAGGATTCTCCCACCAGCAGGTGCAAGAAGCGCTGGGCTCCACGAAGCAGCTTGTCGAGGTAATTAAGCAAGGGAGAGAACGTCTCTCACCCAATACGACTCTTCTGGGGCTTCACCCTGGAGCCTGCATTGCCGGCCAGATCATGAGACATCGTGTGACGGGGTTACGTGACCTAAGATCCTGCATCAGTCTTAGGCAAGATAATTCAAAATTTCTGTCTTCAATGCCGGGGCTGGGCCAATCGTCGACGTCAAAGGCCATGGCGTTCTTTGAATTGCGTCGCCTTCGCCGATGGCGGTGCTGTCTGTTCACTCTCTTACCCTCTTTTCTCAACTCATGCATCTTCCAGAACTCAACAAAAGTCACAAAATTATCCCTGCTTTAAGTAAAATTTATTAATTTATCATTCATTCATTCATTCATAATTGTGGTGGTTGCTGTGTTGAATTTGAATTGGTTCAAAGGGCACACAAATTAGCGTCAAATCGCATCACTTGCTAATCGAAAACAAAAACGTAAGCACACGAAAGGACGAACACACCAAGCACTTTTTGTGTTCACCCTTTTCTAAGTACATACGTGAAATTAGAGGTTCACATGAAGGTGGACACCTGGTGGCATTAACAGTAGTCAAACAGAGAAGCCTGTAGACAGCGTTGCTGTGATCGGGTATTCTTGGTCTATACGGCCCATCCTTTGAGGATATTAACGCGAGGACTGCCGTGTTGATGGCTCCAAGCTGACAATTTCAAGCTGGGTGCCGTGCCATTGGCTAAAGATTTCCCGTGATCGGTCACAAGTGTTTTAAGCAGACCGAGATTACGGGAAAATATGACATTGGCACCTGCGAGCACCTCAACGGTGCTCTATCGATGGTGCAGTATCAACGGTGTAGGGAGGGCAAGAATGTTAGGCTGCTGACGAATGTCTACAAATTTCGTCCTTCATAATTGGGACACGCGTCGCTGTATCTACCTTTTATTAAATCGCTGCCGTTCGAAATTCCAGAAAAAAAATCGTAATATTGCATTTGTTTGCTGTGGTCAAACAAATGCAATGATATAGATTTCGCGTACTTAACTGCTTCTCTGTGTGTGACCCGTTCTTTTTTTTCCCGCCAAGTTTACTTCCCAACTGTGACGTGAAGATGCCTTGTAGACAAACCCAGTAGCTTGAGTGATAAGGTCAAGTCAGTGTTTATGAGTATCTGGCCTGCGTATATACCCTAAGGTTGATTGATTGATTGATTGATTGATTGATTTGTGGGGTTTAACGTCCCAAAACCACTATATGATTATGAGAGACGCCGTAGTGGAGGGCTCCGGAAATTTTGACCACCTGGGGTTCTTTAACGTGCACCCAAATCTGAGCACATGGGCCTACAACATTTCCGCTTCCATCGGAAATGCAGCCGCCACAGCCGGGATTTGATCCCGCGACCTGCGGGTCAGCAGCCGAGTACCTTAGCCACTAGACCGCCGTGGCGAAGCATATACCCTAAGGTTTTCACTGTGGTTTGAAAGGACGCGGAAGAATGTTTTTTGTTCAGGTTTGGAACTTTATAGTAATTCACTACGCTTCTCGTGTTTCCGAATGGGGACGCGCAGAGCGGCTGCCGTGCGGCTGCGCTCTTCGTGACCCCCGCTGAGGCCAAGGCGTTCCTGGTGAGCTACGAGCCCGATCCGGACGCCGCCTTCTCCTGGGTCCTGGTGACGCCCGGAGACGTGACGGCTTCGCTGGCGGGTCTGCTGGCGCCGCACAAGCTGAGGCGCCTGCGTCACGTGCTCTTCGCGTCTCCGGACGACACGCAACGGCCGGCCGAGTACGGCGACTACCTGCGCGACCTCATGGACAGGGACGGAGCGGCGCCACTGCTGCAGGAGCTGCGCAAGACTTATTCCAGGTTAGAATTGTGGCAGCCTGGGCTAGTTGGCATGGCATGATGATAGTTATATCGCTCGTGTCCTTCTTGTCTCTGGGTCGTCGTTCTGTTCTCGCGCTATAACTATCGTCGTTACTCCAGGTGGCACGCGTGAACCGCGTACACAGTTTGCCAGCATGAGTAACCGAGTTGTCTCAAAGGAACACTAAAGAGAAAGAGAGAGAGAGAGAAAACGATTTTTCGTGTATTAGTAAAAGTACTGTATACCAATCCCTAAAACACCACTCTTACCACGACACGACGCTTTCTAAACGAGAAAACGCGCGAAAAAAAAAACAGGGGTGGACACGCCACCTTCTGGTTCCCGCACCAACCACCATGACGTAATAGATTTTGGAAGAGTCTACTGGGTCCTACATGTAGCTTCTAATCGATAAAAATGAAATACATTGTCATCTGTGGGTGCCATCGAGATAGCATACGAAGTTTTCAGAAAATTTCGTCAGGCCAATGTCACGAAAATACGAAAAATACATTTTGAAATTTTATAAGTCACGCGGAGAGATTTCGGCGCAAAAAAGCGAAAGTTCGACCTCGATTTTCTACCCGAATAATGAGCTTATGATAGTAAAACTCGAGAGTTCTTAGAGTGCGGTTTGTGAATCTAAACCAAGTCGTTGTTGCTATTTGATGTCCCTTTAATGAAGCCCAGTCATTGCCCTCGTCTTCTAAATTTTTTTCACGTGCTCTTTGTTCTCCGGCATTCCTTTATTGCGATGAAGACTTGCCCGTATAAGACATAATCGACGTGTAAACGTGTTTTTTACGTGTACCGTAAGGCTTGTGTTTCGTATTAATTGAAGCGGTGTTTCGCGGAATACTCTGCCATGGTTTCACACCGCGGCTGAAGGCACATTAATTTAAACCTATACCGCTATTCATGACGGTGTCACAGGTGCACGAGCAGATTTGTGTACTAAAAAACTAACATTATCCGCATTTAAGTAAAGCCTCGGTGATACGATCATGGCTCGCACGAGTTTCAGGGCGATACGAGTATTTCTGTGGTGCCGGTTTAAGTACATTTTACCCTGCATGCAGTGTGATGAAGTACGATTGTTGCGAACAGTTTTTCAGTCCGTTACGTTTGATACGAACGTATACGCTGGCGCAGATGTACGACCAGGCACTGCCCGCGCTGCCTGCGCATCAACGGTGCGCCATTGACTCAGAGATCGCGCGAATCTTGGAGGCCATATTGAATTTCGTGTTTTGCTTACATATGACGTTGGCGTGGCGCTTTTTTTGTTTTCTTTGACTGCATGAACGTATACCGCTACCATGTGCTGCTATGCTCGAGGCGCTGTGCTATGCTCGAGGTGCTATGTTAACACGGGACTGCCACGTCGATGCAAGTTATGTCCTAGTAGTCAGGCGTCTTATGATACAAGATTGGCACTTGGGCTGCAGGCGCATCACGAAGTCCTATGAAAGGTGAACGAAAATCTCCAGAGACGAAGCGGGCGGTCTCGGTGAAAGAGGTGCGCCTTGCAGCGGACGCGCAAGCCCGCCAACTCTCCAATTTGCGCGGGAGAAATATGAGAGGTAAAAAAAAAACACCTTCCGATTCTGTGGGCACGGCCGTAAATCACCTGAAAAGACCACCAAATACCACCGTGGTTAAGAAATAACAGTGACGAAGGTCAGCGGTTCTAAGCTTGAATTATCCGGCGTTCAACTACTGCCACGTGCAAAGCCCCCATTTAGTCGCTTTCGAATCACTACTTGGATGTCATGCTAAAAAGCGTAGAATGATTGGGAAGGGAGCACAACACATGTGGTTCATTAGTTGCACACGTGCACGCTCACCGAATATTTACGAGTATAAGTAGGATCGTCGAAGTTTAATAACATTACCGGCAATCATTCAGAGCTGTTAGTGGCGTCGCTGCGGCCCCGATAAACAACAAATTTCTTTTGTCGTATACAACACTCTAAAAAAAGCGAGTAAAAAGGGTGTCTTTTTGTCCCACAACAATAATCGTCATCTATATTGCGTTCCATCCTTGCGCTATCGCCCCGCGCCCGGTACATTCCGGTCACGATCGACATGTCCATTATCAAGGTTACATTGCATTCTCGATAAGAAAGTGGCCAGCGCCGAGTTTTCAAGAAAGGAAGCGCACGCAAGCCTGATGACGATTATTGTTGTGGGACAAAAAGACACCCTTTTTACTCGATATTTATTTAGAGTGTAGTTTTTCATGTTTTCCCGGGTGATACGAATACTTTGGTGATCCCGCGAGGTTCTTATAACCGAGGATTTACTGCATTCAACTGCTAAGCACACAAATATCCACTACAAACTCTGCTAAATGAAGGTCATCGGGCGTCATAGCGAGGCGTTTTATCTCTTGCAGGAACGACGTGGTTCAGCGCTGGGACGACGAAATGAGCGACAGCGCGGACGCGGTGGCCGTCATCCGGGCTGTGTGGGCCATGGGCGCCGCCCTGCGTGCCGTGCAGAGGGTGCAGTGTGGCCGCGGTACCGACTGCCTCTTTGGCGGCCGCCAGGGGCTGAGTGCGTCCGTGCTGGAGGCGCTCGACTCGCTCAACTTCAACATGACCGGGGCCGGGGTGGCGTCCCTGAGCGACACGTCGCTCAAGTTCTCGCACGAGAGGCACGTGTCAACGCTCAAGTACGCCGTCAAGGCCGTCTCCACCAGCGGCGAAGTGCTACAGGTGAAAGTTGCGGTCTCACGAAATCTCGCCGAGCTTGCGTGTGGAACACACATCATGTCCACAGAGTTGATGATGATGAATGGGGCGAAGCGGCCATCCGTCCATCCTCCCGTCTGTGTGAGACAGATAGACGGACGGACGGACGGATGGACGGGCGCTTCGCCCACACATCGTCATTCACTCGGCGAACATGCAGTGAATTTATTTCTATAACAGCGCCATTCATCCTCCTTAATCGTGAACTACACGAAAACCACTAAAGCCATCTAGTGATATTTCGAAGAACATGTGCACACAACGCCGTCTAGTGAGCAATTTTTAAAACTAACCAGAAGTGGCTACTTCTACGACATACTATTACGATGGAACGACATACATCCTATAGCTTCGCCCATAATACGGGACATGGGGGGGGAGGGGTGGTTAAATGAGAATGTAGGTAAGGGGTGGGGATGAAGGCTCTTTGTTGTTGCAAGTTTACTTTCTGCTGGAACAGCAAGTAAAACTGGTGTAGAAAGACTACAAAAAAAACACTACGGGAAGGTGCCACTTTAACCAATGTACTTAAAGGTAGCTTTGCTTGCATGCGTGATTACTTCACCCTGCTAAACAAGCGGAGAGCGTACCGATTAAGGTGCCGTTCGTATCCGTCCCGACTATAAAGTAGTCGAAGTTGCTTTCTCCAGTGTCTGAGACCGTTATCGATCGTGAAAACCACCTTTTTGATAAATTGATAACACAGAAGAAACTTTGCTTAGGACCAACGTAACCTTGACTGTGATGCTTTTATCTTGGGCGAGTTGTGACCACGAGTAAAAATTAAAGCCTACATATATCTCAGGAATATTATAAGGCCCCAGAATAAACGGGATTTGCATTCTCTATTTTTTTCGACTGCATTGGCAATTTATGCGAGCTTTCAGACGAAGTCCGATCAAAGTTTGATATACCTAATCATTTACGTACTATATAGCGCAATCTGTCAAAGAAGACTTGTCAATGAGTAACACGTGTTAGATGGCTTCATTGTGCTGCAGAAGTCTTACAAGAAGCTTACATGCACTTATTTCGCATTCTATATTTCCTTCTACATACAAATGTAATTATACAAAGGTAGTCGCAACCAACTTACATTAACGTCTCCACACCTTGTAGTCTATTATTATTTATTTCGATTGCATGCTTAAACCTGTCGCTGTCTCGTTGTAGATATCCGTTTACACGGACGACACTGGCCTTGAAGTGGACGATGTCTTGGTGCCGACCCGAGGCCCCTTCATTCGAGGATCCGCCATGGAAGCCGGCAAGACGAGCGTCAAGCCGTCCACAAGGCAGCGCTCTTCTAACTTACGCTCCAGCAACCTGGAAATCCACAACGATGGTGTGCCCCAACCACTTGGCGACGACACCACCAGCTCGCCGTCACAGTCCCAGACGGCCTCGGACGAGGACTACGAAGCACACGCCGACAAGACCTCCACGGTACCCGGAGCCGTCCGGCTGGCCAAGCCGAAGCTGTACACAATCTGGATAGCCAAACCTTGGACACTCGCCGTCGTCATCATGTGCGGACTCGGAATACTCCTCAGCGCCTACGTGGCGGTGTTCCTTTTGATGAAGCTCTGTGAGGGCGTCGTGCGCAAGGGTCATCAGCTGACGTCTCTCCTGCTACTTCTCTCAGTGGTCAGCCTCTTCTTGTCGGCACTGCTGTTCACCTTCCGGCCTAGGCCTCGACTGTGCGCCGTCCAGCAGTTGGCGCATCACACCAGCTACGCGTTCGCTTTCGGTGCGCTGCTCCTGAAGGGAATGCACCTGAACGCCATGCAGAGTGCCGGTCTAGGTGGCCGAGCCAGCGGCCTCAACCAGCTCCTCACCATATGCTTCCTCGTGGCCGTCCAAATGGCCCTGGAGGCGCAGGCCTGGATGCTTTCTCCGCCTCGTTGGTGCAAGCTAAACCAGACCCGTTTCCTGCTGCACCAGGCCTACCCGTGCGTCGTGCTGGCCCTCGCCGTGCTCATGGCCTTTCGAACGCGCAACTGCTCCTACCACCGGCGCGACTCCAGGAGCCTGCTGTGCACCAGTCTCCTGGCGGTGCCGATCCTAGCGGCGGGACACACGGCGTTCCTGTTGCTGGGACCAGGAGAGCATCAGATAGCGGCGCTAACTTTCGCTCTGATCGCCACGGGGTTCCTGATACTCGTGGGTATCTTCGCACCATATCTAAGGGCGCTGCACAAGCGAGGCGGCTACGGCCACAAGCCGCTAAGCTACTCGGACTCGTCGGCGTCCGCCTTCACCGCGTTCCAGCACCACCACAAGGACAGCGGTTCCGCAATACCCGAGTGCTGCTACGCTCGCGGAGGCAGGGCCGTCACCATCGTACAGCAGTCCAACAGGAACGGGGCCGGGCCGTCTCATCACGTCAGAAACCCCCTCTACATTCCGGGCTCCGCTTACCCGTAGGCTCGACGAACCGGGAGTTCATTGTGGACCACCGCGACGTAAGTAGACAGGACAGCCGCAGCTCGTACTCGGGGCGACAGACACCGGCAAAAGGCGAACACACCTCTGTCGTGGCTTCTCGTCGCTTTGTGCACAGAGATGCGTGTTTCTATAGTCCACCACCATCAACAGGTGGAAAATAGCCGCGCGCTGTGTCAACGAGGTGCTGTGGACTTTCTGTGCCGACTGAAATTTTATGTGAAGACTTTGGAAGCGTTGCCGACCTCGTTGAAAAACGCGTTGTTATGTGACGAACTGTGGTCATGTCGCATGACTCCTCGCATGTGTCCTACGTTCAGGATGAATTAAGAGCTGGCTATATTTGCGCTGCAGCTGTGGATCTCTCCCTGACCTAAGCGGTCAGGCCGCGCTCGTCAAGACACGCGGGACGGAGTCTACGTAGCCGCCAGTAGCCCCCTTTTCCGATCCTGAAGATACAATAGGCACCATATCCCCATCGCAGCAAACAGATATTTTCTATTTTCTAACTCCCGAGATTATGTCATGCTACACGTGCTGGTGCACAAACCTTATGACGAACGCGCCTTTGTGCCTAAAAGGTGGGCCTTTCACAAGACTTACTAAGTCTTGTGACACAGGACTTTCCATATTATTTCAGACGTGCCACGGTGGTGCATTTAGGTGAAAACGTTGACTTTTGAAGGCATTTACATATATAGGTACGCCGTCGCCGACAATGTTCACAAAACAATCTACTGCATTTCTGCACGAAGGCATGCGGTGCGAAAAGCAATTATTTGTGTCATAGAACGTCCGATGCGTGGACCCTAGCGCAGTTGTGTACTTCGCGGTATAGCGATGCTCCCAGCAGCACATTTGCGCTTGTGTTGTAGGGTGATGGTTCGAGATAATTTTGTTTCGATCAGGCGTGGCCGGAGGAATAATATAAAGTCCTCGGATTCTCTTTCATGAATTCACGTCCATGGCTGTAACTTCACTGAAATTTGTAACTGGCAAATCAGTTCTGCGGAAACAGGCAAGGTGTGTAAGCGTTGTGAAAGATAAAGTCGATACGTACCCGTTTCCAGCATAAAATTTTATTTCATGCTGGAAACCTGCACTTTTTCAGGGCAGCGTTTTTGATAGCTCACAAAAAAAGAACTGCTTCCTAAGGAGGGAAAAAAATACTGTTTATAGCCAATGCATCCCACCAGATGGCGACAATTACGGGTGCATCGGGTGCAGCACTTATCATCGTTCCATGCTTCCGCGATGTCTCCATTTTTACCTTACGAAAGAAAGGGACATGTTTAAGACGTTCTTCAAGGACTTCATGGATTTCACTTACAGACTCTGTTATTAGTTGCTTGACAAACGGGTATGGAGTGCCATCGTTCTCTTGTAGGCGTAGTGTAAAGGACAGACGTAATGTGGCGATGGTCAAAGCAGGACACGAGTGTTGTCTAATGTGCACTGAGGCAGTATTAACAGTTCACCACTTCGTTGCTAGTAAAACACGAAAAGGTGTTCTTAAATTGATGCTCGAATGATTGTTCACCATTCCTTTTGTTTTTGTTTTCTTTTGAACTCCTCGCATTGCCTTCAATGGCGAGAAAACGGGACCTGTAAGACGTGGTGAACCTTGGTAATCGAGCTACGGGGGCGTTAGTTATCGTTACGCTTCTGTGCCCGTTTACAAACAAGAGCGATTGTGCTATGAAATTTATCATAGAGAACATGCCAGTTCATCAAAATTACGGGCATATACCACTCGCGAAGAAGGCGGGTCAACGGAAAAACAAAATAAAAATATATGAAGTGGTTGTCTATTTTTTTTCTGTTTACGGAAACGTGAACGACTTGAATTTTACAGGTACCAGTGTTACGAAAAATAAACCGTCATTCAACTTCAGTGTGCTCTGTGTGTCTACATGTCGCGTTTGTTTAGGTATACACATATGCCCAACAAAAATTACCTGACGCAAGAAAAAACGCAGCACACAAAAAATACTCAAGGGGCAAGCGCTTGACAGTTGTCTTGTGGGAGGGAGCCTCCCACGTTCACTCACTGGCCATCTAATCAACGTTTACTCTCTCTCCCTCTTCCCCTAACTGCGCGCAGAGAGGAGTGTAAAGATTGAAATGAACGCATTTCCAGGAGACCGCTATTCAAATAAGGGCAGATTCGTGAATTTCTCCAGGGAGGCAAGACTCTACAAGCTGGGCTTGGAAAGCCATTTGGCGACGCTTGACCAGGACAGTGCAACACTGGGCGAAGGATTCACCAAGAGTAACCACGGAGCCTCGTTTTCCATGATGTTTTTCCTCAATGCTAAGCTGTCTCCACTAAAACATGCCTTCTCCTAGCCCAGCTAAAACGTCACAGAAATATCAGCACAGAACAAAGCGAAAGCAAGAAAGTTGGCTCGCAAAACATGCGAGAAGCCAGGTCGGGTCTGGCACAGTCGCCTTTGTGCCTTTATTGTAATGAGAATGAATCATTGGAGCACTTTTTGTCATGCCGAAAATTCAAAATTCAAAGGAAAAATCTACTAAAAGAACCCCTACGAAAGTTGGACTTAAACTTGACACTTCCGGTGATTTTTTCATTTGGCGCACTCGCATTTTGTTTCAGCCATAGGAGCCTTTTTACCGCTGTTACAAATTTTTTTACAAGAATCTAAAAAAAATGGAATGCTAAACATTGATAAATTCAGTTGTTTTATGGATATTTTTTTTCTTTTTAGTGTGTGTATTATGTTTTCTTTTTTAAGGTTTTGTTTGTTTGTTTAGAAATCTAACACCTTTAAAATATTACCTATATTACCTAATTATTCCAACCCTCCCTTTCAAGAAGTGAATTAATTTAAAAAACAAGGCACCGTCCCATTCATGGCCTATCCCCTAGGTGGGTTGCGCCAAGGTGTTGAGGAACCAACCAACCAACCGACCAGTGCTCAGTGTATATGGGCAGCTGCTGTAAAAACCTGCCCCCCCCCCCCCTCTATGCCATGGAATACGCTGCGCACGTCTATAGTTTTGGTCTCTTCTCGGTCTGTACGCCCACCTTCTTTAATAGAAAATCCCTGCCGACTATCCCAACGTCCTGCCATTCGAAAGCAATAGAAAAAAAATTCGCGTCCACGTTCCAGCTTGCTGGTTGCTTACCGGAAAGTTTTTCTGAGCAAAGGAATAACGGCCATAGGCAACGGCGATTCCAACTTGACGGCGTTGCGTAACGCCGTTGAGTTACGCGGTTCAAGCCAATTACGATCGCACGCGAAGCCGCACTCCGTGGCTGATCGACGGCCCGTTCACCTTGGAATACGTTACAGCCGGTCGCGTCGCCCTCGTGTCCCCCCCAACGCCATCCCACGGTAATTTCTTCGTACACCATGGAATATCTCGCGCGTACGCGGAATGCGCGAGAGATTACGTTATAGTCAACCGACCACGAGGCAGCCTCTAGGAGTACGCGACGGAACGTCGTGACCCTCGTTGCCGAAGTCGAGGCGAGCTAGATTTAGCTTACGTTTTCCCTCTCACGTATGCCGTGTGTATGATTTCTGCCATTGTGCGACGTGGCGCCTGTAAGTATGCATACATCTATATGTGGACGTGGAACTTGGTGGCAATCGTTTAGCCAGGGGGTCGTACACTGGGCTCGTACCGCCCCCCTCCCCTCCCCACCCCAACTTATTTTCGCCATGGCATACAAAGCGAAAAATGGCCATATAGACAAGTGGCCTTTCCCCCGAAATTAAAAAGGTCCCCTTTTCTCCCGAAAAAAAAAAAGATTCGGTGAGTGCGTGCGCGTATTGAAGTTTAATCCATCCTCGAGGCTTGTGTGGCACTTTACGCTAAGAGAAGGAGGAGGGAAGTTTAAGTGGAAGGACAGGGAGGTAAGCCAGTTCTCAGACCGGCTGGCTACCCTGTGCTGAAGAAAGGGTGAGGGGAATAAAAGATGATAAAAAGAAATGTTGCGAAGAGAGAGAAAGAGAAATTACAAAAAATAGCGACAGAGGAAAGGCAACATCGAAGAGTATAAGACACTAAAGTCCACCTCTGAGGCCAGTGTCCACAAAAAGCATAGCAAGGTGTGATGGTTAAGGGACGTTCGTCACTATGTTTGTTGATAGCAGACGAGAAAGGATTAACATGAACTTTTTATTTCATGGCATGGGTGGAACGGCTGACGGCGCACGGATACGCTACCGTGTGCAGCGCCGTTGAGTCAGACGTCGCGGCCAACCCAGCAGTCAGGGTCGCAACTCCAGAGGTCCAGGATCAGGCCACGGCTCACGACGACCACACCCGGTAGGCCTCGTCCACGAACCTGCTCCCGGCCACTGCACCCAGGCAGGAGCCGTTCGGCAGGTCTCGGCCTTGGACCTTGAACAGACACACCGGAGCTCGACCTGGCCGACACGTACGGGGTCCCACGTCCGGCTCAGGAACGCTGCCAGGAACTCGTCCTCTCGAGCGGCGCACCGCTTCCTCTGCCTTCGTGGCCTCAACCCTCGATCTCTCTTTTCCGCACGATCCTTCTTCTTGGCCAGGGCACCGCCAGGTACCCTCGGGTGCACACTGCAGCTCATGAGGTCGTGGCCCACGTCCGAGTCTGGCGCATCACTCGGCACCGCTCGGCGATCCTAGATTCAGCCAGCAACTTCCCTGGCACCTGGATCCTCGGCCACCCTGGACCTCGCCCGGTTCCGTGCTCCTCTGTGCGCACTCCCGCGTCTCGCCCGGCAGAACGTCTCGCTCGTCCCTTACCGATGTGCGACGCTCTGGTGACACCGGCGCTTGATGGCATGGGTACGGCCACAGAGCAGTCAACCCGCATCGGAGACGCGAAGCTCCATGCGGGGCATGGCCAGCCCGTCCAGCGAAGAGCGTGCGCCGAGACGCGATGCTCGACGCAACCGTGACCATTAGCCAGGCCACGTTCATCGCTGTGTCGAACGGCTGACCGTGGAGACGCCTCGCCGAGATCCGCGATGCCCTCGGCAAGGAAGAGAACAGCAGGCCAGGCCGTGCCCCGAGATGCAGTACTCGTGCCGGCAATGCCGCCCCAGCTGGTAGTTGGACGACAGTAGCGTGGACAGCCGCGTTCCCTGGCCGGAACCTGGATCGCCTGCGTCCGACGCTTCGGCCCGCTGTTTCCCGTCTGCCGCTGCTTCGGCTCGTCCCCAGCCACAAAGCCCACTGCCACGTGATGGTCGCCCGTGGCCCAATCGTGGCACGCCACCTCTATGGGCCACCACAGGTCATCAGCTGATTCGCTGACACTCACGCGCACATGACACGCGCCTTGCCCCGCACTTCCGTCGTTGTCGTTTTTCTTCACTCATCACACAAGGCTTTCAAAGCCTTCTGGGTTGAAGATGGGCTCGGCCAATGACCCATAATCCTTTGTTCCGACAAAGGCCGATCATCTGGTCTATCCAGAGCTGCAGTCAATTCTTGTCTTGGAACGTTGAAATGGGTGCACTCACATAGAAGGTGCGCGATGGATTCTTCGCAGCTGCAGTAAGTGCACGTATAGAAGAGCTGGCCATTTCAATGAGATAGGAGTGTGCGTTCGTGAAGGCCACACCAAGCCACAGGCGGCATAGAAGACTCTCCTCAGCTCGAGATATCCCTGAGGGAAGACGAAGCTGCAGATCGGGATCCAAGGTATGCAGGCGCACGTTTGTGAATTCTGTCGAGTTCCACTGTACCAGTGTGAGGTCACGTGCAAGCGAACGAAGTCTCGTAGCTGCGTCGGTTCTTGAGAACGGGATGGCTGTGTATTGGGTACCGTCGTGTGCAGATCTAGCGGCCTCATCTGCGCGGTCATTGCCATATATACCGCAATGACCTAGTATCCACTGATACACTATGCTGTGCTGTTTCTCGATTGCTCGGAACATACAATGACGCAAACAGGGTTGCAGCTTTCCGCTTTGTGGTAGTGCTCACTCTCCTCAACGAGGACCATAGCTCGGCGAACTCACTCGTGAGTCGACTAGCTCGAACTCAGTCTCATATGAAGGCGCTAGTCTGAGTGAGTTCTGGTGTGCAATATTTCGGTGAGTTTGAGTCCGAGTGAGCCCGGCTCAGGAAAATTTCGGTTAGTCTGACCGCCGTATTCTGGAACGCCCCTTCACTCAACGCTTCACCTCGACTTGAAAAGGTCGATGGGAGCGCCGTCTCGTGGCAGACCAAGTTACTGCATATCGGCGATAACTTTGCAGCGATTCTTGAGAGGCGCAGTGTCAATTTCAGTCGAGTAGCGGCGCAGTGCTCAACTTAGTCAAGTGAAGGACGAAATTTGAGTCGAGCAGCGTTTGTGAACACGGGGTCAGTCAGAGTGAGTCCAAAGCACGAGATATATTTCTTGATTGAGTCTGAGTGAGCTTCACAGTTTTGGCCTACCTATGACGAGGACTCACTGCCATAATTAAGCCAAGAAGCGCTCGAGTTGTCAGAACAGCTATTGCAGGAGCACGGGCGAGAAAAAAAAGGGGTGGTAGGAGTAGCAAAACAAAACTACATATATTAACACACCCTGTACGCCATGTTAAAGTATCCAAGCGATGTTTTTGAACAGTGGATCTGTTTAAAGGGACACTAAAGAGCAAAGTGACTTTACTCGTATTATTAAAGCACAATTTCTCAATCCAGAAAAGAGCATTCTTATTGCAATACGACGCTTAGTAAACTCTTAGTAAAAGAAAATGCAGGTGGAGACGACTTTGGGATTCCCGTACGAAACATCAAGACGTCACATGCTTCAAAGGAGTCCTAGTGGTTTCTACGAGGCGTCTAATCGATAAAACTGAAATACATCGTCATCTGTATAGGTGCCATAGATCTAGCATACGAAATTCAAAGAAATCCGTCCATCTAAAGTCGCAAAAATACGAAAAATAGACCTTGAAATTTTCAACCACCTACGTGGATAATTCAGCGCGAAATTTGAAAATGAAACTTCAGCCTCGATTTTCTTCGCTAATAATGGACCTATGATAGCGAAAGATATGACATCGACTGCAGTTTGTCAATCTAAACAGAGTCACTGTTTCTCTTCAGTGCCCTTTTAGGATGGATATAATGTGTCCACTGAATCCTAAAAAAAATATCATCATGAACCAACACAGGCTCTCTTCGTCCTCTGTCTATTCGCTTCCAGAACACGTGTCCCGATTTGTACGACGTGAGCACAGAGAGAGAGAAAGAAAGAGAAAGATGAGGTAAGAAAAGAGAGAATAAGTTAGAGAGAGCGATAAAGAAATAGACAGAGGGAGAAAGAGATAAAGAGAAATACAAGAAATATAGAGGAAGAAAGTAGAACGAAAGAAAACGATAGAAAGGCAGAGAACGAGATTGACAAAGCGAGAGAGACACGAACACATAAAAGGAGCTAGAAAAAGGAGAGACAGCAAGCATAGCCATGCATAGTATCGTAGAGTGAGGGTTGGGGAAGAGAAATGAGGAAAGGAGGAGAGAACGCCCCCAGCTACGTCGCATCCTCAGCCATCACACCATGGGCACTGCGCCGTGCTCCCGACCGGGCTGCAGAAATCAGGTGCCTATTCTCATCTTCTAAACACTACCTTCACACCGCTAAAACGCAGCTACCCCAGTTTGTTTCTTTCTTTCGACATGGTACAAGTGAGTTGCATCCGCCATAGTGGCACATTTTCGTTACTGTGATCGGCTGCCCACTCGGAGGTCACGCGTTTGATGCCGGCCACGGAGGTTGCAGAGTTGGTCAGTAAAACGTTAAATAAAAAAAAGAAATAGTATCTACACGCATGCCTGCAGCGTTCACTAATCTCGAGGGTGGACTTTCGATTCCTGGAAACGGCAGCTGCGCGTTTCGATGGGGGCTGAATACACAGAACACACGCGCGCTCAGATTTAGACGCAAGAGACCCCATGTGGTCGAAATTTACCCGGAGTCCCTCCCTACAAACGGCGAGCCGCATAATAAGAAGCTAGTTGTGGCTCGTAAAACCTCAAATGTTATGACGATATCAAGTCGATATTCAGTCATGCAGACACTGCGGAATCAGGGCGTCGATGAAGTATATATAAACATCCTGGAAGAAATCTACAGGGGATCAACTGCTACCATATTGCTTCATAAAGAAAGCAACAGAATACCAATCAAGAAGGGTGTAAGGCAGGGGGATATAATCTCCCCAATGCTATTCACCGCGTGCTTACAGGAGGTTTTCAGAGGCCTAGAATGGGAGCCGTTAGGGGTACGAGTTAATGAACAATACCTTAGTAACCTGCACCTCGCCGATGACATTGCATTGCTGAGTAACTCAGGGGACGAATTGCAACTCATGACTACGGAGTTAGACAAGGAGGGCAGAAAGGTGGGTCTTAAGATTAATCTGCAGAAAACGAATGTAATGTACAACAACCTCGGAAAGGAGCAGCGCTTCGAGATAGGTAATAGTGCACTTGAAGTTGTAAAAGACTATGTCTACTTAGGGCAGGTAATAACCGCAGAGCCGAACCACGAGATTGAAGTAACTAGAAGAATTAGAATGGGGTTGAGCACATTCGGCAAGCACTCTCAAATTATGACAGGTAGATTGCCACTGTCCCTCAAGAGGAAGGTATATAACAGCTGTATCTTGCTGGTACTTAGCTAAGGAGCAGAAACCTAGAGACTTACAAAGAGGGTTCAGCTTAAATTGAGGACGACGCAGCGAGCAATGGAAAGAAAAATGGTAGTTGTACCCTTAAGAGACAAGAAGAGAGCAGAGTGGATTAGGGGACAAACGGGGGTTAAGGATATCATAGTTGAAATAAAGAAGAGGAAATGAACATGGGCCGGGCATGTAGCGCGTAGACAGGATAACCGCTGGTCATTAAGGGTAACTAACTGGATTCCCAGAGAAGGGAAGCGTGTTAGGGGGAGACGGAAGGTTAGGTGGGCAGACGAGATTAAGAAGTTTGCGGGTATAAATTGGCAGCAGCAAGCACAGGACCGGGTTAATTGGCGGAACATGGGAAAAGCCTTTGTCCTGCAGCGCACGTAGTCAGGCTGATGATGATGATGATGAAGTCGCTATTACGTAGCGATGCTATTTAGTACATATTATCACAGAACACCTATACACTACCATGATATTATGTTGCGATGCTATTTAGTCATTCTTTGCGTATTTTCTAGTAGTCACTACGGGCCCCGCCGCGATGGTCCAGTGGCTAATGTAGTCGGCTGCTGACCCGCAGGTCGCGGGATCGTATCCCGGCTGCGGTGGCTGCATTTTTGATGGAGGCGAAAATTAGTGATGCCAACCCATAGGGGCGTTTTATCCCTAGATTTACTCTAAAAAATCTTTAGATTGCAAAAAAATCAGACTAATTGACTCTTAAAAAAGTATTAAGATAGTCACCTCTGTATCCAAGGTCTTCTGAACTTTCTCAAAAGTAAAAATCACCATTAATAATTTTTTAGGTATTTCCTCCACACGTTCTATGGAGTTGCTTGTAAAGTGCTTGCAAATGGCACCTGTTGCCAACGTGACGGATTTGCATGTCGAATTCACTGTGCACACGCATTGAAGACATAGTTGTTATTATTCGGTCAACCGCAAGTCCGTCGCGCCTTTCTCGTACTTGCAGCTTCACAGCTGATGCTCTATTCTTAATTTTCCACATTTGCGATCACTGTTGCAACATTTTAAGATGTAAATGGGCTCTCTATAACTGGCTGATAGCTACGCCTTTCCTCTGTACTTTCGATCAGCTCCACGTTTGACCAAATCTGTACACGCGTTCATGTAAAAAATGGCATGGAAACACTGAAACACTCGGACAGACTCCATCACACCATTTGCGGAATATTGAACCCGTACCACCTTACCAAATCTTCAGTCTTATTTCGTTCTGTTCTCCGATAAGATTCCTGAATATTTAACATGGACATTGCTCGGTGAAGGCAAGCATTGAGTGACTTGTTTGTGTACTCTATAAGACAAAGTTTATCTTTTGTTAGCAGCAATCACGCAGGGAGCTCATAATATGCGCGTATTTAACTCTTGCGAGTACGTAGCTTAATTTTCTTCAATATTCAGGCTATAACAATCTCGCATTATAAAACTGATATCCCCTTCACACGATTCATTAGAACACTAAGACTATTCTAAATAAAAATAACATGAAATAGTCACAATAATAATTTTTTTACAGTCTTTCTAGTTGAAAGAGAGCGGTCACTTAGTAATGCCTTTAATCAGGCCACGAACTGTCACATTACCACAGCCTTCTAAAAATCCCTAGATTCAACAAATGAAGACGCCAGATCACTAAATGAGGTGGAAAATCTCTAGATCTAGCGGTAAATCCTTAGGGTTGGTATCACTGGCGAAAATGCTGTAGGCCCGTGTGCTCATATTTGGGTGCACGTTAAAGAACACCAGGTGGTCGAAATTTCTGGAGCCCTCCACTACGGCGTGTTTCATAATCATATATGGTGGTTTTGGGACGTTAAACCCCACGTATCAATCAATTAGTAGTCACTGCGGACAAAACGCGCGAGAACACGGCACTTATGTGGCGTCGCGGCAACCTGGTCTGACGTGCTGTCGCCTAGGATCCCTAGATGAAACAAGTTTGTTTCATCTAAGGACCTTACTGTCCCCTAGAGTTGCTGTATATGCTACTTAAAGGTAGCATATACAGTAACTCTAGTGTCGCCGATAAGACCGCGCCATCTCCCCGCCGCAATGGCGTGCTCGACTTTCCGACGTTCGCACACCGCCGAGAGATGTCCCTACCAACGCTGTTTTCGCCTGCTGCTTGCTCCGCTGATTTGTCCTTCAGGAAAGAAACGATCTATTAATAGCAGGCATCCAACAATAGTACTTTTTCCCAGAATGTACCAAGTATAGATCTAATGAGGTAGTAAGCTACTTCAACAAAATTATCTTTCCTTCCGTACGACACAGACTTTTTTTAATTTACATGTCCTTTAGTCAGCCATTAGAGTAGGCCATTAATAAAGCTAAGACACAATATACTATTGTGACGGGCGACTTTAATGCTAAAGTAAGAAAGAAACAGGCCGGAAAGCATGCACTTAGAGAACCCGGCATCGGCTCGAGAAATTCCAAAGGGGAGTTATTAGTAGCGTTCGCAGAACGTAATAACGTACGATTCTTGAATACCTTCCTCAGAAAACGGGCAAACAGTAAGTGGACGTCGCAAAGTCCTAATGAAAAAAAAAACAGTTGGCAATATCCGATGCAGTGACCGTAGAATGGTAAGAGCACGTATTCATTTAGATTTAAAAAAGCAAAGACAAAAACTGATACGCAAGAAGCCAATTGATGAACTAACGGTGAGAGCGAAAGTACCGGAATACAGAGTATCGATACAGAATAGATTCGAGGCACTAAACGAGGAAACCGATGTTAGCTTTGACACAACGAACGATGATCTTACTAGTATCATTAAAGAGTGTGCAATAGAAGTCGGAGGTACAGTCACTAGACAGTACAGACAGGACACTGGCAAACTATCTCAGGAGATGAAATATCTTAAGAGACGACAAACCATGAAAGCCTCAAATGCAACCAACAAAATAGAGCTAGTGAAGCTTTCGAACTTAACCAATAGGCGTAAAGTAGCCGACATCAGAAGGCATAACATGGAGAGAACCGTGTAGGCTGTAAAAAGCGTCAGAAGCATAAAGGTTGCGAAGGAAAACTTGTCCATAGGCAAAAACCGGTTGTATGCATTAAGGTACAAGAAATGCAGTGTCATAACCAACATGAATAGGATAGTTGAGGTGGCGGAGTAGTTTACAGAGAGTACAGAAGCCGAAACAATCAGGATCATATCGTAAGAAGCTATAATAGCCCAGGGGAATTCGAGATCCTACCAGTAACGACAGGGGAAGTAAAGAAAGTCCTAGAAGGAATGAAAAGAGGCAAAGCCCCTGCATGGTGAGAATAAGGTAGCAACGCACCTGCTGAAAGATGGCGGATAAACTGAGTTACAAAAACTGGCCACCTTACATACGAAGCGTCTTCCGACAGGAAGGGTACCAGAATGTTGGATGAACGCTAACATCATATTGATCCATCAGAAAGCAGAAAGAAGACGTCAAGGCCTGGAAAAATTACAAGCTGACCAGCTTATCAATTTTCTGCAAACTATTTACAAAAATAATAGTTAATAGAATTAAGGCGACATTAAAGTTCAATCAACCAATTAACCAAGCAGGATTTCGTACATGCTACTCCATAATAGACCATATTCATACTATCAATCAGGTAATAGAGAATTGCGTGGAATACAACCAATCTTTACGCATAGCCTTCATAGATTACGAGAAGGCGTTTGACTCAGTCGAGATATCAGCTGATATGCAGGCACTGCGAAATCAGGGCATCGACAAAGCCTATCATAAGCATACTCGAAGATACCTACAGTGGCTCAACAGCCACCATAGTTCTCCATAAAGAAAGCGACAGAATGCCAATAAAGCAGGGTGTAAGGAAAGGAAACACAATCCCTCCAATGCTATTCAACGCGTGTTTAGAGGAAGTATTCAGGGCTCTATAGATTGGGAAGAGTCATGGATAAGAATTAATGGAGAGTATCTTACTTAGCAATCTGCGATTCGCTGATGGCATTGTCTTGAGTAACTCAGGGGACGAATTACATATTATGATTACTGAACTGGACAGTGAAATCCATAGAGCAGGTCTGAAAATAATATCCACAAAACTAAAGTACTGAGAAACAGTCTCGGCAGAGAAAACCTCTTCGCAATAGGTGGAGAAACGCTGGAAGTTGTAAATGAATACGTCTACATTTTTTTTTATTTTTTATTTATTTAATACTGTAAGCCTTTCTCAGGCTCATACAGGGTGGGCGAGCAAATATACACAGTCGCGTACAAACCAGGCAATATCGCACATAGCGGAAGAAACAGAATCACAAGATGATGGTGAAAATAAAACTTGTACGATGAAAGCAATTATACAAAATCATGGACAGGTCACAAAACATCGAGGTATCAGCAGGGGCTACTGCGATCAGTGTGTTCGGAAGCGCTCACAAACATAAAAAAAAACAAAAGTTGCTTTTAGTCTTCATAAAACAGGCTTTCTACATTCCGAACAAATGAATCTACAGAGGAAGCGCTCACAAACATAAAAAAAAAGTTGCTTTTAGTCTTCATAAAACAGGCTTTCTAGATTCCGAACAAATGAATCTACAGAGGAATGATTAACGCATTCACGTGGCAATTTGTTCCACTCTTCCACTGCTGACGGGAAGAATGAATATTTAAAAGTGTCACAGCGTGACATAAATGGTCTAATGCACTTATTGTGGTTGGTACGACGGGAGTGATGGTTAGGCGGCTTTATATAGTTGTCTTTATCTATGTTTAAACCGTTGTGATACAAAAGAAAAATAAACTTTAAGGAAGAGACACGGCGACGGGCTGCAAGGGTCGGCAAGCATGCCCGCCTGCGCAGCTCAGTGACACTGTCATGCCTCGAATACTTAGAATAAATAAAGCGAAGGGCCTTGCGTTGGACGATTTCTAATTTGTCGGAAAGATATTTTTGGTGGGGGTTCCAAACAATGCTGGCGTACTCGAGGATCGGCCTTATGAGAGATTTATATGCTATCATCTTTACATTAGGAGGCGCCAATGCAAGTTTTCGACGCAGGAACCCCAGCTGGCGATAGGCTTTTGTGTATGTGCTGCTTATATGTGCATCCCACTTCAGTTTACTTGTAAAGGTAACGCCCAAGTATTTAACAGCGTCGTTTCTTGCAATGTTTGTGCCGGCCAAATTGTAACTAAAATGCTGGATTGTTTTTCTGCGAGTTATGCTAAGGCAAGCTGTTTTTGACACGTTAATTTCCATTCCCCACTCAAGACACCAACATGCAATATTAGCTAGTGTGGTATTAAGTCTAAGCTGGTCATCAGTTGTGCGGATAGTGGTGTAGATCACGCAGTCGTCAGCGAATAATCTCATTTTAACGTTAGGCTCAAGGCACATATAGATATCATTAACATATATTAGGAACAAGATGGGTCCTAAAACAGAACCTTGTGGTACTCCGGAAAAAACTTCCAATGAATCAGAGGCTGTGTTGTTTACGGTTACATACTGGCTTCGATTTGATAGATACATTTCTATCCATGCTATTATGTTACTGTTAATACCAATAGACACAAGTTTGTCAATCAATTTACTGTGAGGCACCTTATCAAAAGCTTTGGCGAAGTCTATAAATATGGAGTCGGTTTGCAATTGTGAGTTAATAGTAGTTACGAAGTCATGCGTTATTTCCAAGAGTTGAGTAACGGTAGACAGGTTTTTACGGAATCCGTGTTGGTTTGGGTGCAATAAGTTGTTGTCTTCTAAATAAGTAATTATTGCCTTGTTGATTACATGTTCCAATAATTTACAGCAGCAGCTAGTTAGCGAGATAGGCCTGAATGTTTCTATGGACAGCTTGCTCCCGCCTTTATGAATTGGAATAACCTTTGCACACAACCAGTCGGCAGGTAAAGAAGCTGTTAGCAGGGATGCTTTAAAAATTGCTTCAAGGAAAGGACATAGTTGCTCTGCGTAGCGTCGAAGGAATACATTTGAAATATTGTCAGGACCCACTGATTTCTTAACATCGATCTGCAACAGCAGGTTCAGAATACCTTCCGTAGTGACAACGACATCGGGCATTAAAGAAGGTTGCACCGGAGCAACAGGGCTGCTTGGTGCGCATGCTCGTGTAAATACCGACTGAAAATACCTATTGAAAGCATTGGAAACGGTCTGCGCGTCCTTTACGATAGTACCCTCAATTTCTACTTCAGTTGTTGGGTTTTCAGGCCGTGCCAAGAAACGCCAAAATTTTTGCGGCTGATCTGTCATGAAGCGAGATAACGTATGTGAAAAAAAAGTTTGTCTTGCATTTCTAATTTCCGCCTTAAGCTGAGATGCAAGTTCCTTTAAGATGATTGGATTCCTCTTTTTCTTACGCATTCTCTGTACCCTTCTTTTAAGGTGAATAATACGGCGATTGATCCATGGTGTTTTTCTTTGTGTGCGTTTTAGTTTCGTTGGCATAAAATTTTGTTCACAGTACGTAATTATTTTTTTCAGTTGAATCCACATACCATTAACACCCTCACATTCCTCTAGAGAAAAAGTCTCTAGTGCTGTGTCGAGGTAATCAATAACACAAACATCATTAGCTCTGGTGTAGTCTTTCACGGCTATCCGTGAATTTGTGCCATCGGGTTTAGTATTTAAGCATTCAAGGTTAAAAGTTATGATTAACATTTTGTGGTCAGATATTCCATCTTCTACAGTGGCTTTACCGGATAGCTTATCGGAAAGAAAAGCTAGGTCTAGTATGGAGCGAGTGTTTCCTTGAATTCGGGTTGGTTCCTGGACCAACTGGGACAATGAAAAATTGAACATTAAATCGTATAATAGCTCGCTGTTGGCGGTATTTCTAGTACTTGTTAAGTTTTCCCAGTCAATAGCGAGATTGAAATCTCCAGTAAGTATTAATTTGGTACGGGGGGTAACCTTATCAACCAGATAGTCATGTATTTGTAAAAGGTAATCATCAGACGCATTTGGCTTTCTGTAAATGCCACCGATCAGTACTGGAGCATCGTGAGCAAATATTGTGCACCAAACGCTTTCGTGATTCGCGATACCCTTTTCTTTACGATATTGCAAACCACGTTTTATTGCAATGGCGACCCCGCCCCCGCGACCGTCACGATCTGACCGAAGTAGGCAGTATGAAGAAGGAACAATTTCAAAATCAAGAATGTCTGGGTGCAGCCACGTTTCGGTTATCACGACAATATCAGGAGTGTACGAAAATAACAATTCTTCTAGCTTATCAGTTTTGTTAACAATGCTACGGGCATTCAAACATATCAATGAAAACGGTGTGGCGGCTTGCGGGTGTCACGCGTTGCTTTTCGCGCGACCATCGTGACGTGCGCTTCTCAGGGAAACTCTTGCATTTTTTGCTTCATCCCATACGTACAAGTCGTCATCTATCTTTAGTTTATCGAATACAAGAGTGACCTTAGCACCATTGTCCCGATCTTTCTTTGCTGATTGCCATAGCTTTTTGCGCAGGTCCCGAACTCGTGCGGAAAAGTCTTCGGATATCGATATCGCTGTTCCCTTCAGTTTGTTGCAATTACGAAGGACTAACATTTTTTCAGAGAAATTGTACAGCTTAAGAATTACTGGCCGCTCTCGACTTTGTGTTTTCCTGCCAATTCGGTGCATGCGTTCTACAGATGTAACATTCACCTTGAGGATGTCTTTAAAAATGCCCTTAACAATACGCTGTTGTAAATCTGCATTTTGTTCGTTATGACCCTCTTCCACGCCATAGATTATTATGTTATTCCGGCGGCTCCTGTTTTCCAAGTCTTCTACCTTAACTGATAGCTCTCGCACCAGTTTATTAGTTTCTACGGTGATCACCTCATGCTCGGCGAGTTTATCCTCAAATTGCTGTAGGCGAGCTAACTCTTTTTCCATAGCGGTCAATCTTTCCTGTACGTTGCTTACTGTAGTTTCTACGTGTTTTAAGTTTTCAGAAAGAGCAGTGAGCACTTTATTCGTCTTTGTTTGTTCCTTTAGAATTTTCTTGAGGAGCTGGCTATTTAAAGTGGCTTCTGAACCAGACTCTGAGTCTGAGCGGGGTCCAGGGTTTAACTCCACATCACCTGATGTTAACAGCAGTAGCCTAATAACAAGAAAACAATCACAAAATGAAGAAAGCAGACTCTGTGGGCCCGGCAGCACTACTAAAGTGAGCGAATCGTCTCTAATAGAGCAGACAGAATGTTTGTCACCCACCTGGACGAAAAAGTAGAAATTCATGAGCAACCGCCCGAACACGGTGCTGCCAAGCCCACTCACTTAGGACAGGTAGTAAGCGTGTAGCCGAACCATGAGAGTAAAATAACTAGAAGAATAAGGATGGGGTACATCACATTCGGCAAGCGTTCTCAAATCATGAATGGTAATCTGCCACTATCTCTCAAGAGGAAGGTATATAACAGCTGCATCTTGCCGGCACTTACCTACGGAGCAGAAACCTGGAGGCTTATACAAAGAGGGTCACGCTTAAATTAAGGAGGACGTAGCGAGCGATGAAACGGAAAGTGATAGGTGTAACCAAGCTTAAGAGACAAAAAAAGAGCAGAGTGGGTCAGAGAACAAACCGGGGTTAAGGATATTATAGTTGAAATCAATAAGAAAAAATGAACATGGGCCGGGCACGTAGCACGTAGGCAGGATAACTACTGGTCATTAAGGGTAATTGACTAGACTCCAAGAGAGCGCAGACGCACGAAGGGAAGACAGAGGGTTAGATGAGCTGATGAGAATAAAAAATTCGCAGGTATAACGTGGCAGCGTGAAGAACAAGACCGTGTTGAAGGGCGGATCATAGGAGAGGCCTTTGCCATGCAGTGGGCGTAATCAGGCTGATGTGATGTTTAGGAGATGCTAGCGCTTTTATATAGCACCTGCTCCTTCTATTCACATATAGTAAAATTGGTGAAAATTCCAGCGACGAGTAAAAAAATCGCATAGGAGAGAACCTAATGAGAGTTTGTGAACGAACCACGGCTTCCTATTTGAACACATTTCTAATAATGAACCGCCCATTTCATTATTTAGTACAAAACGACGTTCATATATTTGTACAGCTGAACCTCAATGGTAAGGAACAGTATAATTTAACGGATTTCTCGATCTGACGAACAAATTCGTATTCTTAAACTGCTTCCATTGATGCTGGTGTGCGGGCTATAGTGGGTATTTTATATAGAAGCTATATACTCAATAAACAACCAAACAAGCAATATTCATGTTATTACATAAAACAAACAAGCACTATAAGGAGATAATAGGAGCCCGCCATCAGAAGGACGTGGCCCTAAATTCCAACAATTTGATTGATTGATTGATTGATTGATATGTGGAGTTTAACGTCCCAAAACCACCATATGATTATGAGAGACGCCGTAGTGGAGGGCTCCGGAAATATCGACCACGTGGGGTTCTTTAACGTGCACCCAAATCTGAGCACACGGGCCTAAAATATTTCCGCCTCCATCGGAAACGCAGCCGCCGCAGCCGGTATTCGATCCCGCGACCCGCGGGTTAGTATACCGAGTGTATACCTTAGCCACTAGGCCAACGTGGCGGGTCATTCCAAGAATTTGTTTCAAGCAAGTACGAAAATGTTGCATTGTACGTCGGAGAACACGTGGAAAACGTCCGTATGGCAACAAGAACTATAACAAACTGACGCAGATGTTTTCATATACACATTTAATTATTTATTCACAATCAATAGATTGGCTTTCTTTCTCTAGCAAGGATGTTTCTCATTTTTTGGTGGGAAAATGAGAGAAACACCAATATGATTCATGATATTGTCAAGGTTTTTAAAGTTTCACCTTCTGCATGTGCATGGCTCTGTGAAATATAAAAAAAGAAAGAAAATTCCGTATTCAGATTCTGGCTCATACAAAATCTATAGCAACGGGTACCAAAGTATAATTGCGGGGTTTTCCAGGCCGAAACCCCGACATAAATATGGACTCCGGATAATTTTTTCCCACGCCGGGTTTTTTAACGTAGGTACCAAAATCGATGTAGTACGTACGCCACAGTTCTCGCATTTCGCCCCAATTAGAATGCGACCGGAAAGCTAATCCACGTCATCAAGCCAAGTTTTAATAGTGATTAAGAGGAATAACTCAAATTATTAAGCGTGTAATACAACGGAGTGGCGACTTGGAAGCGCGAGAGACGTTTGGCCGCTGATGTAGTCTCCCTCGCAGTTTTGTTTATACAAAATTTAGGATTACGTGGATTAGTATCCATTCTTCCTTCTTTTTCTGTTCGTACGGCCGCTTTAACGACCAAGCTTGCGACATTTATGGACATGACCGGGTATATATGTCATTACACACTTATGCGACAAAGAAATTAGGCTTGAATTGCCCACACCTCGTGTCTCTCAAATCCGTCCTGGCAAGATGGAGACGCAACTTCGCAGCAAGTTTAACGTCTATACTCCGTTAGCCTTGGCGCGCGGTCGCGCATTAAGGACTTGTTGCGTATTACACGCCGAGCGTTATCTATTAGCTCACGTGATGCGACAAACACGTAATATCGTTGCGCACACAGTCTCGTGACCGCGATACCGTTGACGAGACCACGGCCGAAACAAGAGGTGACGCGCGACCGTTGCTCCGATTATACCTTGCTCAATCAATCAATCAATCAATAAATAAATCAATTATTCAATCAATCAATCAATGTTTCTTTATTAGCATCAGAAGTGTACATTGTGAGTAAGTATGCAGGAGGAGGTCCCAAGGTAGTAAACCGCAGGCGGGACCTCCTATGTTATTACAATGAAAAATCTAAAATATGAATAACGAAGTTTCTCGGAGTGCGAACGATAATCAAGATGCAGCGTTGATTGCGGTGAGGAGAAAAAAAAATGAAGAAATCCGAGCACATGTGCGCGCTTTCGTATCGAAGTGCATTTCAAGCAGACATGAAAAAAAAATCCAAGCATCATCTCAGTTGGGAGCTGTCTAAGCGATGCGTAAATGTTTATTGTGTAGTTGAAGCCTTTCCTAATAACGTTGTAACATTTGTTTTTGTTTTTTTGGGGGGGTGGGTTAATAGCAGTGTCTGGGGTATTAAGTCACAAAACCACCAGATGGAGACACTGTATATAGGGGAGGGCGCCGAACATTCTGACCGTCTCGTGCGCACTGACGTCGCACAGTACAAGGTCTTCTAGCATTTCGCCTGCATGGAAATGGGACCACCGCAGCTGGAATCGAACCTGCGACCTTCGAGTCAGTGGACGAGCCCTTTAGACAGATCCTCCACCGCCGAGAACTTGTTCTGGGTTTTGTAAACCGCGCTATGAACATAAGGAACACCGCATTGGGGGAAAGGGGAAATTCAGACCACCTGGTCTTGAACGTTCCCTAACGTCGCACCCAGGCCTGCATCGAAGTGCGGCCTCCGTGGCCGAAATTCGTTCCCACGACCTTCGTCTCAGTAACCGAGCGCCACAACCGTTAGACCACCACGGCGTGTTAGAGCGTCGTGTTCGTATCTATAGCTAGAATTCTTCGGCATTTGGAACGGCGTTATCGCACGCGCATCGCGCGAGCACGAAAAACTAAATGTGTTGCGCCAAAAATTATATAGAAGCCAGAATTTCGAGGGTGTGTACAATCCCCCCTGCCCGCTTTACAAGTGTTGTGCCAAAGAGCGATTTTTTTCCGCTATCACGAAATTCAACGAAAGTATGGCAGAAAGTGTCCGCTTTTTGCATTACTTAAAACCACGATTGATTGATTGACTGATTGATTTGTGGGGTTTGACGTCTCAAAACCACCATATGATTATGAGAGATGCCGTAGTGGAGGGCTCCGGAAATTTCGACCACCTGGGGTTCTTTAACGTGTACTTAAAACCACGGATCCAAGGCATTCGTTTGGCTATGTATGTATTTAGAGGAATTAAATGTCTCGCACAGTGGACATCAATGGTGTTTTAACTAAACTTTTCAACAAATTATGCACGAACAAAAACAAAAAAATTTACAATAAGGCATGTATACATATTGTGACGACGCGAAACAGACGATCAAACAGAGAACGACAAAAAAAGAGGCTTTATCAGAATTTGGCTTGCTTGCTGCTTGCTTCTTCCGATGTTGTGGCTCGTACCCACTACGGGCGATTGGCCGTTAATCCGGCGGTTTTAATGCAATGGGGAAAAAAGAATTTCAAACTTTGATGAAAAATATGAAAATGAATGAAAATAAAAAAAAATATCTATCCAAAAAGGGCAGCACCGTCGTCTTCGTCCATGTCCTGGCCACGTCTTCTTGCGCTGTTTCTTTGTCCTCGATACATACACGCGGCATTATTTTCCCTTCGAAAAAAGGAAAGAAAAAAACATCGTCCCAGTGATGCAGGTTCATACAGCAGGAAAACAGGAAAAAAAAAACAGCATATATTCACTGAAGAAATGGCTTCATCCGAAGCACGTGAAGAATTTCTGGCTCAATTCTGCGGTGCTTTAAACACTGGTGGCCACCGGGAACAACCTCGTAACTGACCTCACCGATGCGTCGGATAATATTGTAAGGTCCGCAGTATCTCCGGAACAGTTTTTAGGAGAGCCCACGACGACGAATGGACACTGACTACGACGACACATGGCCGGAGACGTCAGGTCCGTTCGATTCGCCTGCACCACGTGAACCAGTTCACGAGGTGCTGCACCTTGCCGTTTGTTTCAGCGGTGCAGCATTGACGACCGCTGAACCATGTCATTCGTTTCGAAAAGTGCAGAAGAGGTGCAGCACCGGTTCACGATTTTTCCTGCACCTCCTTCGCTGACGATGCCGGCTTGGTGCAGGCGCGCGTGCAGCTGAGCAGACGACGCAGCACTTAGACGTAGGTGGCTTAGGCGCCGTACCCGCCTCTACAAGTGCGGTGCATGTGTTTTGCCAAGATGTTCGCGCCTCATAAACTGTCCGCATGTGCGTTTCGCCATAGGTCAGTGTTTGCTGAACGGTGTAAATTAACCGAAAAGAAATAAGGCCAACACCTGGTCGGCACATCGTCATTTGTTTCGGGTGTCGTGCTGCGCCTACACCGCTGAACTCACGCTGCACAATTTCTGAACTGCGCGTGCACAGCCGTGAACCGGTTCCGACCGGTGCAGGTGAATCGAACGGACCTGTCATTGGAGGACAAACACCCTTCCTTACATGCCATTGGGAACTCAAGCCTGACATGTCGAGAGAAAAAAAAAAAGGGGGGGGGGGAGGAGGAGAAGCACCTTGCGGAAAGCATACGCTTTCTTGAGCGATCCTGCCGAGTGTGTACGAGCCACAACTTTAAGGAAAAAAAAACAAAACAAGCTACATTCTGACGCGGTTTTGCGACTATGATAGTAGCTGAAACAACCTTTCCTACACAGTTTCAGGTTTGGTACCACTAGTGCCGAATCATTTTGCTTCAGTGTAATATATATATATATATATATATATATATATATATATATATATATATATATATATATATATATATATATATATATATGCGCACACATACAATATATAAACGCATGCGTGAACATACATATAGATACATTGAGTATAGTTGAATGCCCCCCCCCCCCCACAAAAAAAAAATCTGGCTACGCTACTGCTTCCGTACCTGCTTCGCCCCTCACTACAATTAATTGAGTCCAAGCCAAGGATATTTAAATATTCATTCAAACTTCTTTGGTTCTTGGCAGCCCCCCAAACATTTTATCTCGTTTATATAGACTAACACGTTTCGATCGTCTTTCATGACAGACGTGCGTACAGTTTTCTAATTGAGTCGGCACGGAAATGCCTACACGTTTAAAAAGAGCCCTACGGTGGCGACGGGATTTTCCACGACGAATCTTCGACGTTCGGGCGACGTTAGCTATAGCATGTAGTCCCTGCTGTTCACAATTGTCCCGCATACAAGCGACCGCATCGTGAACAAGGTTCGCCGTAGAAGCAGGACTAGTGTAATCTTGACGCGAAACACGACACGTTGACCCACTGTATCAAACATCGACAGGCGTCAGATAACGCTTCCAACAGTAGTTGAATGCGCATGTAAATGAGTACACATTTAGATAAGGAAGTGACATCTTGGAAGCGGCTGTACCGGATAAGCGTTGAAATGCACTTAATGACACGTACAAGTGCGTATGAGAAAATGATAAGGCAGTATCCCCCCCCCCCCCCCCCCAAGCTGGCGCCATCATTCAATGTGCTCTACAATGTGCAAAGAGTACTTTCGTTGCCCATATGACGTCAGCAATACATTCTAATTCACTATCGTCGTGTGCTTTTCTGCTATCGCTGTTGCTGTCTTGATTTCCAATTGTTTTATGATCTTCTGGTTACTTCTTTATCTGTTCCCTTGTCACTTGTTTTGTCATTTGATTTTTTTTGTTTGCCTCTACGCTTACGCCTCTCACTGACGATGAATGATAGCAATAATAATAACTGTCTCCTCGATCAGACTACGATGCGATTACGATTATATTTCTTTTCATACGAAACGAAACAGCCAAGCCGAGAACAAAACAAGCCACGAATGCGTTCAAATACGCAAACACGAAGAATAGGCAAATTCATGCACTACCCATCGTTCCTATAGTAACTGAACGATTATAGAACCAGTGTTCCTTCTAGTATATAATGTAGGAGACTATAATAACATCATAGTAGTACTGAGATGTCCAAACAAACAAACAGAACAAACAAGCAAGCAAATAGAAAAACAGCCGAGCTGCTTGTCAGCAGAACAGTCTGAAAATGTGTTTTTTTTTTTCAACAACATTTCGACGCATTGCACTTCGTTACAGACGCGTTGCTTTTCTGTGTCAGCTGATGCTCGGTTCGGGGTCGAGTGGTCAGCGATAGAGACCAGATTACCGTGCTTGCAGTGCATTCGGAGACTATACGATGGCTTTTCTCCGCAATATTTCCTCTCCACTCTGGCTTCCGTTCGATACCGATTGACACGCGCTTTGTCTCGCTTATTCCGTGCAGCGTGGCACGAGACGACATCACGTAATCATAAGGGCCTCGGCCTTAATAATTAGGTGACGTCAGCTGGCAATCACAAAAGGTGTTCTTGTGCGCCATAATGCGTGCAAGTGCAGGTGTTGGCAGATCGTGAAGTCTATTAACTGCTAAAGCCGGATGGTCAATGTCGGTCAGAAATCATACACACACAACAACCAGCACCAAAATCCAAAAATACGCAAAAAGAAGAGCTCGCCAAGAAATAATTCACAGGAATGGGACCAAATAAAGGCAATGCAAAGTTCTTTTATCATCTCTTAAAATATTGGCCACCATGTGTTCCTCAGCCTGTTGTCCTTGTTATTTTGTTTAATTTATCGATTATTTTACTCTTTTTTGCTTCTTGCGTTGTTAATTTCCGTCGTATACGGGAGATCCCTACTCTGTATTTGAGAATGTGGTATGCCTATAGGAAGAAATCGTCTACAAAATATGTTTCGTCATACGTGCGGCTTGCGCTAATACGCTCGTCGTCACCACTCGCTGGAATCTGGTTTTCATTATAATGGTTGACGTGTTTCTTGGAGCATCTGGTATCGCTAACTTCATAAATGGCCTGTTCGTTGACGATACTTTATGGTCATTTCCAAGACCGTTCCGAGCATTGATGACAATTTGCGTGCTTTCACCGTATACGTGATTGGTTAGAGCACTAACCGTTCTGATATCCGATTGGCCTATACACGTCGACCATGCTTTCAGTTTTTCGCTGCTATATGAGCTTTTATTAACTTTGTAAATTAATAACACGAGCCGCAGTCATGACCTACGTCGATTTACGTTAGTGGACAAAGCTGCCGCCGACTTCGTGGTTGGTTGAAACGTGCAGCTTTGGCTTCTAACTTGGCCTGCCGGCTATCTTGGCTCACTTGGTGTCCTCGCATGATCACCGACCACGTTTCAGACAATTATACGAATGGTCAGAGATGTACAGGTGTGATCCGCGTTTCATATGCGTCATTATTTGAAGACACCTGGGATACTGTCTAAACCACGTATTCGATAATGTTGTCCAAGCGCATAAACAGACTCAAGAACAAATGTCGTTTCTAAAGAAAATCAGAGATGACGCGAACCACCGAGACAGACTCGGCGTCTATCCTGCTGTATTGTCTATAGTTCGCGCTGCTTCTTGTCCCCTACAGACATGTGCCAACCGTTCGAAATAAGTACTCCATGAAGTAAATGTCGTTTTATTTTGCGTCTGCTTCTGCGCTATAGAATCTAACTATACTATCTAATATCTAATATAACTAACTAACTAAATAACTAATATAATATAACTATCTAATATAACTATAGAATCTAACACATAACTATAGAATCCAAGCCAGACCACTCATACACGTTGCTAAATCACGTACGTGATAAAATGCTAGCTATATCCATGAAATTATATGTATAATGCCCTGGCTATATATGGCACATTTCAAGTGGAGGATTGTCACTGTGCACCGCAGAATCTCGAAATGTTCCAACGTGTGAACAGCTACGGGAATGCGCTGTCAGATCTGCTGACGTACGATCGCCTTCGGAAACAGTGCACGCATCTATCGAGGCACACAGCGTAGATAGGCCGGATGACGTTCGCGTCTGAGCGTCGAAACTCTCTGTTCAAACAAGCGTCGACAGAGCCGAACCATGTCGCGAACGGCCGCGCTGAGATAGCGGCGACACTCGAACGGGACGCGTCCTCGCGGGTCACTGCCACAAGCGGCTGTCAATTTGTATGCCGTGTTCCAATTTTGACATTCTGCTGAGCTCTTACGTTTACGAAGAGTCGTACGAGTTTCATTATCTCGTAAAAGCGCTCTATGTGCGTTCGAAACAGCGGCCAATTCAATAAGCAATGCCAATACCTTTTTTGTTTTTCTTATTTAATTCGGATCACTCTTTTCAGTCCTACATGCCCTTATAACGTGACTGCACGCATTGTTAAGCATGTTGGCGGACTATATTATAACTTAATAAGGCCCCAAAGTATCAAAACAGCATGACAAGGAGAAGAACGGTGCTCCTAATTTATTCCACATAGTTGAAATTTACGATACCTTTTCGTTCACGTGAAGTAAGAAGCTACGAAACAACCAATGCTCTTCTAAAAGACACACCCATCCCCTCAGTCGACTGGTTGCTACAGACGCGATGAAGTTGACTTGCGAAACAGAGGCACAGGCGACAACAGGAACGTCGCGACCAACTAAAGACCACTGTTGCTGAAGCCGTGCGAGTCCAAACCTTATAAAAGCAAGGCGTTCATACGTAACCGCAGGACGACGTTACACCAGTTCGAAGAACATGAAGACCAACATAGTTGTGACAATGACGATAATAGTGTACGTGTTGTGAATAGTAGACGAGACAATATTAATGAAAGCTTGAACGCAGGGACGTCTAGGAGTTGCCAGCGCCTCGATTTCGTTACACGCATGGCCGCTGGCGTCAGGATTCATAGTGAAACAATATCATCGTTTTGCATTCGTCTCATAATTAGGGCAAAATGCTTCATAAAACGCCAAGAATGACCATTGGTGGCAGCGTCGACACAACAAGCAAAAAATCATCACAATATTATGACGTCACATTGCCACGTCATCATGAGGTGACAGGCCACCGAAATTTGTGGCATTACTCTTACGTCATAGGCTGAAAGTCGACAGTGTTACCTCAGCCTCACGTGACGGGGCCGCGTGACTGTTCTTTGCTGTCACCTTTGTCCAACATTCTTTGTCATTTGTTCGATGCTGTTGCGCACGTCAGTCCTCATAACGTGAACATAATACAAAAGACAACATCCTTCTCGCCAGCATTACTACAGTCGCCTGTCCGTGCACTTACGAAACAAAACGCTTCTTCTAGTCGCTAACCAACAAAGGTAGCAATCACTTGCATTCAACAACATTTCCAGTACGTTGGCTTCATTCTTTGTCAACGTCCGATTGTCGCCTCATAAACCATTCATTTGTGTCACAATGTGCCTGTACTCCTCTTGGGTTAGGTAAGTCCTTGCTTTCGTATGGCGCTACCATGCCTTTCCAATACGTCGAACAAGCTGTTGAACAAAGAATACCAGCAATGCACAAAAGTCTAAAAGATGAATAGAACGCGTCGCCCTGGCAGACAAAGCTGTCAAACGGTTTGATGACATTGGCTACTCCTGACTGATTCTCAGTGACGCTGAGTCACTTCGCGTCACAGGCCAGCGTCACTACCTAAATCACGCGCTCGTCAGTGACTCGTGACTCTTACTGTCGTACAGTCACTCCGTTTAAAGCCCGCAACAGCACGACGTAAGAGTAATTCAAGCGGCATGGCTGGCGCGCTCGGAGAGCGCAGTTTGGGAAAGCGAGAAGCGTGGAGAGGGACATGGAGGCCACAAATAACCACAGCCGCTCGTGTAAGTAAGTAAGTAAGTGCGTGCGTGCGTGCACACACACACACACACACACACACACACACACACACACACACACACACACACACACACACACACACACACACACACACACACACACACACACACACACACACACACACGTCATCCAAATAAAAGTCGACACCAGCAGAGTAGCGCGACGGCGCGCGCCTTCCCACAGGTGTCGTTAGTGCGCGCGAGGGAACCCGACCCGCCGCCAGCCCGAGAGCGTCACCGCGGCGCTGTCGTCGCTTTGCCGAGGACAATCGTCGCCGTGCGAAAACAAGCCGTCCGCGGCCAACGGAGAGAAAAGGCAGCCGCTGGTGTCGGCTTTCGCATCGATCGCCGCCGATCGGCTGGCGAGGACGCCACGGGAAGAAGACCCGTGTCATTCGTGACTCGCAGCTGGGAACCTGTCGCGGTGAACGGTGGCGGCCGCTTCGAACCGAGGTGCCGGGCAGTCGCGCACAGTGAAAGCGTATACACCCCGACCGGCTTTCAACCTTAAAATAGGTTACGTCTACGAGCCGCATTACTCAGCGCAAGCAAAAATAAATAAATAATAACGATGACGCTCTAACGTTAAGTCACTACTTCACGAAAACGATATATTGACTGTATCTGAGCTAGTTAAATATAACCTTGGTATTTACATGTATAGAACTATAAATAACCAACTTCCACACTTTACTACCATTCTCTCAAATAACAATGTCACAAGGTTTGCCCTTAACAATAACTTTCTACTGCCAAAAGTTCGCACCAATTATGGCAAACAAACCATTCATTTTTCCGGAATTTCTTTTTGGAATAGTTTACCTTCCGACATTAAAGTATGCCGTTCCCTGAAGGTAATTAAAACGAGGTTAAAAATCATATCATGTCAACTAACTAGCCTGTTTTGCTGTTCCTTAATCGATTCATGTTCATTGTGAGTTGCGTTCTGTAATCACTTGTCATTGAAGTTAGCGCGTTATTCTTGCTTTTAAATTGTTTCTGTCAGATTACAAGGGTATATTCTTACTTTATTTGTTTCAATTGCATTTTACTGTAGCTCTGTCTCCCTGCTATGTACATCACAATTATTCTCAATTCTACATTGTACAAGAGGTCCCCTTGCAGTCTCTGACTATGGGACCTCTTTCTGTATATCATGCACATGTATTCTTCGTCATTTAGCACAATAAAACCTTCTGTTCTGTTCTGATGGACAAGCCATTAGGGACATTGGAAAAACCAGGTTGGGGGGGGGGGGACCTTTTTTTTTCGATTTTGTTTTTCAATTTTGTCTTATAAACCCTTGCGAGCGGCACTTGTTACTTCGTCTACGTCTTTTTCCCGTGTAGCGCCACTTTTTTTTTTTCAATTTGGTATTCGTATATATACACGCACAGATTCAATAACACGGACATACGTAAAGTACGATTGAACCCCCCCCCCCCCCCCCGCCTTTCGAATAAAGTTTTTTTCTACGCAGCCCGTAAGGAATATAGAAGCAGTTTTAGAACAGGGCACGCGAAGTTTTACGTAAGCCATAGCTTCTTTAGCGCAGAACGGCAATCCCAGCCACTTAAAGATAGAGAAAGTCTGCTCTTTCATCAAACGCATTCATTAATTTGTGTTAATTATTCTAACAGCTAACTATTTTTTAAATCGGGTAAACTTCTCATCCGATATCACATGTATCCAATATACCGCATATACCTTGAAGCGGAACCACCGATTTCTCCCCAGCTTTTATCTTTTGCACTACTTTTTCTGAATGTTCGGTAAGCCGGAAGCAAGCGCTTGGCCGGAAGTGCTTGGAAGTACAGGAATTTCCGTAGATGCTGGTGCTACTACAATAGAACTCAATGGTTACGCATCGCGTAGAAAAGTGCTTGCAAAAGAAGCTCTACGTAGATTTCTAATCAACTCGCGAGCCAACGAATACAGCTGTGCATCTTTCTATGTAGCTATCTCAGCTGTTTTATGGAACGCGAGAAGAAGAAGAGGGAAAAAAAAAAAGCAATACGGGCAATGACGCGAAACGGCACAGTTTTTTTCCATGTGCCACAACGCGGAACGCAGAACAGTGAGCAGAGGTCGTGCCAAATATACATACCCCACTCGGCCGTCGCTTCTAAGCGGTAAAGGCTGTTGGTGGTTCGATGAAGCCTACATTAGGGTTACAATAGCTACAGCGGTGAACTGCGGAGCGTGATGTCATTGATGTAACGAGAGCAGCATCCCTCGGGTATTGGTGGTTACTCTTCCATTATGTATAGAACTTTCACAGATGTTGGGTGCGCGCACTGTTTCGACATGAGTGAAATTATGTGCGGACCATTACGCTCTGTTCAGCGAGATGATATATACAGTCGTTACTTCCGAAAAGTAGAATGACAAACACAAAATATATTCTTGTATGGTGCAGGAAATTTAAAGGCCGGAACTGGACACGCGAAAAAACTTATCAAAGCGCTTGATAAATAAACTTAAAAAGAACAAGAAAGAACTCCACAAAGTGCTATACCTATAAAAGGGAATGAGCCTTGTTTACAGAGGGTTCGAAATAGAAATAACCATGGAGTCTATTATACGGCAGTTAAGGCCTTACACATCATCTTGGCGCTAAGATACGACAAGATCGTCCAAGCTACGTTTTCCGTGTAACAGGATAGCTCTTCAGGCAAGAAGTTCGAGATCGGCTGCATGAAACACATGTGAGGCCTGTCGAATCGTTCTGAAAAAATTTGTGATAATTCTCGCTTACCACCGTGCTGTCTCTATGGAGTCTATTAACGCAGTTTTCTCGGCATACGGTTACTTATTCCTTGAACAACATGGTCAAACTTATTGCGAAACCCAATGAACATTCGGTGCGCTTCGACGGGCGCTTGTCCTGTCGGGAACCTGTCAGATACTTGCGGGCACCGAAAGACCAGATCGAACACGCATGATGCGATTCGACGATACATTTAATTAACGTAACAGCGTTAAAGGTTTCCCTCGGAAAAGTTACACTAAAGGCCAATACAATTTTATGTCAGAGTGAAAGGCTAATGCATGAGAACATCTACAATGTCGACACTATACACAATAATGCATTTATAATGGAAAAACTAGGTACGTGTAGGACATGATTTGCACCACCAGAGGGACATTGTGGAGAGCACGAAATTACCATGGAAAAAAAGAACTGTTGGTTGCATTACAAGACTATAAGATCAAGATCTTGCATTTCAGCCTGATTCATGCAGAAAAGAGAAAGAGAAGAACAAAAGAAAGAAAGAAACGAAGAAACAAAAAAACAACCTTGATGTTATTCTTGCGAACGACGCCATTAGCGAAGAGAGGCCCGTCGAAAACAAAACTTGGTGGTGGTAAGATGAAATAGAAGAAAAAAAAGCTCATTTCTGGGCTGCAGAAGTTGTGTCTCTTCTTCAAATTACAGCCAATTGCTGTTTTCGGCAGGCCACGCTTCGCCAATGCCCATAGCTCAGCTGCGCCATCAGCCGGGAAGTGCGAGCATGGCGACTGCTACGTCAGAAAGCCATTCTCGCCCAGACGGGTGATTCGAACTACGCTAATGGTGTGCGAACCATTAACACGTGATTTTCTTTTCAACTATAAGCATTTCATAGTAATGAAATAAGCACTGTGGGGTTCTATCCAACTCTATTTAACAACCCACGTTGACTTGACATTTGCCTTTTGTGTTCCTTTGAAGATGGATTAGCACTCACAATAGGGCCAATTACCTAACACGGTGGTCAAGTTATTATGCAGCTCGACTGCCATACCGAAGGTCGCAGATCGAATCCCGACCATGGATGTACTTTTTTGAAGGAGCCAAAATGTTTGAGGCCCATGTATTAAGACTTGGGAGCAAGAGCTGTAGATGGTCCAGATTTCCAGAGCTTTTCACCGCGGCATTTCCTCGTATCCATATCGTGGTTTTCGAGCGTCAGACCCCAATAATTATATTATTAGCGATGACATGAACATCCTGTTCACAGTCAGCGGACAAGAATGACATAGCTCAAAGTTATCCAATAAGGTCGCACGACAGGAAGTCTCTGACAAGATATTTGCAACACGATTCAGCGTATAGTCGCGACAATGCCACAGTGCTTCTATACGAAATGATTATGCTGTCTGTCCACGTGGTGCTGTGAATACCATTGAGATATCTTCGAACGTTTTCAGCTTCATAGTGAAGTGCAAATTGTCCACACCCGTTGGCAACACAAATGTGACAAAGCAACAATGACCGTGTCATCGCGTTCGGGCAAAAATGAAACGCGACAGAAATCACGGCTAGCCGCTTTGTCAGCGCGATATGCATATTTACCGGCGACCGCTGCACAGACAATGGTTGCACTGTAAGTCGCATGTTATGATCTTGAGAAAAAAAAAAGCCTTTCACGTTAATTTGCTCTCACAAATTATATGCAGTGGTGGAAAGTACAAAATAGAAGGACTGACAACAAGCGTGTGACACCTATCAATCAGAGACCGGCAATAGAAAATAGCGTTTACTCACTAGTTAACAATTCCTCAATAGATGGCCTAATAGTCCTGCATTATTAGGGCGAAAAACACATAGCTCATAGTACAGAAATCCGGCGTCCGGTGTTGACAACACGAATTGTACCAAGGCTCACGTGTGACGGACACCCGAAATCACCAGGTGAGATTAAATTTAACTAATTTTTCCGGTGTTGACAACACGAAGCGTCAAAGCAGTGAAGAGGAAACTTGGGATAGGCAAAAGGCGGATGTATGCACTAAGGGACAAAGAAGGCAAATTAACTACCAATATGGATAGGATAGTTAAAATAGCGGAGGAGTTTTACAGAGATCTGTACAGTAGCCGAGACAACCACGACCTTAATACTATAAGAACTAGCAGTAACCCAGACGACACCCCACCGGTAATGATAGAAGAAGTCAGAAAAGCTTTGGAGAGCATGCACAGAGGCAAAGCTGCTGGTGAGGATCAAGTAACATCAGATCTGCTGAAAGATGGAGGACAGATTGTGTTAGAAAAACTAGCCACTCTATTTACGAGGTGTCTCCTGACGGGAAAAGTACCAGAGTCCTGGAAGAACGCTAACATCATCTTAATACATAAGAAAGGAGATGACAAGGACTTGAAGAATTACAGGCCGATCAGCTTGCTCTCTGTAGTATACAAGCTATTTACAAAGGTAATTGCTAGCAGAGTAAAGAAAACATTAGAATTCAATCAACCAAAGGAACAAGCAGGATTTAGAACAGGCTACTCAACAATTGACCACATTCATACTATCAATCAGGTAATAGAGAAATGCTCAGAGTATAACCAACCACTATACATAGCCTTCATAGATTACGAGAAGGCGTTTGATTCAGTAGAAATATCAGCCGTCATGCAGACACTGCGGAATCAGGGCGTAGATGAAATATATATAAACATTCTGGAAGAAATCTACAGGGGATCAACTGCTACCATAGTGCTTCATAAAAAAAGCAACAGAATACCAATAAAGAAGGGTGTAAGGCAGGGGGACATAATCTCCCCAATGCTATTCACTGCGTGCTTACAGGACGTTTTCAGAAGCCTAGAATGGGAACAGTTAGGGATAAGAGTTAATGGAGAGTACCTCAGTAACCTGCGCTTCGCCGATGACATTGCATTGCTGAGTAACTCAGGGGACGAATTGCAACTCATGATTACGGAGTTAGACAAGGAAAGCAAAAGGTGGGTACTAAAATGAATCTGCAGAAAACGGAAGTAATGTACAACAACCTCGGAAAGGAGCAGCGCTTTGCGATAGGTAATAGTGCACTTGAAGTTGTAAAAGACTATGTCTATTTAGGGCAGGTAATAACCGCAGAGCCTAACCACGAGATTGAAGTAACTAGAAGAATAAGAATGGGGTGGAGCACATTCGGCAGGCACTCTCAAATTATGACAAGTAGATTGCCACTGTCCCTTAAGAGGAAGGTATATAACAGCTGTATCTTGCCGGTACTTAGCTACGGAGCGGAAACCTGGAGACTCACAAAGAGGGTTCAACTTAAATTGAGGACGACGCAGCGAGCAATGGAAAGAAAAATGGTAGGTGTAACCTTAAGAGACAAGAAGAGAGCAGAGTGGATTAGGGGACAAACGGGAGTTAAGGATATCATCGCTGCAATAAAGAAGAGGAAATGGACATGGGCCGGGCATGTAGCACGTAGACAGGATAACCGCTGGTCATTAAGGGTCACCAACTGGATTCCTGGAGAAGGGAAGCGGGGTAGGGGGAGACAGAAGGTTAGGTGGGCAGATGAGATTAAGAAGTTTGCGGGTATAAATTGGCAACAGCAGGCACAGGACCGGGTTAACTGACGGAACATGGGAGAGGCCTTTGTCCTGCAGTGGACGTAGACAGGCTGCTGCTGCTGATGATGATGATGAATTTTTTTATCGAATGAGCGCCAAAGTAATTTAATGTTAAAGATGCACGAAGTGTTGTTGACATTGATGTATGTTGTAGGTCTGAGCTTCTAGCGTTTTTCTAATCAATCCTATATCTGGTATTTCTAACGTGGAGTGGCCTTTCATGAAGTGTTCCTAGTGCTTATTTTGCTTAAATTAAATGCTGATGACTCCGAGTCTGCATGTAATACATGTTTTTCATTTCTGTTTATTCCGCAAAATGTCTGTACTGCGACTGTGTGACGCTGGACTGTAACCGGCTTGGAAGCCTAGTCAAGCCCTGTCGAGCTTTTTCGTCCCATGCCCTGTGCTCTGTGATGTAGTAAATAAAGGAAATGAAATGAAACTGATCATTAAGTGAACAAGGTGATTCAAGTGGGCGTTAAAGCGAATTGAAGATGTATAAAATATGAATTAACCAATCAAATGTATAATTTACTTGAATTAAAGGTGAATCAAACGTTTATTTACAGTAAATCAAGCGTGACAGCATAGGCTTCCAACCGTGCCTTTGTTGGCTAACGGGACTAACAAATCTCCTGCATAGTCACGAGTACGACACTTGTCTCAGTGTTGTGTACCGCTGTCCACATGCTTCTGTCGTACATTTGTACGTAACCAGAGCTTTGCCGTCGCCGTGACTGGGAGAGAGCACACAATCTGTCGTATCCACTGCAACAGGCGAGTCCAATTTCCGGTTCCGGTCGTTCTCTGTTCCGGCCGGTCATGCTGCAGACGCTCGGTCGTCCTCTGCTGCCATAGCTATAGACTCGTTCTCGATATCAACACTTCACCGCTTTGAGATCTCGACGCGGAAACGATGCAGCCTGTGTGAACCAAAAAGGTTCCTCTTGTATTTAGAGGCGAGACTCTCGTCCTGCCTCCATTGCGGCTTAGATTCTGGGCAACGTGCCATTGACATGCACGTAAAAGAACAATTGCGATATACTGCGGCTTAGATTCTGGGCAACGTGCCATCGACATGCATGTAAAAGAGCAATTGCGATATACAGCGTTTTGCGTAAAACCAAGGCGAAACTTTCTAGATTGGTCTAATTGACAATGTTTAATCGTCGTGTTCTGTTGCTTCTCGCGCTATACTTCGAGAAATTTTCGTATTGTATACTCGATCCCTTCAAAAGATTAACAGTTGCCAGTGCTCCCCCCCTCCCCATTATTTGCGCGCCAATTAACATTCCTCTACAGAGAACTTCCCGCAAAAGGAGATCACCAAACATAAGAAAATTGTCGATCAGTATTATCGCAAAACTTATGTGGCCCCGCATACAATTCTAACAAGGGAACATGCTACGATATGGAAGAAAGCAGAAATATTCCTTTCCCATCCCTCATCGGCTGTATAAGGTTTACCCAGAAGAAATTCACCCAAACTTTCAATATTGGAACTGCATGAAAGTTGTCCAAGAGCACATTTTTTCGGAATGCGAGTGGAACCTACCTCCGTAGACAATGCTGTCAGCGTCGCGTCCTCACGCGAGGAGTGGCATCGAGCCACTCTTGTCGTTAACTGTCTACTGTATGCTGGCATAAGTGATTGTAAAAAAAAAAACGCAGTGCGGCAAGACGACATGGACGAAACAGAGAAGACGGGACAGAGCGCTGTCTTGTCTTCTCTGTTTCTCCCCTGTTGTTATCACGCTGTGTTTCTTAACTATGTATGTGAACCACTTCGCCCACAGGTGATTGACTCGGCCCAAATAGGCCGAAACGTTCACGGCAAGCTATATAATGGCGGTCACTAGCCTTCGAAGCACTAGCGAGCTAAACTTCAACGAGATAGAGCCATGAATAAATTGGTCTCTCTCTCTCTCTCTCTCTTTCACGTCTTCACATGATATCAGTAACTTTAAAAATCCCGAATAGCATGACGCTAATGCTTCGTTTTTTTTTTCTTTTTTAGCGGCCTTTTTCAAGTACCTTGAGTTCAGGTGTCGTCTCTTCCGTTTTAAGTTATTCGCCTCATTGGTTTCTCCAAATCAAAGCTTTGAGCAATTCGACGTTCTTTCGTCCATGCGCTTCCAATTAGCGCTCTGTGTGCCGAACACCACTACACTCCTTGTCTTCTCCGAAATATCTGCCTCAGCTGGAGAGACAAAGAAAGAACAACATGACGCCTAAACAAATGCCCACCGCAAGCGTTAGTCCTGTTTTCATGCCCCGCCGCGGTGGTCTAGTGGCTAAGGTACTCGGCTGCTGACCCGCAGGTCGCAGGTTTGAACCCCGGCTGCGGCGGCTGCATTTCCGATAGAGGCGGAAATGTTGTATGCCCGTGTGCTCAGATTTGGGTGCACGTTAAAGAACCCCAGGTGGTCGAAGTCGAGAGACTTCTTAGAACCCCAGGTTAAAGAACCCCAGGTGGTCGAAATTTCCGGAGCCCTCCACTACGGCGTCTCTCATAATCATATGGTGGTTTTGGGACGTTATACCCCACATACCAATCAATCAATCAATCAATCAATCAATTAATTAATTAATTAATTAATTAATTAATTAATTAATTAATTAATTAATTAGTTAATCAATCAATCAATCCTGTTTTCATTATTTCGGCGATTGCGGGCGAAACGCGCAGCACCAACTTTCGACTACCGATTTTGACTGCAGACTTCGGAATTTGAGTTGCACCTTGACCTCGCAAGTATTTCTTCTTTTTAACAAAGAAGAAAAAAACCGGTAAACCTGGCTTCCATTCGAAAAAGGCATTACAGTTGAATTATGTAACTATTTTAGTTGCGGCGGAGGACTTCAAGTGGCCGTACGCTGTGATCGTACGCTGTCGTCGGCGCTTGGTGTAACGCAGCATAGCATGCATGCATAAGCGCTCGCTCACGCCAGGGAGGTCTTCTTCCTCTTGTTCAAACGCCTTCATCTTGATATTAAGTGCCGAGCACATATTAGGAGCGAAAACCACGTATCAAAATTTAGGAGGAAGCAAGCAAGGAATCAAAAGAGAAAGAAAGAGAAAATACGAAGAAAAATTAAAACAAATGGAAATAAGGAAAAACAACATCAAAACAAGACGCGTTCCGATGGAAAAAAACAACAACAAAAAACCGGAAGAGAGAACAACAAAGATGTGTGGGCATTTTTATAAGACACTTCATCACCTGCGCATAATCATCTTCACATAATGCTGCTCATCTTCATCGTTTGTGGGGACACCTCTTGAGTTTGTTCTGTGCCTCGTATGCGACTGGTTTTTGTCACGTCTTCCAGGCCTGATAAAGGTGTGTTAGGTTTTTATTGTGATTTTGTGGCAGCAGTTTGTTATTCAAACGGCAGAATATTGCCTATTCAGTGCTCAAACACCGCATTTCCAAGTACTCATATTCGACGGAAAAACTTGTACGGCTCCACAGCCTCCGGAAAGAAGTGATTTAGTTAAGCACAAAACAAAACAAAGCAATGTAAGCGGACCCCGAAAGCGAAGACAATATCGAGCACCGACCCGCCGAGGAAAAAAAAAAGCACACTTCTAATGCGAGGGTGGAATGGGGGTGGCATGAAGAACACATTCCACAAGTCTCGTCGTAACGGAAACTCGCCACTCGAACATGGCGCCAAACGCCTAGTAAACAATTACAATGGCGCCGCATTGAGCATCGCCGTATCGCGCTGCGAACAATGCCGCCAGCATGCAATACCTCGCGATGAGCGGGCCGCCACGAGGGAGAGTTTACACAGCGTCACGGCAATAATTGCCGCCACGTACGAGAATAAGAGAAGAAAGGAAAAAATAAACGCACACGCATACAAAACAAGGAACATGCATCGCGAGCTGACGAACAATGACTCGCGACCGATGCAAGCCACTCAAGACGATCAGGTGTAAGCCAAGTAGGCGAATGTGACGCTTGACACGCTAGATGGCGCCCTTATCGTCACTCGATGAATACGGACAAAAAAATCTTGCGGTGCGAGATGAGAGATAGAGAGAAGGCCGTGAAGTGGTCGCTCTATTCAGAGTAGCCAAGTGGATGTGCTCGATGATGCGGCTTTGAATGTCTTATCACCGACCTGAGCACTCGAGCAGATAAGCTTTGTGCAGGAGAACAATGGAGAGAAACGCGCGGTAGGAAAGCACGCAGCATTTTTTTTTCTTGCTGCTGCGGTGGAATTTCTTCCCAGATTCCTTCGCACTCTATGGCTGGCTCACTGGCAGCGTCAATCAATACAGTATTCCGCTTATCGCTCAATCTCGCGAGAACGTAGACCTAGCCGAGATTGAGTCCTGTGGTTGAAAGAGAAGAACGAGATTTCTAGAGAACAGCTAAGGATGATGCCACCTTCGTTGTTGCTTTTCGTCTCTCCGCAATGTATTTCCTATTCTTGTATGTGAACTGTTTGGTTTTTATATTTCATGCAGCGAAAAAGACAATAAGAATTGAGGATACGATCCTACACTAAAGCAGGTATCTTACCTTTCGTCCCTCTTTTTCTCTGCCAGCTTCCTTTTCTATAGTATGAAATCCTCACTGTTGACGTATGATTTTTTTTAAATATGACGGCAATGAAAGGCCTGACCATGTTTCTGTGACTGCTACAGTCGTCACTTAGCAAATAAATAAAGGTTCTTAGAACCGCACATATTTAGTAGGGATTGCGTGCACTCAAGGTTCCTATCTCCTTACTTTAGCCCTTCCTTTCCCCTTTAAGTGTAGGGTAGTAAACTGGACGTAGTCCTAATTACCCCTCCTCCTCGTTTTTTATATATACTCTCTCTGTCTCTCAGTTTGACTACGTATAGTTGTGTGACGGGAAATGTGCAGCGACAGAAAAGCCTACCATGTCTCCTAATTCCGGTGTTATCGGAGAACACGGTTTCAAACTAAGAAAACGGTGAAAACGTAATTTAAATAATGATGTTTTAAGAGCAGCGATAAAAGTCACAGCTTTGCCGCAAAGGCGAAGGAATGAACGCGATAGCAACAATTGCAAGGTCACGCGCAAAATGGCAAGCAGATCGGAACGTGCCCCACGTTTTTCACGCACAAATAACGCACGAAACGTACTCACAGGTACATATGAAGGCGAATAAGCGTCTCAGTTGTTACTTCCCTGTGTCTGAAAAGCACGCTTTATTTTTTGCAGACGGGGACTGTGCAAAGATTGCAGTGACCTTTGTGCGCCCGGTAACTACAACAGAATCGTTTCGGCAAAAACCCAAAGGCCAGCCAAGACGCTGCGCCGTGCTTCCTAACGGGCTGCAGAAATTAGGCGTCTTTCCTCTCCTCTAATCACTATTACCACCACCACCAGCTAAGACACACGATCCTCCCCACTGCAAGATAAGGGCGCGGGATAGAGTGTACACCCCCTATGTGACTATGTGACGACGCACGCTCATGGCGCCATCGTGCTGGTAATGCCGAAAACACGATAGTCCCCCCCCCCCCCCCCCGAGATGCCCGACACCGGCGGTAAGCGGTAGATATAAATAGCTTGTCGTTTGACCGTTGAGGGACGTGCTTCTTTGTAGTTCAGTGGTTAACACTTCGCACTCACGCCTTAGTGGTCCCAAGTTTGATTCCGTGCGCCGGAGTCTTTTTCTGGATTTTTCTTTCTCGCATTTTTATATATACAAATGTACGGTGAGTGACGCCGACGCCAGCGGCCAAGTCCAGCCGAGAGTGTCCATATTGCAATAAATAAGCATATTGCAATAAGCAATAGCATATTGCTATTGCAATATAAGGAAGAAGTATGCGACTTATACGGTGTGTGAAAAAGATTGGTAAACGGCACACAGTGACAGAGGCAGGTGACAGCGAACAAAAAAAAATAGGAAAAAGACCACAGGCTTGTTGACCACGACTAAACAAGTAAAGCGCTACCGTACACTGAACAAAGCTCTTAGAATTGCCTCAGTGGCTAAAGATTGTCTTCATTGAGCGTGAACCAGATCGATTACCCGCTCAACTTTTGAAAATCGTTGCGTGGTCTCAAGACGTGTTACTCAAGCTAAAGTACAATGTATCAATAATAATATTAGGACTTCTACAAAAAAAAAGAAATGGGTCAAAGTTTCTGAAAAACCAATGAAAGATAATCATAAAATGCTTTAGAGTGGATCTCTTGAGCGCGGCCTCTTCATGGTTCCAAGGCTTTCTGGTCGGCGGATTCCGGAAGGTTTTTAAGAGAGCACGTACCAGCTTCTTTTAAAGCACAGAGAGTTTCATGGGGGTGCCCTTTGAGGAAAGATTTCAGTGCGAAAGTGTCCGCTAATGCCAAGTCGGGGCAATAAGGTAATTGGGGAATCGTAGGGATAATGTATATATCGCCAAACCAATGCACAATGTGATGCCATACCGCTGTTCAATCACTTAATATTGCGCCCAGTCACTCGACGTGTGTCCGCTAAAAACACGATCTGTCCCCCACAAACGCTCGCAGGTGACTAGCGCTTAATTAGGGACATATTTTAACCGCAAAATAAAAATACAAGCAAAACAGCCCTGTTTTTGTAAAGCGACTAGCGCTGCTTGACGCGTGTTGAAAGCCGCATTCTCCCACAGTGTACGTGCTGCGATATACGGTCAAGTCATCATCAACAACAACAAAAAAAAAGAAGGCAGGAAGGGGGGGGGGAGCTGAGGTTCGCGATACTTTTTGCATCTCCTGTTTATAGACATAACCCGATTGCAGAGTAGCTAACCAGCCTGTAAACCAGGCTAACATATCCGGGAATGTCACTAAACATTGCGCTTCTCTCTCTCTCCTTGATAAAGCATAAGAGCATAATGATTATGTTCACATATGTGTAATGGCTCCCCACCATTGCTGTTTGAGACAGTGCCCACCGAGCATGGAATGTTTTTCGCGGAGGCGTCCACTCGTTGAAGACCTTGAAGAACGTTACTTTTATCATTTTTCCTCGGTAAAACACCCCCCCCCCCCTTTCATTACATTTTCGGGGGGAGGGAGTGTAGGTTATAGACTCCATCCCCCCTATCTACGGGCCTGCCACCGAGTATTCAATGCAGAAATTTGAGGGTAGCCGTATTTCTTTAACGGCACCCGTATCTTACACAGATTTTCTGCTCAGCAAGCTCTCAAAATCCATGAGGCATACTACATCAGTAGAAGCTGATAAATGAATTTGCGAGCTAAAGTGATTTTGATGGCTTTGAAGGCTTGATGGCTTTGGCGGCTTTGCAAATGGCTTTGATGGCTTTGCACGCGAAAGCGACAGCGCCTCTGACGCAACGTTTTTTTGCGTTAGTAGCGCTGTCTGCAATACTTTGTGGGTACTGCGTATGTGTGTGTATATATTCATCGTTTTATGTTGAAGTCTAGCAACCATCATGTTTACGTGTCTCTTACTTTCCTGTTTGTTTCGCTGCACCGACGCTCTTGCGCCACGGTTCAAGAATATCGGTATGCTTCGGAGGCCACGCCGAGTGCAAGAGTGGATCTCGTTATTATCTTCGCTTCACCACAACTCGCTCACATGCTCACGGCGTTCACACGTATCTGCTGTTATCGCTTCGGGAATGCCTGTTTGCGAGAAGGAAGGCATACATGTTCCCTTCTTTCATTAGATGACCGCTGCCGGTAAATAGATAAGAGCACACGCGCGATCGTGCTTGCCTGCACGACACCCTGGTACAGTAACAATGCACACTTACACACATATGCGTCTGAAAGAAACAAAAAAAAGGCATAAGAGTAATAAAGAGGGAGAATAAGTATTAAAGAAAGGCACGGAGGTTAACCAGGGCTGAGTATATACTTCAAAGCAAGAATTTCCAAGACGGAGCAATGTGATTTTCGACCACACCAAGATTGCGACAGCGGTGCTCAGGGGGGCTGTTCTGGAAGTACAGTGGTTTGAAGTATTTCGGTATTTTCCCCACTATTTCCACGCGATTAGTCGCTATCTTTGCTGATAAATCGTGTTCTCCAATGCAAACTTGGCTGATACAGCGATTCTGATGTCACGTCACTTCTAGGCTCTAAAAGCACCTTCTATAGTTACGTATTGAAGCTTTCATTGTTCGATCAGAGCTGTTCTAACAAACCAGTTTGACAATGTGTTCATCGTTTCTTTTTTTTTCGTCTTTAATTCTCCCCGTCTCCCCGTCTTTCTCTTCTCCATTAGACTCCTATTTCCGCACCCCTGTGCGGGGTAACAAACTGGTCCCTGCTACCAGGTTAGTCTCCGTTTCACCTGTTTCTGCCTATTTGTACGAATATTTCGAATAAGTTGTCTTTGGAATCTTATCAAATACCTATCCACATCTACTCGGTAACTCCCTCCCCCCTTTCCCCACTTCATTGGTCTATCGTTAGGTAATCGCTTTGACGTGTTGTTATGCTCACCCATCTTTTTCACAGAGTATAGGTGCGGTCAGCACGACCATAAAAGCGTGTCACCCGTCCATCGTACAGGCGATCGTTCCGTTCACTGAAGACGCGCTGATTCTGTAAACCAATATGCGTTTGCGCTTCGTTCTCGTGATTAATTTCTATCTCTCTCTCAAACACACACATTTATCTGACAAACACACAAAGATACAAGACGAACGATTGGTTTGGGTGTGATCGTCGAGCGCTGAGAAGACTGCTTCAGAACCAGACATCTTTACACCCAAGTTCCACTATAGGCCGGTGCGTTGTCCTCAACGTATCATTTTTTAAACATTGTTACCATCAGCCGAATTCGGCTGACGGTAACTGGGCATAGTGGGACATACCCAAAAAGGGCACCTCAGACTGAAAGTGAAGAGGTTGACGTTGTTGGTGAGCTGTGTTGTGGCTGCGGACTGTCTATTGCTATTTCCACATAACAATATTAAGGATCGTAATGTGCTTAGGAGCCGGTGAAATGTCTGGGAATGGGATGGTTTTTTCACGTAATCTAAACCAGCCAGCGAAAACTGCAAAACACAGGTACGACAAAGACAGAACACTGCTCTTCAATATCGTCTATCACTCAGAAGCCAAGGCACCTGTCACTGACAAAGAGTTTCAGCTCGCAATCGTCACATGACGCAGACAGCTCGAGAAAGACAAGTCGGGCGAGTCATAACACACCTGTGATATCAGCGCACGGAAAAACTCGTACACACAGAAGGCGAAATAAATGGACTGGACAAGTGCTTTCATTAAACTGAAACTTTTATTAAGGAGCTGTTCTGGCTAAACAAAACAAGAAATACATGTACCAAAGCGGCAAACCAATACACGCAGCGACTCTTTAGTGTGGGTCCGTTAAAATATTGCAAAAAAAATTGAGGCGCCGAGGAAGGATACATCTTTCGCGTTAGGTAGTCGTTTGGACTGACGAGGGAGCAGATATTTTCACGCAAGAATTCCTAGTTTGTTTCAGCAATTTTTTTTTCAACTGACCCACACCAATCTATCATTCAGGCTTAAGTTCCTTGCATTCGGCTCTTGTATTTGTCGTTTTCTTCAATATTAGCTGGTTGAAACAGTTTAATTGGAAATATGATGATGTTTAACAACCCAACCTCCAATCTCCCGCTTAACCATTTGCTTTCATTTAAGCTTGAAGTTCATACCGAGAGACAGAACTTGTGCGATCAATTTCTTTTGTTCTAATCCAGTACGTCATCTCATATGCTCCTATCGCATACGGCGACTGATACTACATAAAAAGAAAATACAGCCAAGAATCAACCACGGAATGTCTATGCAAACCAATTAAAACTTAGAAACAGTTGATGAGTATCGTAATAATAATAAAAAGAAAAAAAAAACAGATGAAGAAGGCGTTTGCCCTCTCCGGTGGGAGCTGCAAATTTTTTAAACTTGTGCGCCACGAGTGTAAGCCCTTAGTCCCTCTTAAATACAGAATCTGCCAAAGTGTGTTAAGTCTTCATTTATTCATCATCATCATTTATTCATCATTTATTGTCCCTTAAGGGTCTTGGGTTGGGCATTACATAAGGGGGGGGAAGCATCGAAATATGCATACAAGGTCACATTTACGCTTATGTTTTGTTAGAAAGAAAGGAGAAAAAAGGTATACATTTTTGGGTATGGCGTCTTGATGCAAAGTGTAGGCATCATCACTGTATATAAATCTGCGTCGGGCGGAACAAATTATTTGTTTAAAGTTATCGAACGTGCTGCGTCCCTTCCTTTTCATCCTCATAATGCATCCGCGCTGAACAGTTACTCGTAAGACGAATTCTAATTTCTTCTACTTTAACTTCCTTTTTTTTCTGAAATTTAAATCTGAAAAGTTACGCGAATTACGTATGGTTGCGGAAGACTAGTATGATTACGTATCCTATCTATTGCGCATGCTTCCGCACGAGTATAAACAGGCAGCAATACTGCAGGCCTACAGACTGAATGGTCTAGAACACATTTTGCAAGGCGTAACATGCGAGCACTGCACGCTATACACGTGCTGTGCTCGCAGATAGTTTTATCTCCTGTGCTGCTTATAATCGGTTACACCATACGCTTTAAAGACTGTCAGCGTGATCTGGTTGAAGCTGCCAAAAGCGTATGAGGGGACCGCATTTAAAAAACCACCTTTTAAGATGCGTCACGCGCAAGCGTACCCGTGACTTCATGTGCCTCGTGTGCGGAGAGGAGGAGACAAGACTTCAAAACCTGCAGATTGGCAGCCTGGTCTAGGCCACCAGCGTGGTCGTGGTAAGGTTTAGCCTTTCCGTCACCTCGCGGGCCTGCTGGATGGCCACAACTTGTCTTCACGTTCTGAACTAGTCAGAGCATCGCGCCAATACGTCTCAAGGGGGTCCGGCTTCTGAGATCGAAAAGCCGCATAGCATGTGTGGACATTTCCATTAAGATGTGTTCTGTGTCTGCGTATTCATGTTTGCATCGACTCTCTGCTTACAATCAGTGAGCGTCACGTATGTTCATTCGGTGACTACGAGAGTGCGATCTGTAGGACATACACAGCGCTGCTTGCTACGTATATAGTGTGGCACACTCAATGCTGATACCCTCTCAAGTGGGCAGGGCCCGATGCCAGCGACGAGATGAGAAGCGTTAATCATCCGGGAAAGGAACTCGACCTACTTAGTTTAGAGCAGCTATCACGGCAGCATTTGCGCCGTGCCCGAGTTTTTTTTTTTTTACTTCGTATTGTCCGCTGGGAGATACTGCCATGATGCGAGTTCAATTGGAGATCGCTCAAAGCAATATCATCTGATACCTCCCGATTCAACAATGTGGCAGGAAAAAAAGGCTATCACTCTAGCTCAGCCCTATTACGAGGAATCAGCGGTAAGTGTTTCATGAGATATCCAGGATGTTCGCACTTTGTTAAACCCCGTTAGGCAATAATTATCGCACGAACTGCATAGCATGGGCACCGTGTCAATGCGGAAAAAAATTAGGGGACCCTAAGGCTTCGCCTTCAGGAGTTCAACGAGATAGTGATATCTTGTTCCTGTTGCGTACTTCGAACACTTAGTGCATGAAACGTTTTCGAACTTGCTATGCATTCACTACGTGGCCTTAAGTGAACAGGCGGAGTAGCGTGAGTTCCTTTTGTAGTGGGTGACCGGCTTTAAATCACGACAATATTACGATAATCACATGTTCTAACGCCCGATAGCGCTTGCACCACGCATTATTACTACAATATTTCATGTTGAAATGTGAAGAATGTATACAGGACACATCTGTTTGTAAAGCATGACAGCTACTTTCAGTGCAGTTCCAAGCAGAGAAAGTTCTTTTCACTGTATTCACAAGTAGAAGAGTATAGCCATGTGAAACATGCAATAAAGCAAAAAAAAAGGAAGCGTTGCCATGTGGTAGAACATACGCTTGCCACGCAAACAACCCGGATCCGATCCTCATTCGGACCCAAACGTCCATAGTTCGGTCCCCACTGTGACTCCGGATTTTTTTATGATTATTTTTATTTTCCTCGTTCTCGATTTATCGGTCACGCATAATGTGATGATTCTTCCCTCACAACCAATGACGGCGACACCGGAACTTCTGCGAAACGAGCTCTTTTATGCTATAGCATTAAAATATGAGTGATACCAGCTTTCCCGAAGCCTCGTATATGTATTACTGCCCTATTCGCCGAATTAACATACCTCCGTTTGGTGCCCTCTATACAACGAGGAAGTGTATCAGATGCCCCATCGGCATAGCATTCATTTTCACCATTTTCCTTCTTTTTTTCTCTCTTTCTTTCTTGCTATATCTCAATACCATCGTTGCTCAGTCGGAAATTTCATAACACCGGCCTAGAAAAACAGCGGCTGTGAATGTTAAAAAAGTAACCGGCAGTGTATATATTGTAGTGGGGAATTCGCAAGGCACTGACTAGTGGGACCATCTCTCTCGGAGTGCTGAGCGCGAGTGTGTGCACGAGCTGTAGACGCTGGACTGCTCGAGCATTTCTGTCCGTACCGGCTGCCTGCCTACTACCTGGCATCGCTATTAAACACCCTTGCAAAGTGGTGGAGGTGCTGGGTAGTAGACAGGCAGCCTACTATATATATATATATATATATACGGTGTTTACAGTATACATGTGCTAATGTTAACGCTCACGTACAGTGTCGTACCGACCTACACGGAACGATAGAAATGGCGCATCCATAAATGCCTACCTACACTAAGCAGGTGTAGCAAGGCGCAAACATCGAATGCGTTGGGAGTATAAAAAATCAAACCACAGTTACCATTCTCGACAACTGAACCACATATCTGCAGCACCCTGCGCAAGATACTGTCTTATTCCTGCGTTATAATATAATTACATCCCCTTGCACGCTTCTCTGAAAACGCGCCTTTTAGAAGATGAGTGCGTCTTGTATCACACTGTTAAATCTCCACTGGATGATGCCATTCGTAACAATTCATTTTCTCATTTTTGTAGCTGGTTCAAATCTTGCCAATGAATATTGACTCCTCCAAGACAGTCATTATGTCATTTACAAGACGTTCATGCCCATTGGCTTTCGACAATGGTTTTAACCAGGTTAGTCTGTCTTGGGCGTCCTTGGTATTCTTATGACATATAATTTGTCATGGTCCAAACATAATGATCTCACAAGCAATAAAGTCCTTAATAGCTTAGGTTATTTACATCGTACGCTCCGTCTTGCTCCTAAGAAAACCAAACTGCTTATCTACAAAACTTTTAATCTCCCATTCTTGAATATGGTAGCGTAGTCTGGAACCTTCGTAAGAAATGTGACGACAAGAAACTAGAATTCATTCAAAAAAGAGTCGTGCGCTGTATATGCAAGAGATTTGACAGAGATTTTTCTCCAACAAGTTTCCTTCCCCAGCTAGGCCTCGCTACATTTGCGAAACCTCGCCATGCTGAATGCCGAAAACTTCTGCACAACGTAATTCTTCTCGCTTCGGCACACTAGAATCATATCTCAAATTTTCTACATCTTTGTCTAAGAGAAGTGACCATACCCTTAACAGTGCAACTTTTTTTCACCCACACTGACATGTTCAAACACATCTTTTTCCCTTCAACTATAGAATCCTGGAATATGCTGCCCGGAAGTATTTGTTGTCAACCACATCAAACATTTTTGGAAGCCTGGTCATGATTGTTGATGTGTTCTTGTTGTTCTGGTTTTTTCACTCCTGCAATAATTTCGTTGAGGCTTCAGTACGCAAAAATAAGTAAAACAAAGAACAAATAAATAAACAAGCCATGATGTGTTTAAGGCGTGTTCGGGCTCATATTACGGTTACTGTACTGTCAGCGTCAAGCGAAACCTGAACAGCGGCAAGACTTTGCAATGTTAAAGGGCGCGCCGTCCAGGTATCACAATCGACGGGTGCGTGCATCTTCTTCGGCAGCTCAGAGCGTATATGCGCGCCTGCCCGTGGTGATAAGTGGACGGCGCGCACTGAAACATCACGAAGGCTTTCCGCTGTTTATGTTTCATTCGATGCAGATAGTGCAATTGACTTTGCTTTAGAGAAGTATGCGATCCTGTCTGTGCCAAGGTTACCTTCTGTTCCCTCATCGGCATTCCCTTATCGGCGTTCCCCCTTCGGCAAGATGCTGATAATGTTTTCCAAGTCATGTCGCCCTTGGCGAATTCCCCTTGACATGAATAAGAGCGCGATTTGCTCTGGGAACTTTCTGAATAGTGCGGGCGCAAAAAAGTGTCGTTGACCACAGACTGCTATTGCAGTCGAAAATCAACAGGCTCCTCTATTAGTACTTCCGCAGTACATCAACTGGTTGCACAGATTACGTTGGTCGATCGAATGCACCTGACGTTAGTCACAAAACCAAGCCTTATCACAAAACGGGCTTTAGAGGCCAGGGATTTCGCAAGTATACCTCTCAGTTTCCGAGAGGTGCCTGAACGGCTATAGCACTCGCAAATCTTACGTGCTTCCATTTCCGCAAGTGGTCGATTGCCGGAGTGCAAACAAAGCATTAGCAAACGAACTCGTGATTCACGGAGATAACATTCATCTCGCAATGGCATTACAAAGGACCAGCGGCCACTGCACGCCAAGCCAGTCGAGAAGTGTTTATAAACGCAGCCGCCGAAGGACGAACCTGAACGTGATCCCGAGCCTCTCGATCTGGTCGTGCTTGGAGATCGAGTGCATTTCCATTATACTTGGAGATTAGAGCTTATCGCGTCATATACGCATGCAATGACGTGGCCGATTCTTGCACGGTCCTCGTGGTGTTCCGGGGCAATTCAACAAGCCCTGGCAAACTGCACTTGAGTGCACACAGAGGCGCGCGAACGCGCTTTGTTTTCTGTGTGTTTAACTAAGTGCGCGTTATCGCAGGCGCATTGAGACGCTTCACACCTGCAGGAATTGCGCGATTGCAGATAACGATTGCGGAAGCAGAAGAACAATGGTGCCTTAGCATTTGTTTGCGTTGATTCGCCGCAACGCTTCTTCGGGCCGGCCAAAGTGCTGGCGTTACATTAGTATATTTCCTCGCATATCATCGCGTTGGGAAACGTGGTAAAAGTACCGAGCGCAAAACGTCACGCCAGAGATAATTGATTGATATGTGGGGTTTAACGTCCCAAAACCACTATATGATTATGAGAGACGCCGTAGTGGAGGGCTCCGGAAATTTAGACCACCTGGGGTTCTTTAACGTGCACCCAAATCTGAGCACACGGGCCTACAACATTTCCGCCTCCATCGGAAATGCAGCCGCCGCAGCCGGGATTTGAACCCGCGACCTGCGGGTCAGCAGCCGAGCACCTTAGCCACTATACCACCGCGGCGGGGCCTCATGCCAGAGATAGAAAATGATGGTGATATGTGGGGTTTAACGTCCCGAAACCACCATATGATTATAAGAGACGCCGTTGGGGAGGGCTCCAGAAATTTCGACCACCTGGGGTTCTTTAACGTGCACCCAAATCTGAGCACACGGGCCTACAACATGTCCGCCGAGATAGAGAATAAATTAAGAGAAACGCAAGGAAGTACGCCGGAATTGTAGCATCCGGTTTGCTACCCTGCACTAAAGGAGTGGGAAAGAGATGAGAGGGAAAGAAGAGAGAAAGTAGATGCCTGCTAAGCGAATCTATTTAGCACATGACACACACACACACACACACACACACACACACACACACACACACAAATTTTGCGAGTATCAACATCCCTCCCATCACTGTCATCATCGTGATCAACGGCGCGAGTACGTTTCTTGTCCTCCGCAGGATGAAGGCTTTTTCTCGGCCAACCACCTCCAATTGAATCTAACAAGGCAGTGAGGCCAAGGAAAGTACAGGAGGCATAAGGAAAACATGGGGGATTCACAAGCTTCAAACTCAAGGGGTGTGGGTTCGGATCCCACTTACACTTTTTCTTCGACATTAGTTCCTTTCAACTTACATCATAATAACTACATTACACTGAAAGGCAAAAATTTAAAAAAATGATTTTGCTTTACATGGCCTCATTGTCTCTTGGATTCAGTATTTCACAAAGAAACATTTTTGTACTGCTTAATGCGCCTTAGCGTCGCAGTTGTAATTACTGTTTCCTTCGTTCATTGTGCGGTCTGCCCAGTTATGCACCTGATGAAAGCTTGCACATTATTCTGCACACGTTTATAACCCTGTATCCCGCTCCTTATACGAAGTCCAACGCGTGAATCTTCGGTGAGCTGAACAGACAACTCATAAAATGTTCAGAGATGATGCGCCACGAAAGTGCCCGCCGTTTGCCAATGCATATCACATCTATGTGCGTAGAGGGTGTGCTATAGCAGAGCAACGAATTTCTGCCGCGCATGAAATGTCTTCGGTACACTTCCGTCGAGTCCCCTGTATGAGATATCCCTGGCGAACTACACGCACATTTGACTCCCTCCTATTGTCACAGTTTTTCGGCGGTTGTTCCGGCTTTTGCCCCTCGAGAATGTGGCACATTCACCTGATAGCAGGCTATCAGCAGCACTCCAAGACATAGCTTGCTAAAAGTGATTGTTCGGAGAGCTATCAGCACAGTGCTAGTGATTGGCGAGTGTTTTTCCTCTAAATCAACTCGTTATCACTATATTTGTGACTGGATTGCACCATCTTGTATACTGCTGAAACAGGCCAAACATGGCGGTTCCGACATCTAACGGAAACTTTGTCACTAAACTAACGTTAGTAAATGAATTTATTACACATAGCTAGAGTTGCTTGATAATTAAATCTAATTATGATTGTATCGTTTCACTTTCAGCAAAGCATGGCCAACTTTCGTCAACCACTGCGTGACTCTGCATTGGGCACATTTCAGCAAAATTCAGCCACTCATCGCTCAGCATAACACCCGGTAATAGCCGCGGGGTATGCGTGGCTTCAATTATACTAACCAGGCCTTAGTCCTACGCAGGGCTGGGCAGAGGTACTCTGAAAAGTGCTTCGAAACGCAGATGCCGAGATACAGACACTACACTGATATACAGATACTAAGATAGATTTGTTTTGGCCCGACGGGATATTCCGCAAATGCTTTTGCGAAAGGACGATAAAAGTGTTTCAGATTAGAGACATAGGATTAAATATATTTCATATATTTCTGTCAAAAATATTCTACTGTTTGTAAACTTGTGAGAAGGGTGGTGGTTTGGGCTAGTTGGTATGATATGACGATTGTTATAGCGCGAGCTCAGAATGACTACAAAGGGACGAAAATAAGACGAGCACTAACTTCCAACTGAGTTTATTGTGCAGGGCGCGAAAACATGTAAAGGAGACAGTAAACCATGGGACAAAAAAGGGCAATGCAAGAGTAAGGAATAAAAAAACCAAAAAATTACTCTTAGGGACTCCAAAGAAACAAGTTTTCTGTATCGTTTCCTTAGAGTTCTTTCTTGGCTTTTGTTTTTTTCTCTTACTCTTGCATTGCTCTTTCTTGTCACATTGTTTTTGTCACATGGCTTACTGTCTCTTTTATATGTTTTCACTCCCTGCACAACAAACTCAGTTAAATGTTAGTGCTGGTCTTCTCCTGGTTCCTTTCCTTTCCCCGCCTTTGTGGTCTAGTGGCTAAGGTACTCGGCTGTTGACCCGTAGGTCGCGGGATCGAATACCGCAAAAGGCCGCTGCGTTTCAACAGAGGCCAAATGATTTAGGCCCGTGTAGTGCACGTTAATAACCCCCGGTGGCCAAAATTACCGGAGACCTCCACTACCACGTCCCTCATAACGATATTGTGGTTGTATGTGACGTTAAACTACAACAATTATCAATAGGCGTGACTTCAACAATAACGCCGTCCCGCGAAGATAGTGTTGCAGAACTGGGCCGTTAGGCTCGATAACACAATGCTGCCATTGATGAATGAGCGCGACAGTCGTAATCTACGGGACCGATCGGTGTGTGGCGCTATATCTATAAGGATAAGAAATGATCCAATTAACCGCATCTCACAGTCCTTCACGTGACCTCTTCAGAACGCACGCATTATTTGTAAAAACGTATCCCCCCTCCTCCTCTACGAGCAATAATCAAGTGCCTCACCACTCACGCTTGAGAGCATTATAGGAAGGAAGGAAAATAGGAAGAAAAGAATGGCAGGGAGGTTAACCAGCCTATAGGCAACTGATTTGCTACCCTGCGCATGGGAGGGGGATTATAAAAGTCAGGTGAGGTGAAGGTCTCGAAGTCAATGTTAGTCATCGCAAAAAAAGAAAGCACTACTGCCCGTGCCGGTTTAGTTTCGATTATACTTTTAAAGGCGAGAGGGATTTATCACTAATCACTGTTGCAATGTGTTGAACGTGGTAAGACTTTTTTTTTGCTACGTAGATAACTTGGTAACAGACGAGAAATAATGCCCGAGTCATTCCTACATATTTTTTCGTCAAAGATGATATAGCTTCCGAATCGTTCGTATGGTGCTGAGCCTCAATTTACTAGGTTGTGCAAATTTAAGAGGCTTATACCACAAAGAAACTAAGAAAATACACAGTTCTTTTTTGTACTTTGAAAGGCATGATGCTTGCAGCCTCCAGGTAGTTTAAACCGAAAGTAGGTTTTACAGGTTTGCAAGATGTGGATCAGAAACAGGTCTGACTGAAGATCAGTGACCCCTTCGACTTGTTCTTGAGCTTAAGCATAATCGATTCAATTAATAAATTGCTTATCAATAGATTTACTGAAGGAAGGTGGATAGCTTTGACATCACGCTTGCCCTTAGGTGCTCAAATGGAAGTACTCTTGCAGTCCTAACCGATGCCTGCTCTGCCTCTTTCGCATTGTCATTCCAAAGGTTGTGGTTGTGGTTGTAAGGAAGAGAGAAAAGGCACCTAATTTCTGTCTGCCTCAAGGGCAACACGGCGCAGTGCCTTATAGGGGTGGGGGGGGATGAAAAAAATAGAAGAAAATAGATAAAGAAATAGAGGACGCTATAGGAAGCCTTTGAAACCTACGGCCGAATGAGAAGGAAGGTGCGTTTGCTAACGCAATCGACGAGATTGCGCGCGTCCTGCTCCATTGAAAACTTATCGGAAGACAATAACGCACACTGAAAACGCGAGCGTTGCTCAACAGTCACGAGGCGCGTATAGTCTTCGGAACGAATCGCCGTACACGTTGCACAATATATTCACGCGGATAACCCGTCGTGAAATACAAAAAACGCCAGAACAAAGAGCTCAGAACAAACACGAGAAGTTTGGGCACAACCACGCTTAAAGGCGATATAAGTAATGCTGCTGCTGCTACTACTACTACTACTACTACTACTACTACTACTACTACTACTACTACTACTACTACTACTACTACTAATAATAATAATAATAATAAACGCCACATATCAATCATCAATCGGAGTCAGTTATATTTTTGGAATACCTCACTTATTATTATTATTATTATTATTATTATTACTATTACTATTACTATTACTATTACTATTACTATTATTATTATTATTATTATTATTATTATTAGTATTATTATTATTATTATTATTATTATTAGTAGTAGTAGTAGTAGTAGTAGTAGTAGTAGTAGTAGTAGTAGTAGTAGTTGTAGTAGTAGTAGTAGTAGGAGGAGGAGGAGTACGTAATAGCATTCCCTATATTGCCTTTAAGTGTGGATGTGCAGACACGCCCTTGTTTTCTCGGCCCACTCTTTCTGTGAGCACATTCTTGAAGCTAAACTTATTAAGGCGCAAGCCTTATATTTCTCATCGAACACTAATATTGTCCGTCGTCATCGGTAGCGTCTCGCGGCGTCGGCGTCAACACGAGTATTGAAAAAGAACAGCAAGGAAGTAAGCAGAATCTTTATGCGGGAAGGTTGGGGGGGGGGGGGATCTACATCCTTAAAATGGACATTTTTTGCTCTGTAATGCTATGGCGAAAACAATTCGGGGGAGGGGGCAACGGGCCTGGTGTGCCACCCTCTGGCTATAGAACACTGTCAACACGCGATGACATCATCATGACGTCGCAAATAGCCAGAATGTGTGACGCCATCGTGACGTCGCATCGAACCGCCACGATTGGGACGATCGTGAAGGTGGGCCGATAGTGCAGGTAGTGCAAAATAATAACAAATGTGGTTTTACGTTCCGAAACCACGAAGGGGGACTCATGGAGGGAGGGCTCCGAAATTTTCGGCCATCTGATGTTCTTCATCGTGCAGACATGGCACAGTACCCGGGCCTGTCATTACGCCTCCATAGAAGTGTGACCGTCACTGTTGGGATCGAACCAGCGACCTACGAGTCAGCAGTTGAGCACCATAGCCACTTCACCACCACAGCGGTCGTAGCGGAAAATCAACGCATCAAATAAGGAGAAAAAAAAAGCAGATGATGGCTTTTAGCTTTCGAGAAGTCTTTGGTAAGTCCACCAGAGATCTTAGTTTTTTTTTTTTCAGAAAGCCATTCCGTGCGTTGCGAAGCAAGAGTCTTCACTATAACGCGCAGTGGCATGGTCACGTGTATACAGCTTCTCGCAAACTTGCTAGCTCACCGTCGAACGTATACCACAACCAGGAGGATGAACAGAGAGGATCAGCCTCTCATTCAAGATTCTGGGAATTAAAACGAGACCAAAGACGCGTACGAGACGACAAAGCATGAGCGCTTGTTATCAACGGAGTGCGACTGATAGTAGAATTTAAACATTCGTGCTGGGTTCTTTCGTCGCTGTGCTTGTTTCAAACGATAAACCTCTCAAAGCACTGAATAACTCAACACAGCTTTGAACTTCTTGCAGTCTCGTTATGTATATTCAATGCACCCCTAAAAGACCTCAAAGAATGAGTTGCATAGAGAGAGATGCTTCATTATTACTCCTTTGTTCCAACGCGATCGCCGATGGGCGCTATCTGTAGGGGTTCTCCGTAGTGAAGTGGGCTGCATGAGAAGCCTTACACGATAGCACGAGATATCTCTCGACCGCATGCATTCGCTGTGAAGACTGCTGTTCAGTGTTGAAAACGGCTAGAATAACGTATTTCTGGGGAATCGATTTCGAACAGATAAATTGACGCTCCAGCCGCGATAACACCGTATTTCAGGTACGGTACACGTGAAACAACAGCGTATTTGATTGGGCAGCATGTCAAATTCATGTTCACGGTGCTAGCAATTGGTAACACCTTCGGCAAATGCATGGGTGACCATAAGCACCTACCCATAAGTGAATAGGTGCCAATCAACCAAGGAGCATCATCACCATGCCAATTTTTAGGTTTTGATATCCACCAGGGCCTTTCTCATTTTAATCCCGTAAATGCAAGATATTCATAGATTACGTGATGTCACATTACCGAAGCAAACCGGTGGTAAAATTCAGCGCTATCAACCATTCAGAGAACACCTTCCCAATCAACGCTAACGAGAGTTTTCGACACAACGTTCATCTATGACAGCGTGTTCACTAATTCAGCCAGGTTCGTCAGCCTTTGGTGACGTCGTGCAGGCGCCAAGCCGTGTCGAAATCAGACGACATAGACGCGAGAACTGTTTGACCTGTTCTTGTTCCGAGAACTGCAGCGCACTGATAGCTCGCCGTCGCCACACGATAAGTGCCACGCTGAATGAATGTCTGCGCACGTTTGCTTCGCTTTGTGCGGCGTCACAAATAATTCACGTCGTCCCGTCAACGTTTCTAAAGTGTCAGTGATAATTATAATTGTTAGCGTTCTAAGCCTCAAAACCACCGTGTGATTATGACAGATGCTGTAGTAGAGGGCTCCGGAAATGTCGACCACCTGGGGTTTCTTGACGTGCACCTGAATCTAAGCAGATTGACCTTTATAGTATTTACCCTCGTTTGAAAGGCGGTCGTCGCGGTCGGGTTGCGATCCCGCGACTTGAGTCTGCGGTGAACCATTATAACTTTTACACCACTGCGATAAGTCTGCATTGTCAATGAAGCAGATGGCAGTGCCATGGCGCACGTTTGACTATAATAGTATTTTTTTTATTTTCTTTTCACGAGCCTTAACCCCGATATGATTATGAGAGGCGCCCTGCAACTCCATATAGAATAATTTTGACACCTTAGAGTTCCTTGATTTAGATGCACACGAAACAACTCAAAGGGGTGAAAAAATTAATCTATATAGTGTCGCCGCTGCAGGCTTTCCGTCATAAGGATGCGCGCCCTCTCGATCATTACGTTCTCCACCTAGTCCTCGCGAGCCCGCCTGTCCTTCTTAAGTTCGCGTACTCGGTGCAAGTCGACTACGGGACCGGATACGTGAACATAGATGGCACCAGTGGTTCTTCAAGTGACCGGAAGTGACGACAAGGTAAACGATGTTGATTATGCTTCCTAATAGCTTTGCTTTAAAAGTGGCATCCGCATTCCAAGCAGTCCTTCCTATCTTAAAAACCATTTCGGCGAATAAGCCAGAATAATGCAAATGCTCTCGAAACAGTATACACACAAGCAGTCCTTGCAACTTCGTCTATAGTAAAAGCGAGCGACCCACATTTGTCAATTATTGTATACGTAATTTAGCTGTGACGCCCCGCCGCAGTGGTCCAGTGGCTAAGGTACTCGGCTGCTGACCCGCAGGTCGCGGGATCGAATCCCGGCTGCGGCGGCTGCATTTCCGATGGAGGCGGAAATGTTGTAGGCCCGTGTGCTCAGATTTGGGTGCACGTTAAGGAACCCCAGGTGGTCGAAATTTCCGGAGCCCTCCCACTATAGTGTCTGTCACAATCATTAGTGGTTTTGGGACGTTAAATCCCATATCTCAATCAATCAATTTAGCTATCTCAATTTGAACGAGCACAGTACTAACGCTTCGGAATGCAACACTTCGAGAACGGTAACGAAACATAACTTTCGATATGACTTTTGTTTGGCAAGCCCAGAACTGCGAAGCATTAAAAAAAAGAGCGCATCTCGTTTATGACACCGAGATTCGGTATACAGGCGTCCTTTCCTGTGTTTTCAAGGAAAGTGTCCTACATGCTAAGTTGAGTGTCGTATCTATAAAAACCGAGAACAGATCACGCGTGAAATCGTAGAAGCAGACTTGATTGATAAGCTGGGTGATAAGTGCGCTAGCACTCCTTCGATGGTTCTTCTTCATAAAGAAAAAAGTTTCTTTGCACGTGGTGATTATTTTTTTTGTGTGTGATGTTTCCGGGTTATAAATTGTGCGTCTCTTCAGAAGAAAACCAGTTGGAAGTCAGCGATCGTTTGTCTCTGTGTGTTCGTCCGTCCTATTTTGCGCTGTTATTTTTACAATCATAAGTAGCCTAGAAGCCCAATTCAACACCATCGCGATAAAAGAAAACATGACTTAATATAAAGCTGTTATCGTTTCACAGGTTTCTCCAGAAATAATGAAGTGAACAGTGATAAAAGATAACAAGAGGTCATATGATAAATGTTTCATATTGTAGCCATATGTGACATCTGTCTACTGTACTTCTATGTGAGTATTGTAGCCATAAGTTGACATCTGTGACAACTTCTGTGTATATTTATCTGTTTCGTATTGTTCGGGTGAACTGATTGACAGACTTCCTTTTTATTGTGAAAGCAATAAACCTTCTTTTCTAGTTTGTCAGTTTTGGCGTTAAACCACGCCGTTGAAATAATATATGCCCTCTTGCAATGAGGAAATGAAAGAAAAGAATAATAATAAAGAAAAAGGGAGAGAAAGGAATAGAAGCGCGTTCTGACAAAATATTATTACAAGTCGTCTGATCACGAAGACACGGAAGCGAGCAACAGATGAAAAAAGAAAAGCTCATAAGAGGTGTCCGATCATTTTCAACGCACAAATCAGGAAGACAAGGTGCGACATAAAACGCAAGTCAGAATGGAGGCCACGTCAGCAAGCGCATATTTTACAAACACATACAAAACACCATTCCTGCGCGGGCGAAGTACAAAACTTGACGTACTAACGATACGGGGTCGCTGCGCCGTATAGCAAACGTAAGCGAGAAAACTTATAATTTCAGGGATAGTGAACGCGAACAAATTAAGTTACAAGCGTGACCCGCGCAATTAGGACAAATCCCATTGATCTGGTTTTCTGTCCAAAGACAAACCTATTGGTACCAGTACACTATAGTGTACTATAGGACCGAACATTCAAGTTCGAGGGCGCAGTTTTTGACGGTCACGGACGGTGCATCCCGACGGCGGTAAAATGTGAAGAATACCCGTGTGCTTACACATATGGGTGCACTTCGAAGGAGGCCAGGTGGTCGAAGTTAATCTTGAGGCCTCCACATACGGCGCGCCTAGTGATCACATCCATGCTTTTGGCGCGTGAAACACCCGCAATCATTTGTAATCGTGCACAAGTTTTCAAACTCCGGCAGTCAATAATAATCATCAATCAATCATTTATTTTTTGTGCCCTGGAACAACCATGATGACTTAGTGCAGGCGTACGTATAAATAAAACAATACAAGTAAACAATAAATAAAACAATACAAATAAACAACACAACACAGACACCCTCAGAAAAATAAAATAAAGAGTGAAAATACACAAAAAAAGCAACGCGAAATGGGAAGAAGAAGAGAGGAGAAGAATCGCAGAAACAAAGCGAAAAAAAAGGGGGGGGGGATATAACGACTATATGAACTTTCCTGAAAGACGGAAAGAGAAAAATCTGTACATTGTGAAAAGCTGTGTTAAGACAGTGCAAAACTGAGATATAAAATGGCAGTGGCCTTGCTCAGCTACGCCAGGATATACGTAGCGTTAGCAAAGGTTCAGCTGATTATTCTTCCTTCTCCATGGCTATACCACAGTGGCAAACGCCAGTCAGAGGCGCTATCAAGCGGCTCCAGCGCAGTGTCAGATGGCGACTGCACAGGGAAGGCGCGCGCGTCGGCGTCCATATGTCTACCAAGGCTATGACGGCACTCCTCTGGAAAGCGCACACCGCCGGCGGCGAGTCGCGCGCGGCCGCGGCCGAGTGCGAGGGAGGTGCCGGCTCCGGTGCGCGACACCACTGATCGTCTGCGCAGCGCATCGAATTGCGCGCACACCTGTGGCGAGCCGCGCGCGGCGGCAGCGGAGTATCATTGCGCATGCGCAGACCAGTGCCACGCGAAATAGGCTCAGCGAGGCCAGTGTAGCTTACGCTACAAAAAAAATATGAGAGGGGACTGTGAAAAACACCAATATTATGAAAGTTAAAATTATATACATTTTCTATTCTGTGAACAGTAGAGTGTTGAGAGAAATTGGCAGGTACATGACATGGTCGATTCTCTGTGGTGAACTTACTCGTAATCCAAAAATTTACACAACTGAGAAGTAAAGGGCAGGATACTGTACCATGAACTAAATAAGTAAAGGAATAAATAAATAAATAAATAATATAATATTGTGCGAGGTGCCAAACCACCATACCATTATGAGGCAAGCCGTAAGTGTAAGTGGAGGGCTCCAGAAGTTTCGACCACCTGGTGTTCAATTAACGAACACTGATATCATGCACGGGCCTCTATAGCACTTCGCGCCTCCATTGAAAAGAGATAGATGACGAAGGGATCGAACCCACGACATTTGGTCAGCATCTGAGCTTTCTGACCACTACAGCACCGCGGCGGACCAGCCGACAATGTGCGCGTGTCAATTATTATTATTATTATTATTATTATTATTATTATTATTATTATTATTATTATTATTATTATAGTTCAACAGCTCAAGTTCTGCGCTTGAGTCGTCTCGTTGTGCGCGCGTATTCGTTGTGTAACTTGGAATGCACTGCCTTATGCCATAATCACCAACCAACACGCCCACAATCACGTTTTCAGTAATCGTCGTAAGACGGTTCCATTCTCGGCAAAAAAAAAAAAAAAATGGGAGGCGCAGTTTGCAGTTTGCGCTCGGGTAAAGCAGCGGCAACACCGCAACCTCCGATCGCGAGGCGACCCAATAAGGGTTCCGCGACACACATGCGAGGAACAACAAAGCGTCCATCTCGTGAAGAAGTGCAAGGACGCCAGAAACAATGGCTCGCTACAGGTCGTCCGCTCTTCACTCGCGCGCGGCTCGAGTACATTCGTGTCGCCGAATAGGAAAAGAAGATACATCGGCGACCACCGCGACCTTCCCAGAGATATCTCCGGGACGACGCTCATGTGTGCGGAGAAAGAAGCCCTCGAGTGGTTCGAGTGCCGAGCCGATCGGGAGCGACGAGCATTGTCCCTTTTCGGTGGGGATGCCTCGCTTTTCGAGCAATATCGCAACATCGGAACACTCGATAAAAGCGCGCGAAGTTTTCGCGATGGGCTCGGTGAGACAACTTCGACGTGGAGCGCGCGCAAACAAGACGAGTCGAGAGAGAAGGTCGCGTATATAGCTCCGAGTTCACGAGTCCCGGTGCTTTATTAGCGTGTCGCTCTTGCCAAATGCGACCCACCCGAGAAAACATTTGGCATGGTAGCCTAGTTTCGTAACTTCAGCTCATATCGCAGTTCATATCGAGCGCTGCAGCGTATAGCAGGTTTCGTATAGTTTCCGTTGGACTAATAGGATTAACACAGCAGAAGTTATTCCGTATCTCAAGATACTCCAGTTTGGTGTCTCAAGATACTCCAGTTTGGTATCTCAAGTACTCTGCGGCCTTGATACACGTTTGTAAAACTCTGCTGCGAATTTCATGGGCGCGCGCAAGGTTCACTTTCGGGGGGAGTGGGGAAGGTCCATCGCAGCACCCCCCTCTCTATCTTTTCAATGTATAAGGCTGAATTGTGCCGCCCCCCTCCAAGTCACAAAGCCCCCCTTCCTAATATGTCAATGTGTTGAGCTGGCTTTGCACCCCCCCCCCCCTTTCTTAGGTGCTGCATTTTTGGGCGTCACATATACTGATAACATACCAGAAAGAATTGTGGCAGCACCCAGGGACTCCTTGTTGACAACGCGCGTATAAGTGCTGATATCTCTCCTTCTCTTAATGTATACGGTTAACGCTTTCTTTTCCGCTGCTTTGTAACCAATCAGCCACTGTCTGAATGCCATTTCCTCTTGGGCCAGCACAGTTATATTCATTTTTTTTTCTTTTCATAAGTAAGCAGTATATTGCATCATCAGCAAACAAGCCGTAATCAGCTGTAGAACTTCGAGTGCTCGAAATCGACGGAAGACAACAGTGTTGGCTGGAATATTTCCTTCGAGATAAGACGACCACAGCCGAGAAGCAGAGAAACTTAGTGCATAGTATGCCCAAGCCCACAATTTACTGATGGCCGCTTTATTTTTCTTCGTTTCTTTATAAACTTTCGAAACAAATAGATCATCACGCGAAATTATGACATGTTTTCCGTGTATAATGCCGCTTCCACACGGAAAACCTAATGTCATTTTCATTGAATGTCATTCGTTTGTAATGCCGTTTGTTTGCTGTCGCACGGACAAAGTTATGTGATTCGATGAAAATGACATTTTCGGTCGATCGAGTTCCCGAAACACATTCGCATTCGATTTCGGACCGAATGAGTAGTCTCGATGCCAGGGACATTTCAATGAAATGGCTGTTAACCTATGCATACATGATTGATTGATTTGTGGGGTTTAACGTCCCAAAACCACCATATGATTATGAGAGACGCCTTAGTGGAGGGCTCCGGAAATTTCGACCACCTGGGGTTCTTTAACGTGCACCCAAATCTGAGCACACGGGCCTACAACATTTCCGCCTCCATCGGAAATGCAGCCGCCGCAGCCGGGATTTGATCCCGCGACCTGCGGGTCAGCAGCCGAGTACCTTAGCCACTAGACCACCGCGGCGGGGCAACCTATGCATACGTAACTTTTGCAATTTGTAAATATCTCAATCTTTACTAGATTACTTTATTATTGCTTTGATGACATCATAGCACACGCGAAAGGGCTGAAATTTCTACTAAAAAGCTACCCTACACTTCAGCGGCTAGGACGCCGGCCATGTTTCACTCGTGCCGTGTTGTTGTATCCTGTAACGCGGGTGTTTATCGTTCGATTGCCCGTTTTGCGTTGATCAAGGTGGCGAACCCACGAATTTGCCGTCGCCGTCTCAATTCCGCGGCCGTGGAGTTAGTGCGCCCACGCTTCAGTTCATGCCGCGCAGTCATATCGTTTGTCATGTGTTTTCCGAGTGGCTCTTGGCTTGCCTTCGTTGTCCTGGAGCATCGGCAAGTTGCGTAAAACGGCTGCGTTCACTTTCAAGAAGCAGCTTTTTAATGATACGCGTTTATTTACGTGCAAATTTTTTATGAGCATGTTACATTGACGTTTTAATACATCTTTATTTTTCCCAAAGCTACGGCTCAGGAGCACTGAGGTCATGGTCGCTTAAAATGACTTCTGTTTTCCTCGTGTGACAGTCCGCAGGTAAAATGACATAAGGTCCACTTAATGTCGTTCGTATAACTGACATTGGTATTGCCGTGTGATCAGGGTATAAATTTGCCTACTCAACACTACTGCCATCATTTAGTCACATCTCTAGCCGACATTAGTCGTAATTCAGCCACCTCTAGCCTGAAGCCTGCACTGACTTACATGCCTGCATAATAACCCATGTATTTATACAAAATGTAAGTTGTTACGTCATCCGACGAATCGTTTTCAGAGGTAAGTATAGGTCAGCAATGTACCCGCATTAGAAGGTAAACGTGCCTATTGCGTATAATGCACCCAATAATGCTCGCGCATACGTATACAATGCATTCGTGATAGCGTCATGACAGCACACCTGAGCGTCACCGAGAACGCCACCTCAGCTGCTACGAGTTCCAGGAAGACGTAGAGCACGTAATTGCGACGACGCCAAAACGGGCTCCTTTCCAAAGCAACACTGCCAATCGATGAGTCACGGATGACAAACGCGGTCTCCGTTTTCTTCGCTTTTCCAAACACAATAAAACTGGGAAGCAGCAGTTTGAGCGACTGTGTGCGGACTTCGAACAGCAGCTTATCCGTCTCTTTATCTTTACAAACTGACAGACGTACCGGAGTTGCATGTCAACGAAGCCGCGTTGCTAATGAAGAACTCAGACGAGACGGGGGAAAGCTTGCTTTACCGCTCTATCGCTTATCTCCAGATTAAGCAGGATATGCCGAGACAAACATGCGACGTACGCAGACAGTTTCGGCAGTGCCTCGCAAGGCTTGCGGCAGGGCGCACTGAGATCACGCCTGACGTCACGAAGCCTTTGCACATTAGTCACGTGGAATAGCACAGGATGACGACTGAACTGACTTGGCGATTTGTCTACGAACTTACTGCCTGCCGATCGCTTCCCTTTCTAGGGGGCGAAGCCCCTTACGTTGTGGGTCATATGTCCCGTGTCGTCATAGTAGCCAATTGCATTGCATTGCATGTCAACACAGCATATCCACGGTGTCAATGATGATGAGTGGGGCGAAGCGTCCGTAAGTCCATCCGTACCTGCGTTCGCTTCACCGTATTCGTCATCATTCACCTCGTAGATATGCCGCGATTTTTTTTTTAATTATATGCGTCTTTTTGGTGCGGATTGATTCTTTTCCATGATATGCTGGTTGGATCGTTTTTCGAGTCTTGTTATTCATGTATTAAATTTCTTTCCTCTACCAAGCTATCCTTAGCGCGAACAATATACTTTCTACGCCACACCGGTGAAGGATAAACTGATGGCCATTAATTCACGTCCTGTTTGAGAGCCAATGAGCTGCGCTTGCATATACATTTGCAACTTCTTTCCAGACCTTCTGAATGCATGGCTCGCTCTCATGGGAAATCGTAGTCCTATATAGTATAACGGCATCAACAGTCGCTACGGACGTCGCATCTTTCAGATACTGTAAATGTTAGTCACGTGTGTTGCGCTATAGTTTCTTCACACACGATCGCCATCCCCTACAAACCTTTCATGTTTTGCAAACAGGGGTAGGCCCCATCGACATACTGAGGTGCTTGTAGAGACATCACTACAGGCGCCCCAGTATGTCGACGGCGCCTATACGCCTGTTTACAAACAAGAAATAGGTCTATACCAACTACTTCGGCCAACAGCTTCAATGCCCCTTTCTTGTTTTTTTTTTCCCATGACATTTAATAGGATGCAGAATCAAAAGTGAAACTATCGCAGCATTGTGACGACTGAAAATAGCGCTAAGAAACGGGGACACAAGAAGAGCACACACGGCACAGGCGCTTTTCAGTCGTCACAATGCACCAACAAGCCCAAATTTCGACAGTATCGCAGCAATTTCGAAGTGATGAATAACAGACTCACTAGATCATGTGTGCATCATTTGACTGTTTTTTTGCGTCACTTTTTGGATATCCCATTAAAAATTACTAATGCAGCGTTTTGGGCATGTTGGTACGTCATACAGGAATTTTCCTAACACGCGAAAAAACACAGACATAAAAAGACGGGACAGGCGCTAACTTGCAGCAATGTTCAAAAAGGTAACCATATACTTGAAAGAAACAGAGGCAAGTTCCTCAATGCCGACTGCAGACATTGCAGTAATCGAAGTGACAGTGGAGGTGACGATGTCTGTACCACGTCGATTTTTCGCGAGTGTGGATTGTCAGTACCAGCAGATGTCGTCTGACCCGCGAAATCATCGAGGCTGAAATGATTGATAGGCTGGGGCAGATAACTGCATTTCCAAATCGTCGATTGCCCTTTTCGTGTAAGGAGTTGGCCTATCTACGAGAATGTATTTGAATTTGCAAAGTGCGTGCGATAATAATTATTTAAAAGCGATGTTACCTACATATATGGTTACCTTTTTCCGGAATAAACATTGTTGCAAGTTTAGCGCCCATCCCGACTTTCTCTGTCCATGTTTTTTTTTTGTTTTGCTTTTGTGCGCTAGAAAACTACAGTACGGCCAATAAAGCTGCCAGAGTCGCACCTATATCTCTATCAAAACACTCATCCGCGTCAAAAACCAGAGTACGGCGCGATTACGTGCATCCGGTGACCTGATGCTCTCGTGCTCCATTACTCATTATCAGTTCGTCACACGGCGGCTGATAACAGCCCCTTATCATTTCCAAGCTCTTCAGCAGGTCAAATGACGAGTTTGAAACAATAATATGTAAATGTATCAAATAATGAAAGTGCTTTATTTCAGGCGATTAAATTACTACATGGATATAACATAGGTCTTAATTTATTTCGAAATACAAAATACACCCGTATGCATCACCGGAGAAACTGGTCACGGGAAAAAAAAAGAGGATGAAAGAGATGAAGGCGAGCACAAACACTTGAAAATAAATTATTGTTTTTTAATTGATATCTGACATATTTCACGTGTTACGCAAGCAACACTATGTTCAAAGGTAGTACTTATTACTTTCCGTTTATTTCGTATTCGGTTTCATTCAAACATTTACCATGAACAATATCATATCTTTTCAGCCCCTCATATCTCAACTTGCCTTGACCATGCGCGCAAGGTGGCCCCCCATTTTCGCGAAAACCAATAAGTTTCTAAACTCGCCATTATCATCACGCATAATTGAGTGGAATGCTCTTACACCTAACGTCGCCGAAATAACAGATCCTCTCATATTTCACTTGATGCTGTAGGGCTACTTGCGCAGCAAGTAACATTGCCAACCTGTGTCTGATTGCCCTCGCTTCAACTTCGATCATAGCTCGCGATATGTATTCACTATTTTTCGATGTAGTTTGCAAAAGTGTTTTCATCGTTATTAAAACAATTCGTACTCATCAATATGTATTTGAATGACGTTGATGAACGCATTTGACTTGTTGCTCTTATTTGATTTACTCAGTGTTTCCTGTTATATTTTTTTGTTTTCTCTTTGGTATGTTGTTTTCTATTTATGCGGTTCGAAATGTGTGCATTCACTTAAATCACCTCATATAGAACGCACAGTAGGGCATGCACAGCAGGGCAAGCACAGTAGGGCATTTCACCCTAAAACAATTCGCCCTGAATCTTTCTTGCATGTTCACATTCCCGCCAGAATATAGGGCTGTAAAATTTGCTGTTTGATAAGTTAATAGGTGAACGCCTTAGATGTCTTATCGAACGCGAAAATTGACCGGCGTCCCGCGTTGGCAGCACCCTTCAGTGGCGTCCACTCGTGTTACACACACACACACACACACACACACACACACACATACATACATACACACATACACACATACATACATATGTATGTATGTATGTGTGTATGTATGTAAGTGTGTATGTATGTAAGTGTGTATGTGTGTATGTATGTGTGTATGTATGTATGTATGTATGTATGTATGTATGTATGTATGTATGTATGTGTGTGTGTATGTATGTATGTATGTATGTATGTATGTATGCATGCATGCATGCATGTATGTATGTATGCATGCATGCATGCATGCATGCATGTATGTATGTGTTGCAACAACACACACTGTCACACACAAACACACACACACACACACACACACACACTGTCTACTGCTGCACCCATAAGCCTCATCTTGTTGCGAATATTTCCATCGCCACGAGAGTGAAAACTTCGTTGTCATACCTTCTGACCAGGTGCAATTATTAAGGCACCCGTTCGAAGCACTCCCAAGTTTCGAAATAAAGCGCGGCCGCTCGTTTAACGAAGGCCGACCCTTCAGCTAAACTCGAGAAGCCTGTGGTGCACCGACGACGATTTCTCCCAAAGAGAGAAAAAAAAAAACACGAGGCGCAGTCCCCAACAGCTGAGCGAACAACACGCATCTCACGTGAGCTTGCCAATGCACGGCCAGCACACGTTGAAGAGGAAAAGGAAACAAGACCGGTCAGTCCGGAGGCACACACCTCCGGCCGCTTTCACCGGCGATTGCAACAGATTACAAGGAACGGAGGAAAACAAAAAAAAAAGAGGATCGAACTTGTGATTGGAGTTAGCATTCTCGCCTTCATGTTCTTCCGAACTACGTCGCGTCAACTGCGCGTTGCCTCTGACGTCACGCCTTTGCTAGTGAAATGATCCGCCCGTCTCGCGTCATTTTGGCTATTTTCTTCTTTTCTAATCTCGAGGGGGGGGAGGTATACATAAAACGGGTGAAAACGCGTCGTATACGTTTCCCGAGAAGCCATTTCGAGTCGTTATTGATCTTCGATGAAATCGGATAGAGTGAGTCATGTGCACCACTTTTTTTTTACTGAATATATTTTTTCGCGTTGTTTATTCTTCATATATACTGGTTGTGCCTTACTGCAGAACCATGTTTCTTACCTCCTCAGGTGAAGATCACTACCTTATAACTATACAGAAATTTAGCCATTTGGTAAAGAATTCATCAGCCAACGCAGTGGCAAAGTCGTGACTGTGCTCGGCTGCTGATCCGAAGGTCGCCGGTTCGATTGAGGGGCAAAGGGTAGAGGCACGTGCACTTAGATTTAGGAGCACTTTGAAACCCTCAGGTATTCGAAATTGCCGAAGCCTTCCTATACTGCGTGCCTCAATCATATCAGGGTATATATTTTCCGGGCGGAGAGCGCATCTTCTTAATATCAGGGGGGCATTCCCTTGAAATGGTCATTTTCGTTCTGTATGCCATGGCGAAAAGAAAAAAAAATTCGTCGGAAACGGCCTGGCTGCGTCACTGTATCGGGGTTTCCGCAAGTAAAGATATCAGTAATTATTGAGAATTCATCATAAAATGGTTGACGCCAGGCATACCGACAGTATAGAAGTGCATAGCACAATAAGACTTACCTTTAATAATTGTTGGGTTTTAACGTCCCAAAACCACCATATGCTTATGGGAGACGGCGTATAGTGGAGGAACTCCGGAAATTTCGACCACCTGGGGTTCTTTAACGTGCACCCAAATCTAAGCACACGAGCCTCATGCATTATCGCCTCCATCGAAAATGCGGGCCGCCACGGGCGGGAATTGACGTGCGGGTCGGCAGCCGAGTTCCCCACTAGACCACCGCGGCGAGTTCAGATTAACTTTGATAAAGAAGAAATTGAAGCGACAGTTATCTCTCGCATGAACCCCATATATATTTACATATATTGCTTCTTCGGCCGAATACTTGTTCGAAAGGGGCAACGCGGGTTGTTTCTTGAACGGCCGTATTATATGCTGAATGTTACGTAGGGTAATATCCCACTGTTTGTGTTCAACATCGACATACATTCATAGAATGTCGGTCAGAGTTCTGTTGAGGCGTTCGGTTAGGACCTTTTGACTGATGGTGATACGCCGTTGTCCTGTGATCGGCGCATCAGGCATTGTCTTGGCTCTACAGTAAATGCGGTGCCCCGAACCGTAATAACGACGATGGGCGCACCATGTCTGAGCACTATGTTGTTCACGAAGAACTTGGCGACTATATAATATATGTTTTCTTGGCTAATCCCCCAAAGTGGGTGTGAGCCATGGATTATAGGTAACAAACAGACAAACAAAACAAACAAACCCCAAAGTGTGCCGACTTGTCAGGTGGCACTACAATGCCTGGGCATGCTTCAGCATTTTTCGCTGCGGCGCGCCCATTCAAGTTGGTAGGTACTGCTTGTGTTTTATTCTATCTTATGTCTGTATATGCTTGCCTTATTTCCTGACTAGCTGCCTTAGAACGACAGAAAGTTGAATTGGTTGGTCAAGGAGGTCAAACGGGGACATGCCCGGCTGGCTACCCTACGCTGTGAAAGGAAGAAAAAGGAGCAGAAAGAGAGAGAGAGGGAACGAAAGAAGGAAATGATCAACAAATGAGCTGACAAAACAGTCAAAGCTTAATTCGCCTTATAGCACGTCGTGTACTATAAAAGCGTAGGTGCCGTTTAACCGCGTTCGCGTTTTCGATTTCCCCGTCTCATTTCCCGCGAACCGATTACCTGTTACCGACTTCACCGCAGTGACACACTAATTGGGGCACGCAGCTCGCCGGCGCCTCGTCCTTTCGAGCTTACAACACGGCAGTGGCCGCCGCTAACCACCGCGTTTTCAGAATCGAAGCGCGCTGACGATATAATCACCGACGTGGCAGGTATAGACTCTCTCTTTCTCTCGTGCATTCTCTCTGACTGTGTAATAGGACTCGTCAAACCTCGCGCATTCTAATAACGCGTACGCGTGCCTTCCTCCTCTTCCTCCTCCATTACAATGCTTAACGGTGCAGTAGCCGAGATTGCATCAGCTCCGATATATTGCACCCAGTGCCTTTTTTTTTTTAAGTGTGGAGGTCGTGCTGTCGTATGCTGTGATCGTATGCTGTCGTCGTCACTTGATGTAACGCAGGCGAAACCACATATGGCATAGCCAGCTTTAGCTCGCGCCAAAGAAGTCGTCTTCCTTTTGTTCTTCGAGCTCCTTGATGATGAAAGTAGGTGTGGACATTGGGCATAGAGTTTCTCACAAGAATAGGGAAATCCGGCTCCACCACTTATGCGTATTTCTTGAGGGGCCTCGTTGGAGTGCTGGGAATGACGGTATAAATGTGTCTGCGAGGCTTGTGTTGGCTGGTGTTGAGTGGGGCTTTGGCTCCAAAGTGGATACGACTGCGCAAAAAAAAAAACTTCTCTAAAACAAATCTTTTATAAGCGGATATTGTTCGCACGTACTATATTCTAAAATAAATGTGCCCTCACTTTGACGGCACAACCAAAAGGCGAAAGAAAGAAACAGACGTAGCATAGCAGAGGGAACGCTGGCTTTGTCATTTGCCTGCCAATTTAGCGGCCGTTGGTTACGTTTTACGCTTCGTAAAAGTGTGCATCGACGCAGAAGCTTTGAGTGTTAAATAAAATACGTTTCTGTGCAATGGCAAAACACAAATAGCTTATTACGTGCTCTTTTAGTAACAAATCAACCATTTTTAACGTGAAGCCAGACGCGTCTTTGAGGTATACAGATCCGAGTCAAGTTCAAAGCTCACATATCACGGAGCTCACTTAAGCTCACATATTCATCAGCTGAATAGTGCCACATTTCACTCTACATAGGTAATTTGTGAGAAACTAGTATACATTAGGCCTAACCCTAACCAAGCATAAAAATTGAAAGAATAAGCGATCGAATAGAAAGAGAGGAAAATATAAAGAAAAATAGAAATAAGACGGCATAAAGAGAAAAAAAAAACTCCGAAAGAACCGGAAAAGAGAAGAGCAAGAGAAAATCGAAGAGAAACAAGGAAGGCTGCCCAGCTCTCCAATTCCTTCAGTTTTGGCCACACTGGGGCAATACTGGCTGAGTTTTTTTTTTTTTTGGTACAAAGAAAATGTAAACAAAAACACACATATAATGTTGACGAGATAACGAGACACCAGTATAACTCAACGGCGAGAGCATTTAACGCGTGATTCTAAGACGTGGTGTCGGTTCGCACGTGCGACCACTTGGTGTGTTGTTTCATCCGCTTTCGTTTGTTTACTTCAGTTAAATATAACCCTAAATATCTTCGCCCATGTAATCCCTGCTGTTTATTGCCTATTTGCATGATATGACTGCGACCATCAGAAATGGGGTATGTATGTATGCATGTATGCATGCATTTATGTATGCATGCATTTATGCATGTATGTATGCATTTATGCGTTTATGCATCTATGTATGTATGCATTTATGCATCTATGTTGTATGCATTTATGCATCTATGTTGTATGCATTATGCATCTATGTATGTATGCATTTATGCATCTATGTATGTATGCATTTATGCATCTATGTATGTATGTATGTATGCATTTATGCATCTATGTATGTATGTATGTATGTATGTATGTATGTATGTATGTATGTATGTATGTATGTATGTATGTATGTATGTATGTATGTATGTATGTATGTATGTATGTAAAGCAAACGCATCTGACCCTACCGTCACCGATACCGACACCAAGCGGCACGCACGAGAGAGAGAGTGTCAGAGGTTTACTATGTAGACACACTATACGACCACGACGCGTGTATCCATCGTTTTATTCTGTGCCGTCTTTTCCTTTTTCTTTTTTTCTTTGTCTCTTCTGGCACGACTCCCGCAGGTGTTATGTCTCGTCGGCGAAGAAAATGGTGACCCCGGCGGTCATTTGGTTTCCGCCGGGGCGAGCATTCTGCGCACGCGCCGGGAATCGAAACGAGCCGACGCGAACGGTGGTTCGCGGCGGCCATTCTCGCTGCGCCTCGTGTGTAAACAGCCGCAGGAGCGTGCCTTTTTTCTGTTCGGCTCCCGCCGACGCCACCTGATGATCGCCGCACCGTCTGATCGGTCATTAGTTTGTATTTCGCGCACTGCGAGGTGCTATGCGTGTATACATCGAAGCGGAACTGCGACACACTAATAGAAAAAGCTCAGCTTTGTTTTGTTTTTCTTCTTACACGGTTGCGAGGGAATGCCGTTCTTCAGACGTCTCTATGCGCGTGACGCGGAAAAGAAGATCCGCCGGTAGATGAGTCGTTCGCGCTGACGCATGCGCACAAGCACGCGGGCGCGCATGAACCGCTTGCTGAGTGATGTGGTACTGCTACTACCATCATGTGGTCGTGCTAGTGAGCTCAGTTGTGCTTGGGACGACCGTGACGATACAGCCGCTGCTAAGGCTGCTCGGAACTAATTCTAAGAGCCATCAGTTGGCTAACCTTTTTTGTTTCATTGCCGTCATAACGCGCGTATGTAACTACGAGTATCGCAATCATGCGCATACATAATAGGTCGTGGAGGCTGAAAATGGTTACGTTGTAAACCTGCAAACGATTGCGTTAACAAGTAAACGATTCGCTTTTTAACAAAGACTCGCTACAGGCGCTCGCGTCAATCACTTTGCTATCTCCGACCCCGCTCTACCTAATTTAGATTTTTTTTTTATTTGAAAAAAAAGAGGACAGCAAGAACGCGCTCATTTCGGGAAACCAATCGATTTATTGATCGAAACTTTCCAAGGTAATAATTTGCGGAACTAAACCTACTTCGATGCGCCTGAAAACGAGCATAGCTGTTGAGAACAGATTAAGCGGACATCAAATCGCACCGACATGACGGCAGGCACAGCTTATACGAACTGCAGTCGCCATATGCGGCAGACATCGTGTATCCTGCTGTCTCCTTTTCCGTCTTTAATACAGGTAGCCTATAGGCCGATGCCGTTTCCCGCGAAGATTGGCATCTAAGGAGACCGCCGAAGGTGATTCACGTGCTTACACGAAACAAAGCAAACAAGTTATCGCCGAAGCGAAACCCAGAGACGGCGCAGACTGGCGCTCAAATTGCAAGGCGGTTTTTCTGCGAAGGCTTCCTCGTCTCTGGTTTGATACTGTTAGCCGTAATGACACAAGAGGTAACCGCGGTTGCGTCATCGCTGCGGTAGGCCGGTCAAGGGCGGCGGTCCATAAGCCATGCAAAGCGATACGCGCGAACTGAAAGCGCTGACGGGCATCCCTGCATGCATGTGCGTGCGTACACAGCGGAATGCGCGGGCGAACACTTTCTGTTGCAACGCGCGACATCTACGAACGTCAAAACAACTTAAAAAAGAGGCGATTTGGAGAAAGAAAACGTAGAACAAGCCTGTAACAAAATGGCACAGTTGCCGCCACCGTTGCATCCGACTCCGCATCGCTATACACATGAAATTATTCGTAGCCTTTATGTACATATACATACAATGTTTTCCTGCCGTTAAAGCCGGAGGTCACGGGTTCGATTCCCAGCCTATGCAGCCGCATTTCAACGAACGCAATGTAGAAACAAAATACTGTTTCGTACCCCCTCTTGCATGTGCAACAAAGAACAGTTCATGTGATCAAAAATAACATTTCAATAGGTTTAAATGTCCGGGGTTTTACGTTCCGAAACCACCACACGATAAGACACGCCGTGGGGGGGGGGGGGGTGATTCTGGAAATTTCGACCCTCTGGAGGGGTGCTTCAACGTGCGCCTAAATACAACCACGGTTGCCTTTAGCAGTTTGGCTCGAGCCATCAAAATGCGACCGGGATTTCGATTCTACTGAAGAATGGGGGCCCATTGAAATGCGCGGCCGAGGTTCTCATTTTAACAATAACAACAAAAAAACAACGAAGCTTCTTACATCCTGAGATTCCCATTGGCTGAAATGAAATACGGCATTTATTTGGGCAAATTTCCAGCTTTCTTCTCCGTATGTTTGCTTCTTCGGGAGACAAAAATATAATAATGCATGAGGCTCTACACCCCAACACCACGCCATGATTATGAGAGACGCCGTAGTAAAGGGCTCCGGAAATTTCGACCATATGGTGTTTTTTTAACGTGCCCAGACATCACAATGTATACGGGCCTCTGACATTTTCACCTCTATCAAAATGCGACCACCTCAGCCAGTATCGAACCTGCAACCTTTGGATCAGCGGCCAGGCACCTTTGCCACTGTTCTACCGAGGTGGGACAACTAACTGAATGCAGCTGCACTAGCAGTTTGAAAGAATAGTAGACTTCATTTCATTCGATATGCATATATATTAGGCAAATCATTCGAACCATTTGCCCGCGCAAACAAAGATATATACCAGTTCACTAGAAGCGCGTACAAGTGCCCACTTAGATTACCCCTAGCTTTTTCTCAGTCTACACTGCTCAGCACCCACCTAATGTTATGTTGATTGATTGATTTGTGGGGTTTAACGTCCCAAAAACCAGCATATGGTTATGAGAGACGCCGTAGAGAAGGGCTCCGGAAATTTCGACCACCTGTGGTTCTTTAACGTGCACCAAAATCTGAGCACACGGGCCTACAACATATCAGCCTCCATCGGAAATGCAGCCGCCGCAGCCGGGATTCGATCCCGCGACCTGCGGGTCAGCAGCCGAGTACCTTAGTCACTAGACCACCGCGGCGGGGCGCCCAATGTTGTGTTCTAAACTTACGAGTTTGCACGACATATACGCAAGAGGAGCGAAAATGACCAATGGAAACTACCCCTGTCACCGTAAAGGTGCCGTCATTATGTCGGAAAGGAAAGAAGAAAAAAACGCTTATGAACGATAAAATGGAAGCTTTGCAAACAACATTTGCTCAAAAGTAACAGAAATTCAGGTTAGACGCTATTAAGCGGACGGGACAACAGGTCATAATGCCTATTTAACCTACTGACTTCCCCATACCTTTTGGACGCCAAGGCGGTACAGCGGTGACGGTTCACGGGTGCTGACTTGAAAGACGTGAGTTCGATTCAGGCCAGGACGGTAGCGTTTCGACGGAAGCAAAATGCTAAAGCAACGTGTACGACGTCATTTCCGGGCACGTTAAAGAAACCGAGGTAGTCGAAAATGTCGGGAACCCTCCTCTACGACGCGTCATGCAATCACACCATGGTTCTAAAAAAAAGAACACTCGAAAAATTATCATATTCGTTTTGCTATTCACTTTACTTTAACCTCGCTAATGCATAAAAAAAAGAAACCTCTGCACATGCTCTGAAGAATACAGTGCAAGTTAATCTATCATGAAATCAGCGCTTGTACTCACGATATAGATACGCGGTTTATTCTTCATGAATGATAGTCAAACTGCACAGCATATCACGGTGTGCATGAGCTGTGGCAATCACTGATACGGCGCGCCTCGGCCTTAAGACGCAGCAAGTATCCGTAATGCAGTCGATAACAAAATTATGCGGGACGCAGGTTCCGAAACAATTGCGTAATTTTTCGTTGTTAATGCACGTCGCGCTTAACTAACGGCATCATTGGGTGTAGCCCCACCACGGTGGTCTAGTGGCTAAGGTACTCGGCTGCTGACCCGCAGGTCGCGGGATCCAATCCCGGCTGCGGCGGCTGCGTTTCCGATGGAGGCGGAAATGTTGGAGGCCCGTGTGCTCAGATTTGGGTGCACGTTAAAGAACCCCAGGTGGTCGAAATTTCCGGAGCCCTTCACTATATACGGCGTCTCTCATAATCATATGGTGGTTTTGGGACAATAAACCCCACAAATACAATCATTGGGCGTAGATATGCGAAGACATGACCATGACGTTTTAATAATGTCTGGGGTATAACACCCCAGGGGAGGAGGAGGACAAGAACAACAAGAGAGAAGGCAGGGAGGTTAACCAGGCACATGCCCGGTTTGCTACTCTACGCTCGGGGAATGGAAAGGGGGAGTGTAAATATGAAAGAGAGAGAGAGAGGGAACAGAAGAGAAAGAGACAAAAAAAAACGATTGTCAGTCAATGGGCTGACGCGTATGCATAACACCCCAAAAGTACATTATGAATATCAGAGACGCCGTATATAGTGGTAGGCTCCTCAAATGTCGATCATCTGGTATTCTTCCACGTGCATTGAAACGGCACAGGGCATGGACATCGATATCATTTCTCCTCCTTTGAAATGCAACCGCCGTGGTCGGCATCAAACCCGCGACCTCCGGGTCTGCAGCCGAGCATCCTAACCACTGTTGCAACGAAGCGGACATCGTTACATTCTCACTTCTTGTTTGAAATATTACCCTTACCCCATCAGGCAGGCCAACAGTGCGTTATTATTGGGTACTTGAGTAAACTTACCAGTCCAAAAGAACTGTTCTGACGCCAGAGTAGTGGCGGGACAGGCACTTATACGAGAAGAGTAAACGACGGAAGTAAACGATCGCTAAAAGCTTCTCATCTATAGATAGCAACACAATGCGAGCACTAAGCTAAACCAAGCGGCAAAAGTTGACGTGCTACGCCAGGAAGAATATGTGGTCATTGATCCAGTGGCGTTGTGGTCGCACTATTGACATTGAGGTCGTTAGTAACCATGAAGGTATAATAAAATATTTAATAAAAAGAAGAGAAATTGCGTATTTGTAGGTTTGCTCTGCTTTAGGCCACATATTTGAATGAAAGCGAGGACGGAAAGCTTCGGCCGAAGGTATACACTCTTAGAAAAAAAGGTAGTAGTACTTGCTAACTTTGGGGTAGTAACGGTTTGTCACATATGTTACAACCCTGGTAGCAAGCGCAGTTAGTAAAGGCGAGGGTGGTAACAGTTACCACCTTCGCAGTTACTACCAGCATTCAGTAACTGTTACTACCCTAGCCGTTACCACCAATGGGTAGTAACTTTTAAAGGTTTCAAAGAAAAGTAGCAACCGATACTACTTTGTTCATTTATTTTGGCATGGCTTTTCTTCATTGCTAATGTTGGTCAATTAATGTCTCAATATTACACAACTTCGTATAATCTTGCATGGTGTGCAATGAGTGCGAAGAAGACATGGACTTCAGAAGTACGCTATCTTTTTACGCTACGGTATGAAATACACGTGGGGTATATATATAGCCCCTACTTTGCAGATGCATGTCATGCACAAAGAAGCTCTTGTCTTTCTGGATGAATCATAGCAAATGTGAATCTGAAGCACTATATCATACTACCCGACTAAGTGTGTTTGGGGACGTAGCACAAAACTTTTAATCAACTTCACTTGTAAAAGGAAAAAAAAATATATGTCATATTTATATATTATAAAGGGCCACAAAGAGGTATTATTTACAGTGGCCGAAACAAGGTACCGTACTTATTAACATAGTCTCAGTGCATTTGAATGCTTCACACAGCTAGTATACCAGCGGTTAAAAGGTAATATTCGTTTTTGGGGTTTGACGTACCAAAACAACAATAATAATATTTGGAGACACGCCGCAGTGGAATAATTGTGACCGTCTTCCGGATTAATTGTGACCGTCTTGTTATGTTGAACCGCCGGTCTTGTTAATTTGCTGTAATTTACTAAGTTTGTTGTAATTGTCTATTACAACGCGTGTAGCACTTGCTTATGATTGGTTAACTTGTACTTCTCTGTTTCAACAATATCAGAATGACGTTTACATATCTCGGTTGCGTAATATAGAACAAAATGTTTTTCTTGGTCTATGGATATCTCCTGCGTCATTTTTCCGGTTAATGATGATACGTCGAGATTATTCCTCTCATAAACTATCAGAATCGGAATCACACAATGTTTTGGATTAAATAGTCAGCAGCCGGGTAGCAAAAAGGTGCTAACGTAGCAATAAAGGTAGTAACGGATGCAGTTACAACCTATTTTATTCCAGTTACTAACTGTTTACTAACATATGTAGTAAACAGGTCGCAAAAAGTTAGTAACGGCTGCAGCTAGTAACCGTTTACTAACATAGGTAGTAAACAGGTTGAAAAGGGTAGTAATGGTTCGAGTAAGGTAGTAAGCGCTGCAGTTACTACCTGTTTGTTTGCAGTTGCTACCTTTTTACTAACTTTTTTGAAGAGTGTAGTGCATAACGACGTGTCGATTAGTTTGTTATAACTTTGCCTTGACTGCACCACACGGCAAAATTGCGTTAATTGCTATAGAATGGAAACGTTGCATACGCTGTCACATGGCTGTCCTCCCTATCTTTTTCTACAGAAAAAAAAAACAACACATTAGATAGATACAACAGGTAACACACCAACGGCGAGAGCGGAGAACAATGCCGATAATGCCTATCGGCATGCGATTTTCTTTTATCGCCTTTAGGCAATCGCTGCCGTTGCCGCCGCATGCTATCGTATCACACGAGCACCCGCTTCGCAGTAATCCACCGTGAAACACTCGCTCCATTCAGGAGTGCGAGTATGCCTAGACGGGAGGCGCGTGTAATACTCGCTCTACGGAGTGATTACGAGAAAGGGGGGGGGGGGGGGTGCCGATGATCCACGTGGTTGCACTTGCACATAGAAGCGGTAAGGGGAGGTTGAAGGCGGCGCTTCGAAACCTATCGCTTTTATCACGTGCGCCCGCGAGCGCCAATCGAGGCGGCGAGAGTGCTAGGCGTGCTGCGTGACGTGATCGGCGACGCAGAGGAGAAGAGAAAGCACCGAGCCGGGAAGGCCAGAAGCCGTGCCAACCGTCCGCCGTTACGGACAGCCTGTCGCTTCGCGGAAGAATCGGCTACGCGCCGCGCTCAGCAGTCGCTTTCGCCGCCGGTTTTTGTTTCTTTCCCGAAGTGATGCTAACGAGCGAGTTTGTGGTGTGAAGAGAAAGAAAACAAAGCGAACCTGTCGCGCAATGCCAGCCGCCGCGGCTGCTGATTTCGCGATGGACGGCGGAATTTCCACGCTGCCCGCCGCCAGCACGGCGGCCTTCTCCTTCGAAGACCTGTCCCTGGATGAACTGGGTACCGACCTGGACTCGCTCTTCTCCAGCGACAGCGTGCAGGACGACGACAGCGCCTCGACGTCCGCCACCTGCCACCAGACAAACGACGGCTCTGACAGCGCGTTGATGCAGCTTCCCGAATTCGGCATCTTCGCCGAGCAGTGTTACCCGTTCTTCTGCGCCGAGCAGTCGAACGCCCAGGCGGTGTGGACTGCCACGGGCCACGACTACCCCCAGAAGCCGGCGGACTTCAGCCCGGACTCGGGCTACGAGGACGCCGCCTCGCCCACGTCTTCTTCGCCGACGCCAGAAGGTTGCCTCGAGGTGGACTGGTCCGACGAGTTCGCCGCCGACGGTCTCGACGACTTCGTCGTGCTCGGCGTCGGCCTCAAGACGCTCATGTCCAGTCTCAGCGAAGGTGAATCGTTCTGCTTCAACTCGCTCTCGTCCTCCGCGTCTAGTCCCGTGCTGGCCGTGCCTCAGCCGCAGCCACCCCCTCCACCGCCTCCTCTCACTCGAAGGCCCAACCAGAGCTGGCTACCGCAGCGGCAACGAGCTGCGGGTTCCGGGCGCAAGTCAAAGGCCACGTCTTCCAACGGCGGCGCGACGCCGCGAAGGCAGGCCAACCGCGCACCGCAGCCGCCGGCTCCCGTGAGCGAGGAAGAGAAGGTCTTCTGCTGCTCGTACCCGGGCTGCAGCAAGGTGTACTCCAAGAGTTCCCACCTGAAGGCCCACCTGCGGCGGCACACGGGCGAGAAGCCGTTCGCGTGCCAGTGGCCCGGATGCGGCTGGCGCTTTTCGCGCTCCGACGAACTGGCTCGCCACAAGCGTTCGCATTCGGGCATCAAGCCGTACCGCTGCCAGATCTGCGACAAGCGCTTCTCTCGCTCCGACCACCTCGCCAAGCACCTCAAGGTTCACCGTAGGGACAAGGTGAACGCAGGACCGCTGGCCGCCGGCCGGTCACGGACGTCTGCCATCGCTCGCGCCTGACCCTGCCTCTCCTCATCGCCCCCCCATTGTCACCGTTACCTGACGTTAATACTCTTGGACCTGAAGTGACGACGCGGCCGAGCCGCACGTCTCTACCGTAGTCGTCTTCGCTTGCCATTTCGTGCCCAGTGCCAATCTCAGGACCTCAATTATTTACGTGGCGGATTCCCGCTGTGGATAGAAGACGGGTACGCAATGTATGGTGGTGCTGCCGTTACGAAAACCTACGAACCATATTTTTTTTGTCTTCCTTCCTTTCTTCGAGACTCTCCCGCTCGTCCCGAAGGGACGTGCGGACGTGTCCAATAAAAGCGCCGTTCATATTTTCTTTCCTTCTGCACATTGGACTCGTGGCTGTTGTCTTCGTCGCTATAGCTGTATACTGCACTCCGCGTATCGTTCACGTGCCTCGCCGAGGGCTCATTATCGGCACAGTTCGGTCGCCGCGACGCTATCCGTCCCATTAGTCACGGGGGGGCTCCGGAATTTTCCCTCCACCGCTCCGAGCGGCGACAAACTTCCGTGCGGATGCCGCTGTCTAGAACGCAGTGTATTGCGCTTGACGAGCAAGCGGCCTTCGCCGCACACACAAACCAGGATATCCGGAAGCATGGCATAATCTCGCGCGCTGCGGCCCTGGCAGCGGTCATTGCTTGCTTTGACTCACATTAGTCCCGGTTGCAAAAGAGCTCGGTTAAGTCATCGCGCTTGTTCATTCTCATGCAGGCTGCGCGTAAGTTTCCTCCGGTTTCTTAACGCATGCTCACATAGCGAATTTCTTCGTTCAGAAGAGCAGAATCGAAATCCAGCTGCTCTGTATTCGAAACGCGGCCTTCACGTGCACGAAGATTTCTTGTAAATAACGTGAACGCACGTGCAGCCCTCAGTGATTATCCGAGAGTTTGCTACAGGTATTAAAAAAATAATAAAAAAGCGGTGGCGCAGATGCTTTTTGTTTTCAGTAATTCTAAGATCAAAGTACTGTTAACATCGCTTTTGACAAGTAGCCTTTTTTTAGAACAGTCGTCCTGTAGCGATAGCTCCTATACCCGAGGTTTCCACTCGGCTGTAGGCACGTGTGCTCAGATTTGGGTGCACGTTAAAGAACCCTAGCTGGTCGAAATTTTGGAAGAATTTTGGTGCTGCCTTGACAGTGGCATGTAGTCATGTTCTCACATGACCCACACTCTCACGATTATCATGTTTGCACCACTCGCATACCTTCGTCATCCATTGACATCACGTAATACCAAATTTGGCACATATATGTGAAGCTATAGCGAAACGGCCGCGAGCGCATCATGAGTGTGGCATGTAGTCATGTCGTTACATTACAAGCATGTCGCGATTATCATATTTGAACGTGTCATTTACCTATGTCGTCCATTAGCGTCACGTAATACCAAATTCGGTACATGTGAAGCTATCGAAACGACCGCGAGCGCATCATGAGCGTAGCACGTAGTGATGTTGTTACGTGACACCCATCTCACGTTTATCATGTTTGCACCAGTCCCAAACTTTCGTCATCCATTAACGCCCCATAACACCAGATCCGGTGAAACGGCCACCAGCGCATGAGCGTGGCAAATAGTCACGTTGTTACATGACACGCATCACATGATTATCATGTTTGCACCAGTCACGTTCCTTCGTCATCCATTCACGTACCGTAATACCAAATTTGGTATATGTGACGCTAGCGAAACGACCGCGAGCGCATCATGAGCGTGGCATGTAGTCATGTTACGCGACACGCAAGTCATGAGTTTCGTGTTAGGGTCTGTCGCTTGCGTTCGCCATGCAATCATGTCATAGCATATCAGTTCTGCAACATGTCATGTGAGCGAAACCACCGCAAGAGCAGCAGGACCATGAAATGTAAATCATGACATACATGTCATGATTTTCATGTTATGACTAGTCAAATATGGTCGTCCTACAGTCAGGTTATGCCATACTAAGTTTGGGATCTATACCGTTATCGAAACCGCCAGGAGAGCTAAAAGTCGTAGATAGATAGATAGATAGATAGATAGATAGATAGATAGATAGATAGATAGATAGATAGATAGATAGATAGATAGATAGATAGATAGATAGATAGATAGATAGATAGATAGATAGATAGATAGATAGATAGATACGCCCTAAGGCACCGAAGTTTGATAAGAAATGCTTCGCATTTAAAATGATAATTTCGAAAGGTTGTCTCCCCCCCCCCCTCGAAAAAAATTTCTGTCTAAGCACCGGATCGCCTCGGCCGGGAAGCGAACCCGTACACTGAAGGTTAGCAGCGCGACATCGTATACACGTGCTACGCTACCACGACGCATATTGAAAAAGTACAACAACGACATCACAGTGGTTGTTCAACAGATTATAGAACTAACCAATTCTGCAAGTACTATAGGCGAAGGTAGCTATATATATAGTGTAGCACGTTGGGTGTCTGACCATCACGTGAAGTTCGCATGCGATGATGAACTTCGGTGAGCTTTTTGCGTAATACGTTTACGTACTATGCATAACCCATTGAAGAACCTAGTAACAGACGTATCCAATCACTGTAGCCCACCCGTGCGATTTCAATCTCACTATTAAAAAAAATTCTGTGAGTGAGTGACTGAGAGGGTGGGCGGGCATGCGTGTGTATGTGTTAGTGTGTGCGCGCGTCACAGCCACTAAATAAAGAAGGTTTTTATAATATTTTTCGGAATATGGACCTATAAGCATTTCATGACAAGACAAATTAATTCAGGCCCTTAACAGTGTCAGAAGCTTTGCAGCGCAGCGGATTGTATAAACATCGCTTGTTCCGCAACTATTATCAGAAGTATGTCTGCGAAGCAAGCTGCGTGTCATCGAGAAATATGTAGCAACGTTCAGCATTCTGTGATTTGCCGCGGGCTGCAGTTTTCGTGACACGTCAAAGCAAAACAAGCAACAAATGAGCACAAATGAACGCGCCAGCATATATAGCGAAACGACAACGATCAGCGTGAGTTTATACGGGTTGAATTAACCTCATTCTCGATGCATTTGCAAAGTTAATTAAGCGATATGTAATCGTATCGCAGTGATTCATGAGTATGCATCTGCAAAGAAATAAAAAAGTAAAACGGCAGCATTCATTTTGGTAGGTACAGGACTAAGAGGAATGCGTATCAGACATTATATAGCTTTCCTTTCTGTGTTGAAGGTGCATAGCGACGCGTTTCAAACTTTGTATATAAATTTGTTCATTGTTTTCGGATGCAAGTGTTTTAAATTATCTCTATTTCTTACTGTGCGTGTGTGTACATGAATCTGTTCTTGCATTGCATTTTTGATCTTGCCCGCCAACTGTTTGTTGCGAAAGAAAAGGGGCACAGACCTCGTCAAGCCGTAATGTGGCTTTTTGTCTGTGTCCCTGTTATCTGTACAATGTATAGATACGAAATAAAGTTCAAGTTCAGTTCAAGAAAGTATTTCACATGTATACGTATATATATGCTTACGTACATTGTGTACGCACATCACCATAGGTACATCCACACCTATATTATTATAGCATATCATCATGACGAAACATGCATCTGGTTCATTCATAGCCATTGCAGCGCACTCAAAATCAAGCATCACGACACATAGCCGCTACAGATTAGAACCATCTCCACTGCTCATCTCTAACGGTATTCTGTCAGCGCAAAAACGAGAAAACAACTCAAACGCTCACTCGGAATTCTAATGCACAAATCTAAAATTCAGGGTGGGAAGTGGAGGAGGGAGAGGGGCACGAGCCCCCCCCCCCCCCCCTGTGGCTACGCCACTGGCTAACATTTATTTTCGTTTTAGCAGCGACAGGGTCCTGGTTTTGATCCTAGCCCCACAAAAAATTCTTTTATTTAATCCATTTATTCAGGCGAAAGGCCGATAAAGCTTTCGCGTGAGGCATCCTCACAAAACGCGAAAGTTGACCGTCGGCGTCAACAAGAACGATGCAAAAATCATTATCACATGATTACGTCACGCCACATGACAACACATGATGACGTCAACACATAGACGCTTGGTAAATAGTGGGCCAATCACGTATGTCATGGAAAACAACGTGAGGTGCGGAGAGCTTTAAGATGAAGGCGAGGAAGGATTGGCACCTTGACTTGGAACCAAGGAAGGTAGCCTTCACCTCTTATTTTAGCCGAATGCATAAGAAACATTGTGATTCTTTTCTCCTTCTTTTTTTTTGGGGGGGGGGGGGAGGAGTCTAGGGAGAGTTTTCGTTGATGTCCAAGAAAAAAATAGATAAAACCCTACAATGCACAGCATCGCTACCACATACAGCATCGGTAGGGAAGATTCTCACGTCACATCGATAAACTATACCAGCTAGTGCCAGGAAGCGTTGCTGTGAAAGAATGCGCGACGCGGTGAATACGGCGTTCGCGATAAAGACGTCCTGCGGCACAGCTTAGCTAAACCACGAAGTGCTTAGAACGTGCGTGTCCAGCTGCCGAGTGCTAGCACGCGGTTCACCGAAGAGAAACTCGACCTTCGCCGTTAGTCACGCATCGCCGTGTTTTGTCAGCGTATAGTCAGAGCGGTTTGTTGAGCGCCGGATTGGCTGCTATGGCCTATGCGGTCTGCATAAACCTTTATACCACAAGAAAAAAAAATTGAACAAGACTAGCCGTATAGTTGAAGTGTATGAAACTATTACTAGAATTTTTCTTTGTAGAAAAAAAAAATGCGCGTCTTGCAGAAGATAGCGCAAGACTGAGTCACAGCAGAGTTGGCCGGCTCGTTTCAAAAGCATCTCTTGTTAACCATATTGCCACAGAGACTGTTTACAATATCGGACATTATGAAAAATCAGCGTCCACAGTCTTGTGCGCACTCCTGCTTGGGGCCGCACGACTCATGCCTCCTGTTCACAGGCACGAGCCAGTGTGGGTTGGAGCTGCGAAGAAGAAGAAGGTGCGTGGGCAGAGAAACAGTTTTTGTTTTTGGAACGCTCTAGCGGACTCTTCCATCTTTTCGCACATAATTTTCAGGGCACAAGTTTGCCCATAATAAACTAGTTTTTGACTTTTCCTCTCTAGCACCCGTTACAATATGTACAGATTGCTTGGGTGACGTCATTAAGTGCGTGCCGAATAATGATAATGATAACTTCCTATCTACGACACACGGCATCCTCAACCGCAACAGCTCTGCTGCAAAAAAAAAAGAAGCGGTACTCCTTTTCAAGTAATGTCGGAATGTGCGAACTGCCGTAGAGCACCGTGCTGTCGTAATGTGTGAAACATTTAATGGCAGAGTGGAGGGAGGGGGGGGGGGGGGCAAGGCGTGGTTTTGTTAAGTCGCTGTGTATGTGTACGGCCGATTTTATTTTTTTTCCCTTTCTTCGACTTTACCACTGATATCAAGTTCTTCCTCGGTGTATACACTGACAAGGCGTCGAGTGAATAAACTCCACGGGCCAAGTGCCTTACGACGTTCTTTTATTGAAGGCTTGGATAATTCATTGCCACTACGGTGGTAGGCAGCCATCATTACGAGTCCCATGATCGTGTGTCTAGCCATATGCGTGGAGTGATAATACAAGACATAATGAAAAGCCCGAGGACTTACAGGTGCGGGCAAAACATCATAAAGCCAGCACGTTTACTCGTTCACAACCGTGAAACGGCTTCGAAGAGTTCAGAAGCAATGGATGACAATGTATCAGAGGGCAAGAAGTTTCTATCAGCAGACAACCAGTCCGCCGACAATACGTCAACCTGCGACCTAAGGGATAAAGAAGGGATAAAGAAGGGATGGATGAAGATGAACCGTTTACGTTGGTGACGTGTAAGAAGAAGAGAACAGAGGGCGTCCCGGTCGTCTCTCACCTAAAACGCGAAGGTGATAATTTCTGGCAAGTTAATTCCAATCGATGTGTTTCCGCTGTTAAAAACAGTGGGATCATTCGGGACCACCAGAGATGGAAGTTACAGCATCAACGTTGCTTCCTTAGCACCAAGAAAAGGCCTCCTGATGCTGTCGAATGTAGGTTGACTAGAAGCCAAGCTGTTCATCCCAGAGTCATCCCAATGCCAGAATTGACCTCGTGATTACGAGGAACGCCGTATCGGGAGACTCCGGACTAATTTTGACCACCCGGGGATACGCTGAAATTAAGGCACACGTTTCCGTGGCTGTCATATAGGCGCAGTCGCTCGGAAATAGCCGACTAAACCACCGCGGCGGAGCGAAGGCTGCTAGCGGAAATAAAAAAATAATAAAAAAAGCTAGGTGAACGTGGAAACTTGTGATGAAAAATTCCCAAACAAGGGGGTGTGCGCCGACGTTTCGGCAAGCGGCTTTGCAGTCTACAGGATGACAAGACCACTCGTCGAAACGTCGGCACAGTCCCTGTTTACGAATTTTTCATCACTGCTAATTGAAGGCGCGCATACGTGATGTGCAAAAACGAACGCTATTGCAGGAGATGCGTCTCTTTCTGCGATTGTTCTTGTTCTTGTTCACCTATTGATCGTGGCGCATATACCCACTATGCTGGATTGGCCAAGAATCGAGTGGTTTTAAAAATTATTCTTCAGATTTAGAATAATAGAGATACAATAGAAAGATTACCGATAACCTAGGAGAGTGTGGTGCTTGATCTAATGCATACAATTAATTGAAAAAAAGAAACGAATTTATTGTTAGAATAGAGCAATAATCTGATTTTATACGTATGTAATTTTGTATTACATGTTAGTATAATGCAACAAATTAATTAGTCGACCGAATAGTTTCATTAATATAGTCCCGGACAATTCTAGAATCATACAAATGAGTGCGTGATTGACTTTGCCGTCGCCGTTCGTGCTTCAAGATAATCGGGCTCCGCATTCGAGCGCCGACTTCTTCATAGTGCAAGCTAGCGCCTCTGCTTCTGAAAGGCGCTGTGATCAGGCTACAGCTGTGTCGCTCATGCAGCAAGCGTTCTCAATAAAAATTCCAAAGAAGGCATATCACTGCTACAACAGGCATGACGATAGTTGAAGTGCGAGAACAAAACGACGACACAGAGACAAGAAGGACACGAAAGACACGAGCGCTCTGTGTCGTCGTTTTCTTCTCGCGCTATAACAATCGTCATGCCATACCAACTAGCCCAAGCTGCCACACTTCTAAGCTACAACAGGCATTCTTTTCAATCAGTAAAAACTCGCTGGGCCCATTACACATTCGCCTGTAAGACGACTCGAGACCCTGCTGCAAGATCCGGCCAAGCAGAAGATCGCCATGAACTGACCGGGCCACCCGCATCATGGAACTGCATGAACTCACGAACGAATGGGGTGCCATGCGAACTCCCTGGGAGAGTCAATAGAGTTTTCTCTCTCACTGTTTCTCTAAGGTGAAAACCATTTTTTCTTCACTGTCACGTATACTAACTGCTATTCCGAAATCTGTCTGCTCTTAACATTGTCTAGCACTGCCTATACAGGATCGGCCCTCCATTGACGGTGCAACAATTTCATGCGATGACGACATCATGTGGCATCACGTTATGTGACATTATAGTGGCGCCATGATGACGTCACAAAGCTTGGTGGTCTGTGATGTCATCACGTGATGATTTATTACTTAACTCGTTTTGACAACGCCGACAGCCGACAGTCAACTTGCACGCCCTAGATAAGGCATTTATTGCTTTTGCCTAAAAAATTCTTGTGTTTTAGGGCAACGCATCTTACACACTCCAGATGAAACTAAAACATTTCCAGCCTAAAACAAGGAGGATAGAAACTGGTAATAAACTTGCTGTGGAGCGAGCTGTTACGGTAATGTCTAAGGCTGCAATTATGGACCTTCAACTATAGAGCATGCAGCAACAGACAGGTAGCACATGAGATAAAGACTGGACATGTGTGAACGAACTCACTGTTAAATGTTCAGCGAAACAGCAACAGAAACTGTGAAAGGATTACGGCGTCTGAATTTTCGACGGAGGCGAAAATGTTTGGGGCCCACGCGCTTAGTTCTAGGTGCACGTTTAAGAACCCCAAGTGGTCAAACTTTCCGGAGCCCTCCACTATGGCGTCTCTCATAATCAAAAGGTGGCTTTAGGACGTTGAACCCCACATATTACATTATTATCAGCTAGCAATCCCAGGTCCTTTTGCAGTGTTCAATAAGTGCAATCCGCTGAATGCTCAAATATTTTAACAGTGTTAGCATACGCACTGTCTTTTAGTGGTCACGAAAAATAAGGGTAAAGCCACGTGTACTTTATTTCAATGTGATCCCGCGAAATTACCCGACCAGTATCGTTGTGATTCAGCGCAAGGTGAAAATGCTGATTTAAGGTTCAATGCCAGAAGAAAACCAGACTCACCGTCTGATGATACCGCAATCTAAACCTAAAATGAGAGCCTTGCTGAAGTGTTCATTGTTGAATAATCACGCGCTATATGCAGCATTTGACCCATATGCACGACTGTCCTCAATATGTTCTACATCGCAACTTTCTTTTTTTTTGTACCCATCGCTACCAGAACGCCAGATTAGACTTCGATTACACATGTAACCGTTCCCTTTATCGGTCAGGGAGTGCACAATAACACGTGTTCGACATAATCTAGTGTAACCGCGAAATCACTGTACACTGATTGTGTTGTACATACAAGATATCACAGCAGGCAGGAAGCTGCGTCAGCGCTGCTCCACTTATTACACGCTGTCACGCGTTCTCACCCATAATGACCCGATCTAGATCGTCAAGGTCGATCGATCGACTTATTTCTGAATAAAAAGCAGTGCATTGCAGCAGGCACTCTCAGATCTCGCAGCGTTATAGCAGTGGAAAAAAAAATCCCCGGCATGTAGCTGATTCAGCTCTAACTTCTATTTAACATAGTTTAACATAACCTGACTTTGAAGTATAGTAACACACTTCAAATGCAATTTGTGAGTCATAGGCGTGGTATTGACAATGAAGGCGAATCGTGAGACATATATGATTTATCACGGAAGAGCACACGAATCAGCTCAAGAGAAAGAGAGAGGGGGAACATTTATTCATATCAGGGCTCTAACTTTGTATAGTTATTGTCGGTGGTGCCCCCCTTAAGGCCTTGCTCTAAAGGCCGTACGTTGTGTCTGTCGTAGTCAGAGGGGGGGGGGGGGGTCGACCCGCTTCCCCTCCCGACTACAGCTGACGTAACGTACGGCACCAACAGGGCCTCTCATCAGAAGACAGGGTAACACCAGCATGTCACACGTTCCATTAATAGGAGACGTCAGAAGTCTTTGTTGTCGTATCATCTTGCAGTGCTCAATTGTACATGAATGCGACCATCGTTCAATTGGCTCGAGAGTGGAAAACAACGCCCATGCTCGAAACCGTCCGCCACTTTCAAGGCTGACAGCTTCGTAACAGCGGAGCGGCCTGCATATCACGGCTCTACGCCAATGTCGCACGAGACATTTCTCTCGAACTTGCTGCCGCTGCATTTCATCACCCAGCTCGTGGAGTACATTCAGACACGTTCGTTGAAGAGAATCAAGCTGGGCGTGTCGGCACCACAGCATCAAGAAAAAAAATCGAAGCTTGCCATAGGTCACGAAAGAATCGAAACAGCGAAGTCTGACGATTGTGAAGTCTTAATCTGGCTGCTTCTGGGTTGTAAGCAGGCTTTATATAGGTGATGCTAAGTTGTTTAAAAGTTTCTACTCAGCTCGGAGAGGTTCTATTTAAACCGCAGACAGCCTAAGACACAACTGGAACGTTCAAACTTCAGAGACAAAAACACACGCTGAAACCAAGCGTTCGCACTTCCCATAGATCTACGGGCACATCGTCCTTGGCGTAGGCCTTGCATCGCTTCGGTGCCTTCTCGCAACCGTGGTTCCTTTTCCCGTTCCCTGGTATTCTCTCGCTGAAGCATTGCGTACAGATGTTGGAACTTGTGACCATGGTACCCCGACGGTCTGTTAAAACCTTCATCAATTACTGGTTACGCCTGTATACAAATCTTAATTGTTATTTACCGACCGTCTGGTGCCTTCTTAGTTTTCAGTGGACCAATCAATGGTCAGTAGAGGAATTTTGCCGATTTCTGCTGCACATACCAGTTCACGATGAACGCGTATTCGTTTTGGGCGGGGTAGTTTAAAGCAACAGTTACCCAAGCTCAAGTAAAGTATTGCGATTGCGATGCCTTCTGCTTGCGGTTGTGCAAGAGAGATTCGGAGACAAGCGATTGCTTGTTTTAAGACGGCTACACTATATTATATGCACAATAGCTAGACCGCACGAGGAGTCTATAGTGCGAACGTTTCCGAAACGAGCAGTAGTAGTAGTCCTCTAAATGGGACTGGCACATTCAATTCTACCGCCGACGTGTCAATAATTGAGATGGACGGATGGACAGAAAGGCAGCAATTGCGTGCGGAGCATGTCTATAGTCTCTTGCATAAGCATGCCTCTTGCATAAGCAAGGGCAGTAAGATTGCATAAGACTACAGGTGGCTGACAGTTCCGACTTGTTTCGCCAGACTTGTGCAGTGCAAGGCCAATGTTTCCCCATAAACTTGCAGCCAGCTTGCAAGCAATATGAAAAGCACAATAGCAGACCGTTCTGTAGAAACCGTCTTTTTTTCATGGATGGGAGCAGTTCCACAAGCGGGTTTCACCACAACAAGCATCAGAGCGCTGAGAAGCCAACTTCGGCGAATTTCTTTTTCCTTTTTTTTTATGTCACGCCGACACTCCCGAAATCACGCTGAAGATCTTACTCGCAGGTTGTAACCTGCGTAATATATTGCGTTTCATTCAACAAGAAATCCTCAAATAATCTTAGTTCAGCGTAATTTTTGCAGCTACAAGACGTACCCTCGAACTCGACATCATCGACCGAAAGGTTGCGCGACCCTTTCTCTTCCTCTACGTTTATTTTTCTTCTGTTGGACAGGAAGAAGACTGCAAGCGCATGGTTATTTGTAGCTGAGCGATCAGCTATAGACTTGCATGTGACGAGGACAGAGCATCATAAACACACCTTAAGTGGCACTACCTTTTTTACAGAAAGAAAAAACATTCGAGTTACACTGAAAACTTTCAGCGTCCTACATGTAGGACACTGGGCATATATGGGTTAATACGAAAAAACTGGCAGGCAACTAAGTCATTTGAGTGACATTAAATGAAGACAATGCTGGTTTTACAACAGTGAATGACGAGTACGAACGTGCTTATTGCAGAATAAGTTGTTTATCTCGCATTAGCCGACACGACCCTACAATAGTCAGTGCTAACGAGTACTGGTAGATCTAAGTAAGTGCGGCAGCTGGGCATAGCGAGAGGCTTCGTTCAGACTGCACTGCATTCGGGATCGGCTAATATTCTTCAGTATAAATCGAACATCGTGCCCCATTATTGACAGCAAATGTTGACATATTAACATGCATGCATTGTGCATAGACGTCAGCGCTATCGTAAGCAAAGGAATAGAGAGAGTGAAAAAAGATAGGCCCAAGCGCAGCGCATATATAGCATGATGAGCATCCCTGTGGTGTTGATGTAACGTATTTGAAGCCAAATCCGGCGAACTGATGGTCTGGGTCCGGACCAAGGAAGAAGGTCTAGACCACTTTGGAGTTTGCTTAGAGACCTTGTCCCCTTTCTGCCTCCCGCGCACTCTGGGTAATCCACATTTGGTTCTGGATATCTGAGCTGCGCAACGTCAACAATCACACCTATAGAGACAGTCAAGAGACACTGCTTCTAAGTTTGTATGCTCCACACACTCCGAGTGCATGTGCTGGATAGTGGAGCCTCTTGCCGTCTGGCATACTCAACGATTGTCGCCCCCGATATGGGCGCTCAAGTGTTTCCATTGTGCTGCGTTCGGGTAAGCTCTTGATCGCAGCTGCTCGTGCGTCAAGTTCACACGGACAAGTCTCAGTTCTTCCCGAACGCAGCCCCGGAAACTCGCTTCCGGGAATATCCACCGGCGCACCATGCCGACTCTTCAGTCTGACCTTCTTCCATCACACAGCGTAGCGGGCCTGATTTATTACAGCGGCCGTTCTCGCACGTATACCACACGTATGGCATCACTCCAGTCTAACATCAGAAGCGGGGATGAACGACAAGGAAGGACCTTCAGTGGAGAAACACAATGTGCCGCCAATGGCGTCGGTGCCAAAACGGATGCCTGATGACCTGAACACGAAACTATAGCGCGCACTCACTCCACGCGCCGTCTGGTCTCCGCGAACATCACCCTGGCGTCTATCACTCGTGCCTCTATACGGGATGCCTGCGGCTTCCCTGTCGACGTCTTGCAGTGAGTCAGCTCCTCTGGCCCGGTTGCATACTCGCTGCTTGATTTACAGCGACGGCGGTCGTCAATAGCATCTCCCTTACCCTAGTGGGGGCTGGCACTACGATTCTTTTTTTAAGAAGCAAGATTTTGAGATTGAGCTATAGCTAGTAATCCAACTTCAACATACAGCGCAAGAGCGAACCACCTGGTAAAATTTATGAATGTTCAGACAGCAGTGATCATTGAGGCCTCGATTACTGCCAATGTCAAGGTTAACTTCGCCAGCAAGCCATCCATTGCCTTGACTCCAAAAGAAGTTGCATTTTGTTTTTACTGCGTTACAGTACACACCTTCGACGTGTGTGTGTTTTTTTGTGTTGTGCATTTGCATATCATGCATTTTGTTACATTCGATAAGATTTTTCTACTTAGCTTGTTGACGGTTGTTAGCCCACAGGTTATACGTCCACTCACGTCGCATATATTCACGGGCGTTTTTCAATAAATCGAGTCAGCGCTTGTCCTCGTTTTTTGCCTTGCCCGTTGTCCCCTCCAGCAATGTTTTTTTAAGAAGTTGTCAAAAAGACGAAAAAACATTCGGCCATTGTCCTATATCTGAATGCCTCTAATGGCACGGCGATTTTGAATCTCAGCTTATCCGGATCAAAGAGGCACCTTCACTGCAATGACAAAAAAATTACACTTCGTTGCGATTTCACCATTATGCTCGGAAACGTTGTAATGAGCACGATTCAAGGGAACAGCTCGAACGAGCAGCCATGCTCTGACTGCACGTAACGTTCATTTTCGGAATGATTGTTACTTTATTCTTTAGGGCCTCACGAAGCAGCCAATGAAAGTTCGCGTGTCAATAAACAAATCTGTATATCAGGGTCACTTCGCATTAATAGCTTGAAGTACCTCTTGAGGGATATCGTCAGGGATAAAGCCGAAAAACAAAAAGCTCAGAATGAGACACCAAAAGACGGAGAGGGATGCTCAAGCTGTATTCTTTTCTTATTTTATTTGGTGTCATAATTAGCGCCCTTGATTTTTAAGATTAAAAATGAGATGAAACTGTTGTGAGCTATTATATATAAACACTACGTGCTATTTCGAAACGAAAGCTTTTGATTTTATGCATGCAGATTTGATAACGCAGCCGAGCTGTGATATACGCGGCTTTTTTTTTTAAATCCATTCCCATGAACTCTCCCAATGACCACGACTTCTAAGTCCGCGTTCTAATTAGCCACCTTGCTCCTCCTACGCGCACATAGAAATCAACCAGGATCTTCCTTCAACCCAGTTGTTCAGTTTAAACGAATCAGTTGTACATGAAATTACATGGCTCTTTTTGAATATTTCTAGAGATCTAGAGCGACAACCCGGCACGCAGCAGGTGTTGGGCATCACTGTACACACGATGCGAAACCGAAAAGCAAAAAAATGAGGGTGATCCACACGACCACCACCACTCCGCGCCAGCCGAGCCGGCTTCCTCGCCCTTCTAGCTACGACAGCGCCGCGGCGCGGAAAGTGCGGGCGGCGAATGAAGCTCTCCCAACGAGTGACGTGGGAGTTTAGTGACTAGAAAAAAAATATTAAAGGACCACGGTTGTAAGAAGGAGCTTCGTTTTCCGGCGTCCTCTCCATCGCAGATAATCGAGCCGAACGGTGCGAGCGGTGGAGAATGTGCGCTCGAACGGTGCGAGCGGTGGAGAGGATGAAGCGAGAGAGAGGTGATACGCGGTGAGCGCGCGGCAGGCGAGGGAGAGTGACGTCAACGCGCACTGCAGGGTAAGGCGTGACCTACTTGGAACCACCCCAACACCTGCGGCAAGGGGAGCGCGGTACGGCGTTGTGGTACGGAGACACGTACAGACGGCGTTACACAGTCAAAGAGCCGCTTCGCATCTAAAACTGCGTCAGTTACCCACCGTGAAGGTATTGTTACGGTGAAGATTTATTCGTTTACAGTAGTAACGGGGAAGCCGTCAAGAAGCACCCGAAGTGAATTGCGTCTTGAATTCGTAGTCGGCTGAGGGTTTGTGGTCTATAGTCGTCAACGCAGCAATATATCGTTGTACGGCGAACTTGCATGAATGGTTGTGTACACATTCGAGGGTAGGCTAGGAGAGCTTAGCCTCATTCCGAGTATCACCATCACTTAGAACCATAATTTTGTCTTCTTTAATTCAATCCCCCCTCTTTCTGGTACTGTGACCTGCCCTACATCGGACAGACATGCAGACAGCGCTTGCTCGGTTTAGAACAGCCGTTAAAAGAGAAAGCGCTTCGGGGACCTCTTCAGGCAACGCAGACACACGATGCTGCATTCAATTGCGCAGTATAAACAGTTGACCCCTCTACGAATCCGGGACGTATAACCTGGCTGCGTGGTTTTCAGTGAGCCAGAGCCCGCCGATGAATGCGCATCACTTGACGTCGGCAAATGGCTTCCCGAGAGACGATGCGGCTGACAGCGAGGCGAGGACCGCAAGCCGTTAGAGCTCGCCTGAAATTTCAGAACGCGCAGCGCAAAACGTGATCTCTCCCCGAGTTTCAAAACAAGCTTGCGGATTCTTCGCATCACCGTCAGCACCGAGAAAAGTTATTGTTACCGCTGTAATGCACCCCAGGTGACGTGTAAATGCGTAAGCACCAAAGCACACATCTGAAGTCACAACTAGCACACATGTGAATGATCCTCACGTAGCTTTCGGACTTTGCTCTTGCTATTGAAAAAAAGAATGTTGCAGTGGTGTCTCTTTTTCAGTTAGTTAACACTCGAAGTGAATTATGCGAAACCAACTACCGCTAAAGACTTCCTGGACTTTAGCACAATATAATTTTGGCCCAACAACTTGTTGAGGTGATAAAAGCAAGTACGAGAAATTTTTAGAAAGTCAAAAAGTGATGGTTGGCAGCGAGTGAAGCAACATTTTGATTTTTTGTGTGCAGATTTTAAAGCAGAAAAAAAGTTATGCTTCGGAACGGTCGCACGCGTTTTCGGAGCAGAAAAAAAAAATGCTAGTTTGGAGCAGCTATTGGTGTCTTCGGAGCAGATGGCATAATAATTCATCTGGCTCAAGCAGTTTAAAGCACTATTAAAGCACGTAATAAATTTTAATATTTATGATTACACTGATTGCACATCTAACAGTCACTTCAAATGCCAAGAAACAAATAATTGGGCAGATAAATGATTATTGAACACAAAATATGATGAGCATCATATATTTAAAATAGTACCTGTACTTGTGGCAGTAATGATATGAAAACGGTAAACCTAGGCACCTAATGAAAAAAGTGGCCACAATCAAATGTAACTATAGCTTACAATCGGTACACGTCCTTATTTTCATATTTCGCCAAAACAGCTAGTAATGAAAATTTCAAAAATAAAATAACCCAGATGAGCTATACGCTTAATATTCCAGTACTCGTGCTATAAATGGGGTCAAAGCTGATAAGTGGTAAATGTATCAGTCACACATCAAAGGCGTCACCGCCGCAGTTAGTAATCAGCAAAGTCGAAATATTCTCACACACATCTCATCGTGACAGTTTGCTTGTCAGGTGCGAATGTAGAAACAAATCAGATATATCGACACAGCCCGGGCTTGGGTCTTCAGCTACTGGCTGTCCGGAGGGCCCGGGCCATCGCGGAGGGTCTTCACCTTCCTGTGCTGATCTGGATGGAGCCGCCGACTGGTTGAGGGGGGTCTTAGAGGGGTCTTAGGAGGGGACTTCGTTCAACTAGTCCCTATGGTGTTTAAAGTTCCTTGTATGTACGCATGTATCGACAATACCAGCACAAGAAGCGATTTCGCTATGCCAGCATACAGCTAATTACAAACTCCATACTATAGATGGTAGTGTAGAGCTTGTTTTTGTTTAGGCTTACTGAATGGTTACGCGGGTAAAGTTTAGTGTTTTCCCTTTCTCAGCACCATAAAGGAGCAGTTACTAATAAAGATTACACTTTGGAGCAGCACGGATTCGTATTTCTCTTTTGGAGCGATTGCAGCAGCACTTCCATCTAATGACAGAGTTCCTTACAAATCATAATTTTCGGCTAATCGCAGCTGCGTGGGCAGAAATTCGTTCCGGGCGACAGGGTGGGGCAGCGGCATATGCTTTGCTTGCTACAACTAGGATACGCCAGTGTTGGTTAGTGTTAACTGACCTTATATGCATCTTAACAAGCGCAAAATAACGCTAACACAAATAACTCTAACCCCGTCCCGTCTGTAGAAAATTTTAGAGCAGCGGCCCACTCTCCCTGGCGGCGGCCCGGGCTGGCGAACAGGATAAAGCGGGTGGAGTAGAAAAGAACGCGAGAACTTGGGGAACTCAAAGACAAGGCTTCCCCGATAGCCAGAACTCTGCAATAGAGAGTTACAAATAAAAAAGAGAGAGTGAGAGAGAAAGTACAACGTAAAGCAAGGTGTTCGCGTACGCAATTCTCTTGAAGTCCCTGGAATTAAAACACTCTAATGCATCTCTTTGCAAGGGCGTTCGTTCGCGCTGGCGAGTACTTCCAGCGGCCGTGGTATTTCAAACGGCATCCGCCAGAAGACAATTCCTTATTGTTGTTGTTTCGTATGGTTACAGAAGCCTAGCTTAGACACCAACATACATACTTGACAATTTACTACACGCTTAGGAGAGTGCGCAGCAAAAGAAAAGGCTGAGCCACTTCAGCCGAAATAGCGTTCTCATCTTGTTCTTCGTCATTATAATTTTTTTCTAAGTATGAGCAGGATGGAAAGCAAAATGATAGGTGTAACCTCAATAGCCAAGAAGAGGACAGAGTGGGTCACTGAACAAACCGGGGCTAAGGATATAATTGAAATCAAGAAGAAGAAATGGACATGGGCCGGGCACGTAGCGCGAGGCAGGATAACCGCTGGTCATTAAAGGTAACTAACTCGATTTCCGAAGAAGGCAAGCGGGTGAGGGTGATGGGCAGAAAGCTAGGTGGGCAGATGAGATCAGGAAGCTTGCAGGCATGAAGTGGCAGAAGAAAACAAAGGGCCGAGCAGACTAGCGGAACATGAGAGAGGTCTTGGTCCTGCAGGGGGCTTGGTCAGGCTGATGATGACGATGATGATGATGATGGTGAGCAGGATGCGCGATACGCGCGTTCGAGCAAGCCGCGCAGTTGCGAGTTTCGCAGTGCGATACTGACGTACCCGAGTTTCCTTATGACGGCCTCATTAGTGGGAAAATCCTTGCATGCGTCAAAGCAATGGCTGAGAGGAGGTATACGAATGATACAACGTAATTGTGAATTACACTTCAGTCGAGCACAGAAGATCTACTGCTTCGCGGTAGGCCTATGAAATAGTAGTGTCTCCACTGTGAGGTAAGAATGCCCCCCCCCCCTTCTTTTTTTCGTTTCAATAATCATGTGTTCCTAGCGTCCTTACAACCATGTCCTGTAACAGGGTACCATGTCCGATTGTGGTAAGTTTTTGACCGATATAAAAAGCACGACAGGCAGAATTAAATTATGAACAAACAAGACTTTAAGAAATAAGGAATAACAAGAAATATAAAGAAAACGACAAAAATATATATTTTTGAGAAAAGGTAGGTAAAATTGACGCAAAAAGTATGTGATATATGTGACGTCGCTGCAAATACTTGAAAAGAGACTTAGAAAGAAAGACTGTAATAAAATAAATATGACTTTTCTTTCGTGCTGGCACACCCTGCCTCTAACATTATTGACATGGGCATGCGCGGTTCGAAAAAAAAAAAGGGCGGGAGGAGGGGGGCACTCGGTTTCCCCTTTGAAGTGTGTTCGTGCTCAGACTCAGACCTCAATAATTAGAGGACGCGATTAGTATAGCTCATCGAACACAAACGAACACAAACGAACATCATCTCCAACGAACACAAATCAAGGTCAGACCAACCTATGAAAAAAGAAGAGAAAACGGTGCGTACGAAAGACCGTACGCAGTAGGCCAGCTCTGCTAACAATTGCTTCCAAACATTAGAGATTTAAAAGGCGAATTTGTCATCTACCACTTTTTCCTACTTGTTTTTCTTGTCTCTGTGTCGTCGTTTTGTTCTCGCGTTATAACTATCGTCATGCCATACCAACTAGCCCAAGCTGCCACACTTGTACTTCCCGCTCGTGATCTACAGCGATATCTGGCAACACTTGTCAGCAGTCGCAACGTTTATGCGCGTACTATAGCTAAACGGTTGTCACTGTTTCGCTGTACTCACCTCCTTGGAGCCGAGTGAAGCAGTCCGCTGTTACAACTACCTCGGCCTTAACGAAACACCATCACACAACGCAGCTAAACAACTTTTAGCCAAGCATCACTCAAACGCTACTTAGACAACCATCTGTTGTTTACCTCGCGACCACTGTTGCCAACGCAAGAAACCACGGAAGGCAACCCGAGATGCATTTGGTATCCGCTTTTCTTATTCGTCTATGCGTGGCCTTTGAGATTAAACCGCGCCGTTACAGTTTCGGGGGTCATGGTCAATGGCATGTAGTCTTATAAATGTACGCTAGAGGGGATTTTGGTGCAATGTTCACGAGAGCTCAGAAAAATGGCGCTTCAGCCAGCATTTGAATAATGGTAGTACATGGCATAGAGTGTCCCACAATTATGGTACACGGATTTGTCTAATCGTTCTTTCAACCCCATTAGGCTCCACGTGGCCTGAATCCGATTTACCGCAAGATGAAGTTCAGTAAAGGTTCAGCCGTTGCGCTTCACTACCGTGACCTCTTCAGGCGTGACCTTGCCTTGAGATTCCCCGACTGTAGTTTAGTCCCCTGGAGCAAGAGACCGTGGCGTTTAAACCCGCGGCTCCTTTAAAGATAAGGACGCTACAAAAGATGTAGCAGGTTTTCTAATCATTTCACTCCTTGGCGATCAGAACGTAGGTGGTAACATAACGTTTCATACAATTGAATCTCTATGGGCGCGGGAGGAGCACGCCGGGATCAAAGTGGTCTCTGATGCGATTCTCCTGCTCTCAAAGCTGTCGTCCAGTGGGTAACCGCGGCTCTTACTTCATTGCGCAAGGAATATGGAGTCCTGCTCCATGCAGCGACGCTGGGACCGCTTGCGAGCCACAGCACGCGAGGAGCAGTGGGGAATGGAGGCTTGGTGAAGCAGAAATGTTCTTCGCAGACACTCAGCTAGGAAAAGTACAGCTATAACCTGTTTGGTCGATCCAAGCACAGGCAGTTTAGTGGAAACGGCACCTTTTAGGCTCCCCAGTTCAATCATCACGAAGTTCACAGCGTTTTTTTTTTTTACACGAAAGAATACCAAAACGCAGCAATGGACAAAGCTACAAGTGCGTTTGAGGCTCGCAAGCTCGACGGTTAGGCAAATCCGCATACTATCCATCCCTCCCATGGCGACTGAACGATTCGTGAAGTTATATTTACAAAGATTTGCAAGCGTATCTTGCCGAACATTCATAACCACCCGAATTCAAGCGACCGAGACGAGCGATTGACCGAGCAAAGGAAGAATTATGTTTCACGGCAGCACAGATCATTTAATAAACGCTTCAGTAGGGGAGCTGAACATAAGCAGCGCAAAGAAGCGAACACAAAGGGAAGACACCTAAGCGACATAGTGTGGCTGCCAGCCTATGCAGGTGAGCGCCAGCCTATTTCGTTCATGTGTCTTCCCAGCTACTTCGCTTGCACGTGACGTCATCGTCGCAGCTCTCCACAACGTACTGGGTATATAGGTGTTCTCTTTTTTTTTCTTCTTCCATGGGTGTTCCATGGTACTGGTTCAACAACATGCACGTGGAAAGCGAATAAAGCAAACGGAACCATCTCGGCGAGCACGGAGAATTTCTTTAGTCGGGCGATTGTTCTATGCAGCGATCGCCGTTGACAACCGATACGCCAGGAGAGACGAGGCACACACGCGAAAAATTTGCGATCAGCGGTTTGAACGGCCGCGTTCTGGGCAGCGAAGTTGACAGCCGATACGCCGACGAATCCAAGACGAAATATTTGCCATCAGCATATTAGACGGCCGCGAAACGCGATCCCTGGTGGTGTGCTTTTCGAGTACAGTCCGCGCACGGTCAGCGGAATAAGCTATTTCTCTTCACCGCTGAGCCGGCCGGATGCCTACGTGATCTAGGCAGCAGCAGCAGCAGCAGCAGCATCATGTACCGTCCGGTTTTCGGTTGCAAGCCGCGAGCGTACAGAAAAGAAAAGAAAAAGTGCGCCGATAAGGCCGCGTCTGTTGAGACAATGAGTGCGCGTCCGATTAGCAATCAGCCATTGATTTTGCCCCATCAACGCGGCGCCGCTGAGTCGCATTATCGTCACTGGGCGAAGAACAATCACGCGCGCTTGACCGAGACCGCGGGTGCGAGGGAGAGAACAAGAGAGGGGCGACCACACGACGAGGCGATGTCGCAGCCGCCGTGTAACGCGGGCGATTGTACCTCGAGAGAGTTCCCCCGATTTCGGTCACAGCATCGCTACGATAGCGAGAAGAGATGATGCACGCGCTGCTTGGCTCGACCGTCACGCTCGCTTATTGTCCCTAAAATAAGCACCATGAAAACACGGTGGAATACGGCGAGCTCAGCGTAAAACAACGGGGAAACCTCGACGAAGATGTAGATCCTAAGCTTTTGGAGCAATTAAGATAAAATATTTGAAGCACGGAATAGACGAGGTGTCATTCTGTTTCACGAGAATATTTTTGATCAGAATTATTTGATGCTCCGATATCAAGCCGCATATTTCAATTCCCGTTGAAGTGACTCAACCTTGTAGTGTTTTCAAGATTTATTGTGCTATGCAGCAAGATGGCAAGTTGGGTCAGTTGGATTACGTTCACAATTGGAATTTTGTTGAAGAGCACGGTGCACCGAAAACACACGGACAGTCGAGGCCGACAAGTACAGCACTTGCGTAAGCGCTGCCCTTGTCAGCCTCTTCTGTCCGTGTTTTTGGTGTGCTTCAACAAAATTCCAATTATTGTACAATGCTCGAATAACATGTTATTTTGCAGTAGTTATATTGTTACCACCTCAGTTTTATTTTTCATGCTTTGCATATGAAAACATACTGAACTGTCCAAACTAATTGTAAAACCCTCCCCCACTCTAATGCATCTGCCACTGTAGGCACTGAATAAATATATAGTCTGAAATATAAATTAGGGGTCGAATTTTTGTATTAGCAAATGATGAATAAGAACACAGAATAATATGGTAAGGAGCCTACTTGGTTGAATGAAGCTTTGGATTCGTGGCTACAGTAAAAATCCAATTGACTGTACTACAAAGTCTCAAACAGCCTCGCATACCTTTCCGTAGCTGTGCCCAAAAGTCAGTGCAGCTATGGAGCCTAAATTCAAATGCACTGGATCTAACCCAATATTGCAGAACGGTGTTTTCAGAGTATGCCTTTTTAATGCGGAAAATCTTCTGCAAGAGCTCCGAAGCTGTTCTATTGTTTAATCTTTCCTACAATAAAAAAAGTGGGGAGAGTCGGGCCCATCCTGCATCCCAAACAAAACAAAATCACCTTATTGAAACCTTGAAATTTTTCTATGATCTCTCAATCAGCAATGAGACTAGAAACTAACAAGTATATAAAAACCAGGACAATTGATACCTTTAGCAGAGGTAATTCCCCGGTCGACAAGGCCAAAGCACACAATTACACCCTTATGTGGATTTACAGCAAACCTATGGCTAACACACGCATTTTCACTAAAATAATATATATGTGAATTCTCTGTGAACCTATTGCTAAGTACACACAATTCCACTACAATGATACCACTCCGCATTAAATGTGTCGTTGGTTGTGACCGAAGAGGTGCAAGTAAAATAAATAATAAAAATTTCCTAGTCCGAGTGAGGATCAAACCCAAGCCATGTGCGTGGCAAGCAGATGTTCTGCCACATAACCATGACATTCGTTGAAACTGATTTGAAAAAAAAAAAACCCTACATGAATGTCATGCTCTGGAAGGAGCCTCCTTAGTGCATCATACTATATTGCGTGGCTCAAGCGTAGAACCTTGCCAAGTGCCAAAAGATGTCAATTGAGCAAGGAGTGGGTATTTTAAAGGCCAACCCACCACATGGAGCTCATCATCAGCAGGAGAACCATCAACAAAGTGAAGAGCTGCGTAGAGTTTGCATGTTACTCTATTGATGCATAGCAGGCCCTTCGCAGATTCCCCCCCCCCCCCCAAATAATGATGCCGTAGTAGGCACTTAACTGTGCTTGCAATAGGCATATTTGAAACTGCCAATGCTACCCACACAGTCATTCGTTTCCTTAAGTCACAGCAGAGGCACACACCGAGAACTGAAGCAGGCTAGCAGTTCCGAAGGTGATGCGCACAAGGCCCGATTACGCTATCGCTATCTCCTCTTGAAGGCAAAGCTCAAAAGGCAAAGATCAAGAGTCTTCCAATATTTGTCACAGAATAAATACCAATGCATTCATAAAACTGGATTGATAACACAACTGCAGAAGCGATTTTTTACAGCAGTTTCGAAAGTCGATAGCTTTACATTCCAGTTTACTAGCTTAAGTAACCTTCTATAGTTCCACTAACGTCTCTGTAACCAGTCAGCTGGAAAACAGGTACACTAAAAATTTGGGCAGCCTCAGGAACTCTAGGCACTAAAGTCTACCTGCATCAACAACGGCAAAGAGGTAATTGCAACTCCGTTGATAATAGAGTCTAGGTTGCATATGCTCAGAGACTTGTGGCAACGCTCGATCGCATCGGCAATACCTTTCAAGTACCCTTAAAAAGTACACATGAGCCCACATGGGTCATCCAAGTACACATGAGTCATCTGTAGTAAAGCGCTACACTCATACCTCGATATAACGAGCCCATATAAAACAAAATATTGGTTATAACGAAGTAAATCAAGCATAGTCTTGCAATAGAAAGTGTTAGAAACATAGTTTCATAACAAAATTTTGGATATAATGAACTTCATTTTTGTAAGATGGAAGTTTGTTACGAGGTTTGGCTGTATATAGGTCCACCATGGAATTTGTTCACATGTCCCCCAGAGTTTCTTTTTCTAAAGTGGCCTCTAAGGGATCCATATGTCATTGCCTTTTCATGCTTTTCATTTTCTGGCACTGTGTACACAACTGTGCATGATGACACAGCACATGAAAAACAGAAGCACCGATGAGAATATATTAAAAAGCTCCGATTAGACACATGTGACATTTTTGAGTATACACCGTAATACCCCTTTGTAAAGCAAGTTCATTGTAAATGGCTGGGCGTGAGCTCACATAGCGTGTGAACATTTGTAAGGTTCCATTCTTTCATTACTTCTTGTATTGTTTTATATCATGCAAATTATTTAAGCCACGGGATAAGAGCTAAGGAATACAATTTGTAAGAGCAGTTTATGATCTTATGTTTAATGTTTGCCTCCTCACTTGGTGCACACAATCTGCATGCACACAAGCACACAAAATGGCCAGAGTTTTTTAACAATTATATAATAAGCAGTTATGCATTTTTACACATATTTGCTGGGCTAAATCCAAGTCCACTCCTTGTCACAGTTCAAGAAGCTACTTCAGCGCACTGGTTGGTTCCTACCACATCGATGTGTCCTATGTACATATAACATATAAGGCAATAGAAGAGTACACACAAGCCTAAACAGCAGCAAGTGGCCAACTTGCATCAACTAACCCAGGGGTAATGTGCAATTGTGCAAGGTGATGTTTGAATGATTAGGTGAACCCTTCCATTAGCCTGTCTTCGCAGATAATTCAAGGTAAACATAGATAACGGAGACTATCTTAGCTTTTCAGTTCTTTGTCCCTGTGCCAAGAAATCTCGACATTCACATTCAAATGTACAAAATGAAGTGGCACAAAGTTTTAAATGCAAAGCCACTCTTTGACTAGCCTGAGTAACACTGTCCCTCCATGCATCCGCACGAATGCGCTGCAACCCGCTCCCATCGCCGCAGGTGTTGGGGCAGTACCAAATAGGTCACGCCGCAGCTGAGCATTGATGTCACGCTCCCCTCGCAGTGCACGCTGACGTCTCTCCCCCTCGCCAGTCGTGCACTCGCGGCAGCGCCCGCAGCTGCCGCCTTGTCCGTTTGCCCGCAACACCTGCCGTCACTCGCGCCGCTACCACCACTGCCGCTCACTACACTGCCGACTTGTCAGTTCACGCACAATAAGCCTGATGAGCGCCAAACGTGCGTGTTGAAACATCTCTGTACGTGTCACCTCTCTCGCACTTCACTCTCTGCACTGCTCTCAATGCTCGAGCGCACATTGAGTAGTAACTTTTTCAGCTTGTTTATCTGCGATGGAAAGGCAACTGAAAGACAACACTCCTTCGCCCGCCAAAACATCCGCTGAAACGATTAGGCCTAACCAAGCCGTTGCTGGGGTTGCGAGGGTTAGCAAGCCGATCACGTTCGCGAATGGTGACGTCGTGCGCAACGCTGCCGCTTTGCAACCCATCAGGGTTCTCTTTGATAAGATGAGGCGAAGTTTATGGCACTAAGTTACAGTTGAAGTACCTAAAAGGACACTAAAAAGCTAAACAATTTTTCACATATTAGAGTGAAAATTCACAATCCCGAGAGCACCACTGTTACCACGATACACTTGGTAAACAAAAAACTGCACGAAATAGAAAATGCGAAGGAGACTCCACTTCGAGATGCCCGCACCAACCACCGTGACGCCGCAAGTTTTGAAGGAGTCTACTGGGTCCTACGTTGCTTCCAAACAATAAAAATGAGGTACAGTGTCATCTGTGGATGCCATGCAAGTTAGAATACAAAGTTTCAGGAAACTTCATCAAGCCAATGTCATGAAAATATAAAAATACATTTTGCAATTTATGATATCACATGCAAAGCTTAATAATGAACTAATGATAGGGAAACATTAGGAATTAGAGTTCTCAAGGTGCAGTGTGTCATTCTAAACTAAGTCAGTTTCTCTTTAGGGCCCCTTTAATCCAATAACTAGTGCAAACACAGAGGCAGCTAAACTAGATTAATACGATGGAAGGCCACTACCGCATAGATGGGAACACTCTTTGAAAGACTAATAATATTCTGTTTTACAGGCCTTTTCACATATTTTCACAGGCCCATAATGTCTGCAAAACTTCTAAATATGGTGCAGAGTGTTAGCGCTACCGAGCAACATCCCGAGAATTCCACCACCAGCTTGCAAAGATTCCATTGTTTAGCCTGGCCCAGTTGTGTTGTCAGATACAATAGATAGTACTAGTTTTAACATCTGGGTGTTGCAGTCTGGCAACACTCTTCCTGAACTGACGTGTAGACGAGATAGCGCAGACTTCCTGCATACCATGTCTGATAAGATGTTTCCGCAGTTCTTGCCGTTTTGAAAGATACTGATGCACATTCGTGACACAACTTTATTCAGCTTTCTTGCAGGCTGCATTATAATATATGTATAATGCTTTCATTTTTCACTTAAACCGGACTGAACTCTTCAGTGCACACCTCTTACAAAACCAAGGAACAAAGGGGAGGGGGAGGAACGAACATTATATTACAAAAAAAGGGGCAACATAAAACAGATGGGAACACAAATACTTCTCTTGTTCCAAAAAAATATGCAACAAACATACACTAATGACAGCTTCAAACTATTGAAATCACAGACAAAAGGATAAAAAGAAAACAGCCAGCTGATTTACCTTCAAACATGACATCAAGCTACGTTAGTTAACCAACCTATGGCCAAGATAATTTAACGCAAGAGTGAAGGAGAAGGCAAGAATGCAGCAAAACGGAACACGCGTGCCAGAACTCGGCAACCTTGGAAACACTGCAAATCCAACTCTGTTAATTTGCATAAGTTAAAAAAAAAACAAAAAAAAACAAGAGGCAACAAAATTGAAAGCACCTGTAGAAGGTCATCTCAACGCAAGCACACCAACTGCTGAATTCAGCGCTGAAGCTAGAAGTAGTAGTAGAGGGAATGACAACCAGTTAAGTCTACACTATTTGCCACAGGTGTTCCCCCCTTTCTGTGACTAAGGGAGCCCAGCAGTGGCATCACCCAAAACTTTGTCCACTCTCACCTTTGGCACGCACCAAGCCCACCTGATCCGCTGAGCCTTGTCAGCTGCAATTTGAGTCCACAAGTTTCGGCACACCCAAATATATTCAGCTTGCTCAAAAATGAAATCGTCGGGTGCCAAGCACACACCCACTGCAGTGGCTCTCTTAATAGACAGCTCGCTTGCTTAGTTCCCTACTTTCGGGCAAAGGCAGAAACTTCAAACCATTGCACAGTATAGAATAATGCTGTTAGCAAGTGCTGTGCATCCTTTGAGTACAAAAAAGAAAAAACTAATTTTGATTTTATAATAGTAAGGTATGACACAACTCAAACGTTGCACATCCAGAGATATACAATCTCCGGTAAAGAAATGATGCAAATCGAAAAAAATAAGGCCCACTCCACTTGGTTTATAATGATGCACAGTTTATTGTCAAGGTTTCAGTCCCATTGAGGTCACTAATGTTTCCCACTGAAAGTGTTTTGTTTGCCAGCCTTATGATGGCCTCGAACAAAGAGTACCCCCCCTTTTGCCACAAAGGTGAAAAATGCCTGCGGTCAGTAACGAAGCCATGTTACCCCGATATTGAATAAATAGCTTGCAAATTTATAGACGCTGCTCTTCTATTCTCTGCAGGCATAACATTTTAATGTTGATGTGGCATTTTAAAAGTGCAGCCTCCTTATGAAAAGTGAAAATATATTTCATTTCATTTAGCATCGCTACATTTTGGGTAACTGTCCATGCCTCTGCCATTTCAGTTTTCCTAGGAAAGCTTAAGAAACAATACAATCTTTACAGTCTCATATTTCCAATAACTATACCTCGTTCATTTGAAATCATGAAAGCTATGCATATTGATTACATCGGACTAATGCAGCTGCAGTGACTCAGTGGTGGGGAGGGGGCTTGATGCCAGTAAGCCAAAGCAGGGCAACTTCACGCAAGAAAATGACATACACAGACACTGCTACACAATACCCAAGAGAATGGTTGCACCTCAATGTCCAGGTACAAAGCAATGCTGCAGTTGAAATAAAAAAAAAGGCTTGGCTAGTGCTAAAGCTTCTATTTTCTATGTTACAAGTCCGCGCGAGTGCATTGCGTTTTCTTCTGTACAAAAACTGGTAGCACTAAGAAATATGATGGCACTTGACAGTCCTTTTCCACCTCTACAGATCAATATTACTATTTACAGGCACACAAAGGAGCCAAATAGGTATCTACATGCGGGTGTGACCTCTCCATGAGACAGCAGTGCTAAATTAAGCAACGTACCACTCGAGATTGTAAGAACAATCTAACCTTTGGGCAGCTCTCTACACACAAATTGTACTCGTTAAGGAACTCGCTAGGGCCCAAATGCATGAGGGTCTGTTTAAGCACCTGGCATGTCAGCCAAAGTAGAAGCTTGAAACGAAGAAAGTGTTGCAAACAAGAGACACCCAAGACCGCTGGTAACAATCATTGTTCTGTTGCAACTAATAAATGAACATTCCTTGGTGCTAGCGAATATTTACAGCGACACCTCAGGGTCGCTGCATATACTGCGAGTGAAGTACTTGCAACAAGTTCATACTTCTAGGGTACAGGAAGATACCTCACTGAGAGCGCAAGTGTCGCACACAGAGTGTGATGCGGCCATATGAATTAAAGCACAATGCAAAGTAAATGCCTAGCTCACTCGAGTGTGTACACTCAAGCCTTGTTGCGAAGCTGCAGAACGGCAGTAGGAAGTACGTAATTAAAAAAAAATATGACAACATGAGAGGAAGGACAGCAGAGACTTTTTTTCTTTTCATATCTCCCAATCTACCGATAACACAGCTCCCCAAAAATATTTTTTAAATATTCTGCCGTAAGCACCTGCTTACATATAGACCATATCCTGTGAGGTGAGCGTATAAGCGCCTACTGTTTTGTGAACAGCAATAAATCTAAATCTCTGCCCATAGCGAGCAGCAATGTTATAGCAAGACGCATCGGCACCTTAACAACAAGTTGGGTTCGTTACGTCTTCAAGGGCTCGGTGCGATTTCGAAGTCCTGGAATAATCACATTCAGGAGGGATTTATTCATTGTGCATTAGAGAAAAATGGAGTGCACTCCGACATTTTGTTCTCTTTAGATTTTGTAGCAGCTTAAATTTAGCCGCAATAAAAAAAAAGAAAAAAAAAGAATCCTAAGTGAATGCTTCAAACACAAGAATAATGCATGTCCCAACAGTAGCAGCACTGGTGGAAAGATGAACAGCATATCAGCTTGCACATCACACACACACAAAAAAAAAATGGGCAAGGACGTAAAAATACAGGCCTGTAACGTTCGAGGAGTCCATTCCAAAAGTAATATGATGATCCACGTGACCCGCCGGTGTAGTGGAATCAAAGTTTTCGAGCCTACTGCCCTGCCTTGTTACAACACATACCAATCAGCATTTCCGCTGTGGTGCCAAGTCACACCAACATGACATACACAAATAAAAAATGCATTCGGCCTTTTTGAGAAAGTGCTTAAAAATGGGCACGCAACAAAGCCGGGACAACATGGTAGTGCAACCTAAGTGAAGAAGGGTTTGTACTTACAATGGAGAGTAAGCGAGCCAATAAGGTACCATGGACAAGCTATTTGGAAAGCAACCAACGTCAGCACATGCTTCAAAAACTGCTCATTTTTGCACGCACGCAAATACCACCGGAGCACTTCGAAGCTGCCTATGGACCCGTGGGGAAGCACGTCCTTGAAGCTGTGTCTTCGCTGTGCAAGGTCACAACCAGAAGAACGAAAAGTGATGCCGACTCAGGCTGCCTTTCACTGGCCGACATCATATGGCAATGACGTAGGCAGGCGGAAGCGCACATGAACATTACTCGAGAAAGCCCTGGCGGCCGACGCCCTCATGGAGTCTCGGCCGTGGCGGTGAAGTAGGACAGCGTCGGGTAAAAGCCCAAGAGAACAGCCAGAACAAGGATGCACAGTGGTATTATTGAGCAGGCTGACGTCTGCAAAGAACAGAAGCTCTGAATAACAGCTCTGAATAAAACATTACGTGCATTTTTCAAATTAATATTGCAAAAACGGTCATTGTGAAAGTCAAACAATGAAGCTGTAGGTACAAGATTCCATTTATTTCTTCATTAACTACTACCACTGATCACTTCAAATATGTCACGCTTTCCACTTTTTACTCTCTTTATTGTTGACGTTTCGAAATGTGTATGACAACTGTATTATCTTGCCCTTCCTGCTTTGGCCTCTGGCCAGCAGTATTTGTAAATAAATAAAAAAAAACTGCACGACACTACTACTACTGCTGATGACGGCACAGTGTAGACTCGGACAGCCTCACCGTAAAGAATATTGATGGATTCCAAGCAATGTAAGAAGACATTCTTTCATTTTTGCCGTGACTGGCAATAATTACCAGTAACTTTGACACAGTATCTTAACGTCCATTGCTTTGGACAACATGACAGCAGTTCAGTGGTTTCAATGGTACCTTATTGTAGCATCTGAGCAGGCCCACAAAGTTCTACACAGAACATACAGCAAGACAGACTTGGGAGTGTACTTGAAATGTTTAGAAGCAAGCTGCGTCAGCTGTATGGAAGCTCCAAGTGAAATGGGCATCGGCAAAGACACTCAAAAGAAGCCAAAACTCAAAAGGCATGACGCTTGCAGTGACCTACCATTTCAGTTATGGTGGCAATTTGGCTTCAGTGTCTTAGTATCTTACAGGTGGCACGAGATAATTGATTCTCAAGGTACTGTCACGGACTGATGAAATACGAACGAGAAACGCAGCTTCCACAAGCAATAACTTAATGGCACTGTCAGACATAGACAATAATGGGGTCGCAAAAGATTTCTGGAGCCCCACATTAAGTTTGCAACGCCAAGCCATACAGAGACGACCCATGTAGGCAGGGACAAACCACATGAGATTGTGTTTTGCTAGCCCCAACACATTCGTACTTCAATCGTCCGTAACTGCACACTTGATCTCACTTTTAAATGGCAGCAGTGCAAGTTAGCTTGCACGAGACTCTCCCGCAAATAAAAAGGGTTTGAATGAACACCTACCGCCTTGGACTGGTACAGTAGCAACTGGCGCTCATCACCGACAGCCTTGAGCTCCTGCTGAAGCTGCGCTTTCTCCAGAGCGCAGACCGAGTACTTTTCCTTGAGCAGGGCCAACTCTTCTGCTGACTCCTGGAGCTAATGAAAGGTAGACACAAGAAACTGAGTAAGGGATGCCTAGTTTACAATGAACAAGTAAATCTAGGCCACAGTGAAAATGACTGCTTTTATATCATATATAGAATGACAGAGCGGAGCGACTGTGGAAACGTCACAATATCTTCCATGAGCATCAAGCAAGAAGCTCATACCATGTCGCGATGTCAGAGTTCTGTAGGAACTGAAACTAGCTTTTGTAAAGATAATGTAGTTATTTTTTAGCGTCCATCCACACTTACCGGTACATTCTCAGGGATCTCGAAGTGTTTTGTTTTTCAGTTGAGGAAAAAAACAACAACAAATATTTTCATGTCAGCACCTCTTCTAAAATCCGCATACCGCTCAGTCTTACCTGATGCCTCATACTCTGGGCCTCTTGTTGCAGCTTCTCGAGCTCCTCTGGCCAGTCGCCCCGGTCAACCCGATCACCCCTATCACCTCGATCCCCTCGATCACCCGGCACAGAGGGTAGGGATGACTGCGTTCCGAGCATGCTGCAGCTTGTCAGCAAGCGTTCGCACTCGTTGAGGAGCTTGGCATTTTCGTCCCTCTGCCTGAAGGACACAAGGTGTAACAACCTTATCAGAAACATGCAGTCCTTTGAAAATTTTGACATACGCGGGCACCTGATGTTGACTTCTAGAGAAGTTATGATATGTTGATCACTTGCCGAGTTAGGATTTCACTTTCGAGTGTTCAACACACATAGCTTATTTCCGAATAGGTTTAGAAAATTCATGAGCCCTTGTCCCATCAGGAGACTGAGAGGGGCAAGCGAAACTTTGTGTCTGCATGCCTGACAAACAACCGGTCTCTTTCTATTGCATTGTGCAAAGCTCGCTCCCAACTGTTTATTTCCACCATGCCATGAATTGGACCCACAACCCCATTTTTAGCATCAGCGCATACTGGCAACGATGACGGTCACACACGAAACAATGAAATGCAGCAATGAACGGCAACATGAAATGACAAGTGCCTTCGATAAAATATCATACAGGGAAATCTTGATGCAACGTATCGCATAATAATGCCCAATTTCGAAAAGTCATAGGGCAAGTATTAAACATATGTGCAAAAATCGTAAACGCAACCACACAAGTTGCCTATCTGAGCTGTGTATACATTCGAGACCGCGTAACGCTTTAATAAGCGCAAAAAAAAAAAAAACTAGAAACATTCTGGAACCAGTGCACATTAATTCGAGGAAGAGCGCGATGTGTTCTGATGTGGGCAGCTCGACTGTTCGAAGACTAATAACTCCTAAGTGCGCACAGCCTTCTTATGCACTGTGAAGCACTGGCATTGTTAAATAACGATTCTTCGCATTGGTTCACGCGTGCCGTTTCAACGCCGTCTTCGCTCCCGTAGCAGTTTCCTTATGACGAATCGTACAGGTCTTAGCCGTCGTCAGCTAAGCTGACGTGCATGCTTCGTCATCACACTGTGCGTAGTGTTCAAGTGTTAGTGAAACATGCACGGTTAATCATCAGCGGCTTCACCCCACATGTCGCTCGCGTCGTATTTTTCACTGTCGTAGCATTTCTTTCGTGCTGCTTCCGAAGCTCATCTTGAATGTTCAACCAATAACCAAATAGGCTAGAAATAACAGCCGTGCAGCAAGTGCACAGGTAAAGCTGCTCGACAAAAACAATGGCAACGGGTCGGAGCCCGATGTGAAAAACAAGCCCCAGGTGACGATGACAGCGATAGGGCTGTCACACATTCGAATAGGGTGCGCAGACAGAGAAATATGCGGGTGTTCTGATGATGATAATAGTGGCAGCTAAGGATCGGGGCATTATTTCAAACAGCCGCGAGTAACTTTTAAAAATCACTCTTCATTATTCTGAAGCATTCTGAAGACATTACGAGAATAAAATTCTATGCTATTCTGAAACATTCGGTATTCTGAAATTTGTAGTAGCGAAATATTTTTACATTCGACCAATGAAAATTTGAAGGCAGATCTTTGGAAAAGTCATTAATCTGAAAAACATAAAAATAAATAATAATAATGATAAAGAAAAGCTTAATCTGAAGTTCGCTCTAATGAGATTTGACTGTGTATCCACACCATATATAGTATGATTGCACACAAGCCCACAATACGAGATTTTCTAGAAGGGCCCTTGAACGCTTCTTCAAGTAACGAGGAATGATCTGTTGATTTGTGTGGTTTAACGTCCCAAAACCACGATATGATTATGAAAGACGTCGTAGTGGAGGGCTCCGGAAATTTCGACCACCTGGGGTTCTTTAATGTGGACCCAAATCTGAGCACGTGGGCCTACAACATTTCCGCCTCCACCGGAAATGCAGCCGCCGCAGCCGGGATATCATTCCACGACCTGCGGGTCAGCAGCCGAGTACCTTGGCCACTAGCCCACCGCGGCGGGGCAGTAACCAGGAATGAATTCACTGGAAAAGCGTATTGCCACACGAATTCAACGCCGCAAAAATTTTAAGAATCTGTCCAGTGCGAGTAGAGTTACAAAGGCTTGTCGCATGCTGCAATTGCATTCTCTCTTCTCTCGTCCCGACGAAACTGCTGGAAGCTAAGCAGGGAGAGATGGCAGGGCCACAGAAAAACGTCACAAGCGTCTTGTGGCCTTGAGCACATTTTCTCTTTTTTTTTTCTTCTTTGAATGCGCCACTTTTCGGTGTGATCGGGCGCACACGCATGGACAAGTCGCAGCCTCCCGCGGCGATCTCTGTAACGAGCGAGCGTGCCATGTTCAAATCAGCCAATGGCTGATAGATGGGTAATTCACGTGCCATTTTTGGGCATATTCCACCATTTGTCGAGAAAAGAGAAAGCAATTTTTAGCGGACTTTGGTAATTTATTGTGAATTCCAGGCCGCGTACTGTGCTATAAATATTTTGCTCGCGTGTTGTCGGGAGCCTCCACTACCAATCGGAAGCGTTTTTTGACCATGCTAAAAAAGTGTTGCAGGGCCCCTTTAACATTTACCCTAACCTGAAATTCGTTATAAGAAGATCTGACTGTGTATTCATACCACACATGGCTGATGACACAGAAGGCCACAATCCGAGATTCTTTAACATTTACCAAAGTGCAGGACAAAAACATTTTTTTAAACAACTTCCCACTGCAATGTGGCTCAAGCATCAGAGAATCAAAGCAGCAACCTTGAGCTCAGTAGCTGAAAGCCATAGCTTGTCAGTCACCACGTCACGCTACTACAAGACTGTTCGGCAACCTAGAGGAATAAAAGAGCAAAAAAGCTGCTTACATGGCAGCCTCTTCTTCAGCTGCTCGAAGACGAGCACGCAAGGCCTCGCATTCTTCTTGAAGGGGCTCTTGGGTGTGGTTAGGAGTCAAGGAACGCTCCGTGTTGGCTCGATTGCGCAGTTCTTCGGTCAGAGTTCGCACTTTCTCTGCAAACACAGAAATAGAACAGAGTGATCACTCGGAATTACTTTTGTAGGTCGTCGTTTTGGCAAGGCTTTTATTTAAAGTGTCCGTGGTCGATAAATGTTGTGAGCCCCAACAAAATGTCAACTGCACACTATAGAAGTTTGTGCAGAAGGAAAATTAAAAAGAAAAGCACATTTTCAAAGATAACACTCACTCCTCAGATGCTCCGCTTCATTCTGGTGCTGCTTGGCGCTGTTCTGAGCCTCATGAAGTTGCTCTGTAGTAAAAAGAGTGCAGAATACTAAACACTATGATTTACAAGTGCAGGAACACTGCTTTAAGCTAATACAAAGATTTACACCATTAATACTAAAAGTTCAATTTGTTTTCACCTATACTCTACAAACAGGCAGAGACGGCACACAAAGGAATACAATGCGTAACTATACAGGGTCCATGTTTGCATAGGTATCTTGCATATTGTTCATCAAGTACGCTACACAGGGTTTCCGAGCCTTCCAGAATTACGCCCAACGCAGGATATTTTCAATTTTGTAAACAGGCTTTTCCTCGCATATAACTTACCCCAACTAGGGTCACCAACCTCATCCAGATCTTACAAAGCTGAGGGCAGTTACCGATAATCGGGCAACCCTTATTAATGAACAAGAGCAAGCCAAAATCGCCCAAACTTTCTGTTCGCTCAATTTTGAGAGCCTTTTTTATTTCTCCCCTGAATTAAGCAGCATCCTTATTTCAAATTAATAGCATTCCTTTGTTTCACTAATCGCGTAAAGGAAAATAACTTCAAGGTGGCTTCACTGCATTACGGTGCCATCAAAACAGTCAATAAAATGAAAGCAGAGACAATTCTCTCAACATGAACAAGTGTGGCAATCCGGCATTGCGAAACACAATTACAGGGAGTACAGTCGTCGTTGGTCTTGGATGGGACTAATTATTGCTAATTAAAAGCATAGTCACCATACGTCTATTTGTTCAAATATCTGAAGACTATACTCGTGAACTGTTGTGAAAGGGTACAATCTATCAAAACAATACACAACCAACAAACTACTGCACCTTCACTGCCACTCTTCTTTACCACACACCACAAAAAAGATACCCAGAATTTCTCTTCACACGAGTGACATTCTGATGTAATTGAGTGTAAATCTGACAGGATTGATAAGGAAAGTGAAAACAACACAGCGGGAGAGAAAAAAATCTAAGAAATTGCAAGAAGAAGCAAACTAAAATGTGCAAAAAGCAGAGTACAAAAGCAATTGAACGTAGCAAATAAGTAGTGCGCAAACCAAACATACTCTTCACAGCCTCTGACGCGGCTTCTGTCCGACTCCGGGCTTTCCTTTCCTCTTCAAGAAGATCTGTGTGTAAAACATGCGCAACATAAACAAAAGGAACAGCAGAACTCAGGAAAGCAAGGCAGGGGCTTCATGTTGACACTGGCCAAAGAAACATTGCTGCATGAAAGAAGAAAAGCGTCACTGCTAACTTCGCTCGATTTGATTTCATTTTGACAGACAGCCAAATTGAGACAAGGCGAAATTAAAATAGACCACTATTCACCATTAAAAAACGACATTCAGTGACCCGTGTCTTAGCATAGCTGGGCACCCTACAGAACAGCTTTGTGCGAATTAACAAAACAAAATAATCTCGACACCACCAGGTGTGTTACTTTGGGCAGACAGAAATGACTCTTGCTCACCATCAACCAATCCGACAGCCAGTTTTTATAATGCAGGATTTAGAAGTGATAGTAATATTATACCATTTACCCTACGGTATTACTGTACCATAACCACGTATGTACTATGATTCGTACCACCATCAATTGATGAATGCGTACAACAACAAGATTATGTGATTGTAATGGTGGCCACAATGGTACTGACAATATTATCATAGTTGGAACGATTGCATACTTGCCTAATGACAAGTAGAGAATATCCAGTAAGTATGAAACTTGAAGTTTTATATTCTGAATTTTCGTATGATTAACAGGCAACTAAACCCCAATATGCGGTGTCAGGGATTGGAAATGAGTGTAATGCACACACCACACTAACCTGAACCCCATTATGGTATGCTTTGAAGACTTGTGTTCCCAATGACAGTGTGCAGAAATAATGCAGGGCTGATGTCTCCCGATGACACCAATAGCACATTTAGTGTGCACCCACCACTGTGAAATGTCGAAGACTTCATTGTCTCTTTGGCAGTTTTTGAGTGTAACACTCGGAACTCGTTATAAAAGCACGCAAGAATAAGTTTTTTGCAAAGGTATGTTCCTAACACAATAGTATCTGTTGCAAGACTATTTTTAATTTACTTCATCACAGCTGATATTTTGTTAAAGGTTTGAGTCTTTCATGAAAATATTCGTGGCATCTACTCTGTGTAGACATGTTTCACTTTTATACACTATTTTTGTAGCAAAAAGATTGACTGTTTTGCTACTTCATAAATATATAACAACTCCGTGGCTTTCATTGGCTTTGCATTACAAACAGCGCCTACCATGAAACTAAAGCACATCCATTGCTACAATACTTTGATACAGTCATCACACATCCAGTAAGGGTAGCTTTAGGTCATACTTTGACCCTCTACAAACTTTTTTTCCTTGGCCTCCTTTGGTACTGGTTCAGATACTGCCACGATAGTTAATGTCAAGGCTGCTCTTTGCACGAAGATTTTAAATAAAAGAAAAACAAGAAGCAGACAGAATAAGTATCTGCAAAACAAGCACCAAGGACGATTAACGACTGCCGCGATAGCGATCTACAAGGCCAACTTACTTTCTAAGCTGCTAAGCTCTTCTTGACCCAAGCGCCTGTGTCGCTCGTGTTCAGCTAGCTGTTGTCTCTGGACGTTGAACTGCTCTCGCAGCTCGCACAGCGACTGTTCAGACTGCGACAGCTCCCCTGCAAAATGCAACCAACAAAGAAATGGTATTCAGGTGCATACATCTCTAATTATCAGGATCGCTCAAGGCCTCTGGAAGGCCTACAACAAAACTGTTCAGGCTGATTTAATTGCAAGATATGGTATAATTCTAACATACAAATGAGGAGCTTTCTTTCGAGATGGGCCAAATCGAAACCAAAGCTAGCTCAAATAAGGATATAACTCTATAAAACTTTCCTGTATAAACATAACTAATGAATTGTTAACAATAATTATTAATTTATTATTACTGCTTTAGAAAAAAAGTTGAATGTATGAATGTGCCAATACAACCTTATTTGACTAGTTTCGGTTTGGATTCGGCCCATTTTGAAGAAAAACTCCTCAAATCTGGGCAAAGCCATAGAAATGACATAATTTTTAAATTGTTCATATATGGCATTGAAAACAGTTAATCTAGAAAAACAGTTCATAATGCATGAACTCATATTTTTAATGCAGCATTTTGTGCAGAGGTCCTTCCATTTCTGTCTAACATTTGCATGATCTACATAAGTCCGGAAATCTATCATAGCCTGACAAGTTTCAGCAGGCCAAAATAAAGAGTCATGAATAAAAGCAGCTAAAGTAATAGCAAAGCTAATAACACTAAACTGAAGAAGCAATTCACAACAATAATGTACTTCATATACAACAAAAAATAAAAAAACTAAAATCAGCTCAGAATGTTTTTTCAAGCCAAATAGGCAAACATTTTCACAATTTGACCGCTTCTAAATGCGGTCTTAGTGGCTAGAAATCAAAGCGACAAACTTATGCTGACAACTACAGCAGATTGCATTAACTAAAGACTTCACTGGATGCGACAATGCCTCAGCACAAAGCCAAACATGTGCAAACCTACCTTGCAGCCTGGCAATCTGGCACACCTGCTCCTGGACCTGCTTGCGTGCTGCAGTCAGCTGAGCGATCAGAGCCGACGTCTCTTCGGATGGCTCGGCGGGTGGCTGCTCTTCCATGCTAGCCTGCCTCATCTTCGCTGTCAGTTGTGCTTCTGCTTCAGAAATGATGACAAACCCGCACTCCACTCAATGCCAGTATCAATGTCCAGAAGCATTTTCCAATGCAAGGACCCAATAGTATGAACAGTCTGAGGAAAGCTGGGTTATTACATTGAATGCAAACGAAAGACGAGCAGTTAACTTGTCTAAAAGGTGTACACAGGTCACCAGTAAGTTTCTCAGTGGTTTCAAATGAAAAATCGCAGCTAATTGGCAGAGCGGACTGATCATGAAGGGCGTCGTCCTCTAGCTCTGCTTTATCCCTCTATTTTTCATGCTGGGATCATAGATTTCAAAGATTTCAACTTTCCATCTATTTTTGCGCTACTTTGACAATGATCTACAACTTTTTTTTCTTTTAGTCACGTCAGCTTTTCCCTTCCTACACGTCAAAACATGTGGCTGAACAAGCAGAAAGAAAGGGATGGCTTATTTGCATCGCTGCAACTAGCAGTGTTTCGACAACGAGTTCGATAATTTTGCAACGACTATGGGTACATTAGTGTACTTGCCAGCAAAAAAGCCAGCCTTGTGGTTAGAAATGATGCTTTCAGTAAAAGCAGAAGAGAGTTTCCATGACATGTGCCACATAGTGTTGAAAAAACGAATGACCACATTGGAACAGAAACAACAACCTAATCTTTACACTTTAAAGGGACACTAAGGTCAAATAACAATTTACACTGAGAGTCGATCTATGACGTATTGTCACAGGTAATGGGTATGAACCATCAACTGTAGGGGGAATCCCTTGGAAGTGAAGAAAGAAGAGGGCTTTTGCGTCCTGGTCTGAGGGCAAGCAAGACGTCGTTTCGTCGCTCTCTGTTATTACGTTCGTGGCAGTATAAAACCACAATATTATCAACAGCGATGCACTACGTACCGAGAAATTAAGGTAAATGCACGAGAACACACGCGCTGCCGCAGGTCCCTTACATAATGATCCCGATGACGTATGCGTTATATCCAACAATTATTCACTAGTAATCGAGCCAGCTGCACTGAATAAAAAACTTTCCGTGAATCAAGAGACCCAATAAAATCCTGCTTGTTTGTTTGTTTGATTCATGAAAAAAAAAACTGCTGGACGTTACTATAGGGAATGGCGCGAGTGGTTCAAAAGTTAAATTTTCGCCTGGTTAAACTGAACAGGTTGAGCCATCTAGTAGGGCCCAGTTGAACCAAGCACGTCTGCTGTCTCCAAGCCAATGGCAGCCAATCGATCAGTGGCCGTTGTTGCTGCTGTGGCTCCCGCTGCTTTCACTTTGCTGCTACTAGTGTCGGCAGTTCCGCAGTAAAGCCGGGCAACGTTGTGCTCGGCAACAGTGACATGAGACGTTCTGCTTGAGGCGGGTAATTTGAAGTGCGCCAACACAATCCGGACCACTAAAATGCGATTTTATTTCAAAATAAGCACTTCCTTAGCACAAATGTAACACTACGAGGTTTCCGGACTGCCATTTCAACAATCAACGTCGATTTACTAGTTGCCCTTTAGAGCCCTTTTAATACACATGCTCGAACTTTCGGAAAGAATTCTTAGCCGAAATATTTTTCAACAACAATGTAGCCAGCACTACTCTTGGCTTTTATACCATCATCATGCACCCAATGTTGCTGGCCTTGAAAGAACTGAAATGGACATTGCGTGGCAACTATACCAGTTTCTCTTTGTTTAGCCACAAATTGAAAACACAGAAACACACCCTAAATGTGCAACTTTTCTAGTAGTACATGCTGACAAATGTTAAAAACATGCTATTCAGCCAACATGTCTGTGAAGTGAGCATTACTTGATCATGTCACACTTGGTCTTAATGGAAACATTCCCAACACAGAGACAAGGCAGCCTCACGATTGTACACACCTTTCATAGCAGCGAGCTCAAGCTGTGCAGCATTTATCTTCTCACGAGATTCAGTCAATAGTTCTGTGCAGTGCAGAAAGCAAAATAAAAGGAAATTTTAGAAAAAAACAAGACCTCCATAACTAAACTCAAAATGTGCAGCGATTCAAAAGCCAAAGCACAAAAAGCATTCCACGAAAAATTATAGGGGCAATTTAATTGTATGAATGTATGCGTGGTAATATAAAGCTAATTTTAGTGAAGACCTTAGATGTTTTATAATATGGCATGCTTGATACTGCTCACAAGATGATGTACACTTACATCAAACTAATTGGAGAAAATATAAATCCTGCGATTTATGAGTGCCACTGAAGTAGCAGTTCCAGGACATCAAACAACAAAAAAATGTGCAGGTCTACAGCCCGAAAGCAGAAATAGCCCAGCATGCATAAATGCAACAATATTCTAAACATGAAATGCAAATCTGCACTATACTAACAAACATCCATGCACAATGTACAATTTAAACAACTCATGCAAACTCAGAACACAGCACGGCCCTATAAAAAGGCATGAAACAAAGTGAAAGTTTATTTACCTACTTTGACCTTTATTACTTTTTGGTGAACATGTTTTTTAACCAGAAGCGCCATGCACTATGGGTGCATTTAATGATGAATTATTCTACACATCACAACAATCAGCTAAAAAATTACTTGAAGGCATTAGTCCAAACAGTGCTCAAGCTACTTTCCAGGAATCAACCATTGCCATGGGAAAACATTCTTGAAGAGTTGGTGTCACCAAATATGTGGCTAGTATGTTTTCGTTGCACACAATTTTTATTGCTCCAGGAAGCGTGACACACACTCCAAGATTCATGTATTCTCACAGCCCAATTTCATGATCATCATTATCAGCAGCCTGACAATGCCCACTGCAAGGCAAAGGCCTCTCTCATGATCCGCCAATCAACCGTATTTTATCTGCGAATATTTTAAGGTCATAGGCCCACCTTACTTTCTGTCTCCCCCTCACCCACTTGCCTTCTCTGAGAATCCAGTCAGTTATCCTTGATGACCAGCGATTATCCTGCCTACGCGCTAGTTGCCCGACCCATGTCTATTTGTTCTTCTTGACGTGCGCTATGATACCGTTAACCCCGGCTTATTCTTTAACCCACTCTTCTTGTTCTTAAGGTTACACCTATCATTTTCCTTTCTATCGCTCGCTGAGTAGTCCTCAATTGAAGCTGAACCCTTTTTGTGAGCTTCCAGGTTTCTGCTCCATAGGCAAGATGCAGCTGCTATATACCTTATGCATGAGGGATAGTGGCAATCTACCAGTCATGATTTGAGAATGCTTACTGAATGTGATTGACCCCATACTTTATTCTTTTAGTTATTTTATTCTTGCAGTACGACTCCGAGGTTACTACCTGTCCCAAGTAGACATTCTTTTACTACTTCCAGCGTCTCTCCACCTATTGCAAAGTGCTGTGTTCTGCCGAGACTGTTGCACCTTAATATATTTTTGTGCATATAAATTTTTAGACCTACTCTTCTGCTTTCCGTGTCCAGTAATCATGAGCTGTAATTCGTCCTCCGAGTTACTCATCAAGGCTATGTCATCAGCAAATCGCAGGTTACTAAGATACTCTCCAATAGCTCTTATCCCTAACTGTTCCCAATCTAGGGCCCATAAAACCTCCTGTGAACACGTGGTGAATAGCATAGGAGAGATCGTGTCTCCAGGCCTTACACCCTTATTTATTGGGATTCTGTCGCTTTCTGTATGGAGAAATATGGTGGCTGTAGATCTACTGCAGTAAGGTTATGTAGGGTTCGCGATGCCCTGACTCTGTAGTGCCTACATTACTGCCGATGTCTCGAATAAGTCAAACGCTTTCTCTTAATCTATGAAAGCTATGTATAGGGGTTCTTTGTATCCTGTGCTTTCTCTATTACCTGATTGATAGTATGAATATGGTCTGTTGTTGAGTAGCAGGTAGGAAACCCTGCTTGGTCCTGCTTGGTTGCTATTATTTTTGTAAATAGTTTGTAGAGGACGGACAGTAATATGACCGGCCTGTAATTTTCCAAGTCCCTGACAGAGATTCGCTCACAGCCTAATAGCATAATGAAGAACAAGGCGTGAACTGCAAGTTACAAAACTTTATTCATAAACAAGGAATGGGCAATGAGGCACCGTGTGTCGGTTAGCGGGACTGCAGCGGATGAATGTAGAGGCATTTACTATGCGGGGAAAAAAAAAAATCCGCATTTTGACAACTGAAGTTGGGGTGCACTTATTATGCGAGTTCATTCATTACACGAGTAAATACGGTAGCTGCTTTCCTTTTTCTTTGCTTCTGCTGAGTGACCATCATGAAAGAAATGTTTTGAAAGACTATGCATTCAGAACTATGCAGCTGCCAAAAGTTTACACCAGAAGAGAAGTAGAATACCTTAGGTTTCTGCAACAGCAATTCTGTGCTTGAATGGCTCATCATAGCATCACCAGGTGGCCCCATTTGATTAGGTTTCATGTTTACTGCTACAACAATCCACTATGCTAAAGCAAAGAAGTGTGCGAACGAACTAAACTTTTTTTGTTTGCATGACGATTGAAGTCCTTTGCGAAAACCCGAGAAAGTTTTACTACTTCAGCAACAAGCTCATAGAAAATTAGTAGCCGACAGCCATAGCTCTCTTGGCTTTTCTGATGCAGCGGACGTATGGGTCATCCCTCATTGCACTTCACTCTAATGTGGTATGACGTCACTAGAACTTTCATTACACATCCCACACAGTCACAGTGTCAATGCGATAGCGGTGAGTCTTGATCGCGAAAATGTGTGTTTAGACACACTTCGCAAGTGAATGAAAACATATTCTAAACATTTGCTTTGTCCAAAGCTTTGTGCAGAGTGTCCTTGATATACAGAGGATGTCTTTTTATAGCCTCAAAATTTGGTGACACCACCCCTTTAAGTAGCTGGCTGTGTGATACATTCCTAATGCAATAGTTTCTCGTGTAATGTGTCACCCTTTTTAGCCCAAGGCCCAAGCCCAAGGTAAAAAAAAAGGGTACAATTTGCATGCCTGAAAAATCTTCAGGCATGCAAGAAAACAGCACTCTCAACTGCAGCAACAAGGTGATCTGCACATATTGCTTTAGTGAAGTTACATGAGAATAAAGCACCTACGCTTCAGCAAGACATTGCAGTGAGAAAGCCAAAGCCACAAGTCAAGTGCCAAGTAAAGCATGAAACAGTACCAGTGATCAGCCTAACCTTGCATGAGAATCAACATGCACGACTGCTGTCTTTCGTAGAGGCTTGTGAGTTCACGAGTGTCTACAGGGGGAGGAAGAGGTCGGAACACACAGTGCAGCATGCCCGCCACCCACAACAGCAACAGAGGTGGTGTTAGGTCATGTCACATCATATCACAAAACAAACAGGTATGGATTAAACAGGCACAAGAGAATGACAAACACTATCTGTGCAGACACAAACAAAGCATAACTGTTAGTATGATTTGCTGGGCTAGTTAAAACAGGATATTGAGACAATAGCACTCAGAAAACGAGGACAAAAAAAAAAAAATGGCAGCCTTTGTCTCTCTCATCCTTGCCCAATGAGCACTACTGTCTCTGTAACTACAACTACAGTGTTAGTAGTTATTATCAAGATTAGTGCATTTCAAGTGGAACAATGATTACACGTGCCTCACTCGTTTGGTGCCCCAAGTTTCACGCGATTTATCAAAGTGTCTAGGATAGTGTGAAAACAGTAAAACAACAATTACTGGGCAATGATGCGTGTGAATTTTTCCATGTTTCATTTTGTTGATCATGTTCTAGATACACCACACTGGCCTAAATTTATCTTTGCATTAAAGGAGGCTAAGCAATCATTGAATACAATGGCTGCACTAGAAGACGTCGAAATTGTACAGAGCCAACTGCATACAACCAACTTCTCACACGCCCTTGGTGACTTGAGGTAAATGTGAGTGCTAGCAGGCAATAAAGAGGACTTCATCCAACTACCTATGCCCACTAAGAGTAAAAGGCTTACAAAAAGTTAGGCATATTTACATTTATTGTCTTGAAATTTATCCAGCTGCACTGCACAACCTTCAAATTTGAAAAATTCTCAGTGAAGTAGAGATGGAAGTTCTGCATTCCATGTTAGCGAGAGGTCAATTAGCAAAACTTTAATTAGCATTAGCGAAACTCTATAAGCGTTCAGAATTTAAATTTTAATATTTAATTTCAAGTTGCATAATCACAGTTCCACTGCCATTGGTTAGAAGTCTTAAGGAATCATAATTAGTGAGCAACTTTGTAATCTACGGATGGCTTACCAAATAATGAGAGTGTAGAAGGGCGTGGACATGTGTCCAAAATCTTACAAGCTGTAAATGCTCTGTCACCATTGATGCACAGATGTAGAAAATTGTACAAATTTTCAGCAAGAGTATCTAAGAAGTGTCAGCAAAGTAGACACACACTCCAGCCGTCTCATTATCAGACAAGCCATCAGCAGATGGTGCAGTGATATGACTTGATTACTGCTTGTGTGTCCAAACAGCCAAGAAAAGTGTGGCATGCAAGAGTTAGAATCCACACATAAACGTGCAAGGACTTCACAAAAGGGAACAGGTCAGGCACCTACAAAAACAATTGGTGAAAGTGTGGTAACTAAATGATGCAATATCCATGCAAAAACGTGGTAGGTAAGATGCAAGGTGCTTATTGTCACAGAAGTGCCTCTACGACAGAATGCCTACTCGTGATTTGTGCAACATACTAACTTGCTACTGTCTCCTACAGACTGATCACTATGTGCTGTCACTACAGTGTAATCACTTTAGTGTAAATCACTATGTACATATTGAGGGCTTAGTGCAGTATACCAATAGACAGTACTATTTCAAAGAATGCCACAACTGCATGACTGTTCGTTACGACTGCGGTCTGTGCTATGACTGTCTAAATCCTCCAGCTTCAGTACAAAGTGATCTTACGGCTTCCCTTACTTTCAGAATAATGCATGTGCTGTTGAGCACTACTACCAGTCTGATTCCTTCAGGCAAACCATCTATGATGTTTTTTAGTAATGGTACTAAGGTCAAGCACATAATCAATGTACTGCAATCTGTCAAGTAAAAATTAGTCATAGCCAAAGTTTGGCAACGAGATGGTTGCAATGACAATAACTGCAGCACTACAATGCTTCACAATCTCAGCAACTACTAGTACAACAATGCAACACCCATGTTATAGTTGAGGCATTTTACAATGTTAAAGATCTTTAGATTTCAGTATATCATACCACACAGATATCAAGGATGGCACAAAACAGTGACTAAAACCCAGTAACGTGATATGTCTGTCCATTTTATCAAAATGGACTAATTAAGAGAAGTCTACCAAGTAGCTTGGCCAATAAATTTTCAGTGTTTAGTTTGAAGCACTGTCACAACAAACTTTGCCCACTAGTGACACTTATTAACTCCATTTACTATTGACTCACTTTCCAACCATGCACAAGGTGCAACGCGCTATCCCTTATTCCCCATAGCATTGAAACCTGCAGGTTGGAAAGCTTTTGTTTCATAATCCTTCACTAATAGTTAAAGACGAGTAGTGGTAACATACCGTAATACCCAACATCTCCTTACAACCAACAGCTTGCAATAGTTCCAAGGGGTGATAATGTAAATGTTGAGCAAGAATCATGCCAGCTATTCACAACACTAGATACTTCCGAAAGAAGGCAACTGTACAGGCAATCATGACTAGAAACTACAATCGCAAGGACAAAACATCGATCGTGCGAAGTGCATGCTATCAAAGGTATACACACCGAAGAACTCACCCCTAAGTTGAGCAATTTCGGCTTGCAATTCCTCAACATTACGATGATTCTCGTCCCTTCCTTTGTCCTCCAAGCTTTGCAGCTGTTCCAACTGCTCCTCCAGTTCACAGACCTTAGCTGAAAAGAGAAAAAGGCACGCGTTTATTACATTAACTGTACAACAAATAACTTCAGGTAAGTAAATTAACACACTCATACCTTGATGTAATGAACCCGGATATAACTAAATATCGGTTATAACCAAGTAAATGAAAAACACTCTCGCAATAGACACAATGTTAAGATATACCTTAGTAACAAATTTTTTTTATAATGAACTGATTTTCATGTAACATACAAAATAACGAAGTAAATGAGAAATAGTCTTGAAATAAATACAGCGTTAGGGATATACCTTTATAACACATTTTTGGATATAACGAACTTATTTTCATGTAGTGTACAACTTTGTTACAATGAAGTTTGAGTATTATGAAAAGCAATGCAGACTGCCCCTCTAACACAAGACTAAAATGAAACTGGTGCCACAATTTGTTCGCACCAGAAGCCATAAAAGGATTGACTGTTGTTTTGATATTGCCACGTTTCTTTCAAGATTTGTAATCGCCTCATTATACTACGTTCAGCGCAAACTGCCCCAAAGTTGTTTGAGAAGCTGCGATGCCGTAGTACTAGATCATTTTGTTAAGATTACACCCACTTCGTGAACATTACAGATTATTCTAGAAGCTATGTTGCCGCTAGCGATAATGCTAGAATATTCAATGGCAAGAGTATAAATGCCGACACGCTTCGCCACTTGTCAGTTGATTGACGGCACACGCTCCGTTCGCCGCTATCAGTGCAAAACTGCAATCCAACTTTCCATTTACTGGGCACAGGTTCGCCCAAATAAACAGTTTATTATTCGGCTCGCAATGTGCTCCATTCGTCCATATGTGGTGTTAACGTCCCAAAGCCATCATATGATTATGAGAGGCGCGGTGGTGGACGGCTCTAGAAATTTCGACCTCCGGGGGTTCTTAAATGTACACCAAAATCTGAACACACAGGCCTACAGCATTTACACCTCCATCAAAAATGCAGCCGCCGCAGCTGAGATTCGATCCCTCGACCTGCAGGTCAGCAGCGGAGTACCTTAGCCAGTAGACCACTGCGGCGGGGCAGCCATACTACAGCGGTGACGAAAAGCTCCGTGCTTCAACTTCCACTACGGGAGGTACGTGGCTCGATGCCCAGTGTGCCAGCCCCCCCCCCCCCCCGTCTTCTAATGGGCACAGACGGGCTTCGGAGTGGCGCTAGGGCACCGCTGTGAGGCGAAGCTTACTCAGCCACGGAGACTCCAAACCCATTGCGTGAGACCTTAAGCCATAAAAGGGTCATATTGTAGTTGTGCATCTACTTTTTGCAAACGTTGAAATAAAAACCCGGTGACCAGTGCTATAGCCCGACCAATGCACTTAACGCTCCAACTAACCAATTCAGCACAACCAAGTCTTAATAATTTAGGTGATGCAAGGTAGTCATCTTTTCTATGATATATCCACTTAATTCCTATGTTAAACTTTTTGCAAATAGTGAATTTCAGGTCCAAAGCAAATTCGTAGCGTAATGTGATTATGGTCGAATAATTTCGAATTGCAATCGAATAGTACATACACATTTTTATAAAGGAAACTAGGCATATTTGTGATAACCTCTCTAACCTGCACAAAATTTTTTTTAATTGAAACAAGGCTGGAGGGGAGTTAAAAGCAAGTGAAAAAAACTTCGAATTCTAGCAGGATCTTACTTTCACTAGAATGCAAGCGGTAACCTGTAAAATATGTAATGTTTAAAATTTACTACACTTGAGCATACCAGCCAGTGTAACCAGTTTTCAAACTTGATAAAATGACATATCGATTTCAGGGTAATGTGTTAATTTAACCTTAAAGTGAAGCTTCACGACAGTGTGAATTTCTCCTGAGCTAGTGTTCTTACGGCTTAGCACATCTGTACTGCAGTAAAATTACATTTACAAGAGGTTACACGCAGATTTCTATACGTTTATTTGTTTATTGCGAATACTTCGACATTTTCAATACCTTAAATTAGAACCGAAGCGAACTTTAATACTGTACTATTCATCCAAATATTCGCTTAAGCTTACTTGTGTTTGATTTGAGACTGCAGACCTTGTGCCCATGACAGCTCCCCATCCACACACACCCACAAAAGAAAAGGGAAGGATGATCTGTGTTGAATTCAAACTTACCTTGGAGTTCATTTGACAGCACACGTTGAGTCATTTCCTTTTCAATTACCGATGTCTCTAAAGTGGCTAACAAGTTCAAAAAAAAAGTGCAACATGTAAATTTCAATCAACGTAAATTAACTGTAAGAGCTTATCAAAATTATGCCAGTGCTTACAGCTCAAACTGATTTCCAACTCTTTGCTTCCAGACATCTCGGACTCTTTCTCCGGTTGTGTCGGAGATTCTGAAATGTAAAATAGTAAATGCTGTTCACATTCGTTCCCCAGTCAAAGCTGGCATCACAAAAATATCAGCTTGGCAGAAGAATCAAACACTATCAATCATCACCTACTAGGCAAATGATCTTGTCATGCCCATTTCCAGAAGAGGAAGAATCTGCACCAGCTTAACGAACAATGACTAGGTGTAATGTTTATCGCTGCAAGGGCTGCATAAGACCAAAGAATGCCATGCCCGCCGTGGTGGGTTGTAAACGAGATGCAAAAGTGGGCTGCAATTGGTGGATGTGGCGTGGCTCCTGAAACTAGTTGTTACAAAGGGTGTAAGCAATGAATCCAAATGATGCTTCGATCATCGATTCCAAGAAGTGAGCGATATTGGGGTAGCTATTGCTGAACGCAGCACGCACTGAAAATAGCATGACAATTGCATGAAAGTGTAACGAACCCCTAGCAGCGTGAGCTATCAATTCATATACGCTGGGACAGCCTGTAATCTACATATACAAAGCAAAACCGAAAACGGTTTATTTACGCGATATCCTTAGGCACTTTGCACGAAAGCTAATGTGGCAATCACCTTTCATGGTTTCATCAGCAAGGCTCTTTTCAAAGAACAGTTCCCCTCCAGTATCCTTCGACTCTGAAAAAAAAAAGAAAGAAAAGAATACATTAACAATGCACAGATTTACAAAGACATGATAAACAGAGCCTAATGAGACGTTTTCCAAGAAGCAACTTTCAAGATCTTTACTTTAATACAACCTGGAATCTCCCGTTCCAAATTACTTTTTTTTTTCTTCTAAAGACTCTAGACACTTGTGAACTCAAGCGTAAGCGAGAATGACCCTTGCTCGAGCGAGCAGGTTACGAAAAACGTATGCAAGGACCCCACGACATCTTTAGGAACGCACCGTCGTGATTCGGCATGTTTTCCTTAGAATTCAGTGTTTCCAAGCCATCTTCAATGTACTGCGCTTTCTTCACTTGATCAAAGCGAGCTGTAAGAAAGAAAAAGCACAATTAGTTCCAACGAAGCGTGCCTAACAGAACCACGCAAGAGTGACAGTTATGGGACCCATTCACTGTCCTTGCTCGAACAGATGACTTAATGCAGCTAACATTACAAGGCACATTTGAAAAGCTTGTGAAATAATCATATAGGAACAAACCTTTCATGGCTGATAACTGTTCCTTCGCGAAATCATTGTCGGCTCGAAGAGACTCGATCTGGAAAAAATACGAGAATGTAGGAACGGTTTTTTGTGATATACAGAAGTTGTATATCAACTACTAACATAAAAAGTTTGTGCAAATATTCAAATGAATACTGATGCACTCAAAATATCTTCGATTTGAATTTAAAGTGATAATTTTGAAGTACTTTAAATTAACAAATGGATAATATAATACCGCATGTAACTCTCTCGAAAGGTGGTTTCACGGCAGTGGAAGGGTACAAAGCCGTGAAAGCACTTGCCTAAAGTGCCAACCACTGGCACGCGTATGGTCGCGTCTACGCGTCAAAAGCATCAAATGCGCCTCTCGGCGTCGGCGTCGGAGGGGCATACGCGAGGAGGCGCGAGGGATCAAGCCGGGCTTGATATTTTTGCCACCAGCTCACCATCCATCATCCAGCTTAGATGTCATTTGTAGTGCTCTCTAACACGTTCAAATAAAGTTATCAAACACTGGATTGATCTACTTGGTTTGATTCCTAATACCAGTGTGTCTGACTTTTTGGAGGCACTTGTATTATAATAATGTTCTACTTCTCCGATTTCTTACCGGGGTGCGCTCAAGGGTTATGATATTTGTTTACCTTGGCACACTTATTGTGATATTACTGTTTAAATCCTTTCATTTTGTATATATGTTTGCCACTTTTGCAGTAGCCTCACATAGGGCTGCCGTATTTGAAAATAAATATACCATCCGAAAGTGTTCCACGCTGTGCTGGGTTCCAATCTGATCACTAATATCTGTTGCATCATGATGTGTCGGGTGTGTTTTATTGCATTGGAGAATATTTTGGCTGCCATCCATGAAGGGTTCAGTTCCAGTATTATGACCGATATCTGTGACTTCATGACGAGTTAGGCACGGTTTGTCGTTTTAGAAAATACTTTAACTGCAGACAACGTTCAGAAGTTTTCCATACAGGGTTCAGTTGCAGTCCTATGACCAATATCTGTCTTATCATGAAAGTTTCAAGTACAGTTAGTTGCATTAGAGCATATTTTGACAATAAAAAATGCCCAGCGGCATTCTACGTAGTGCTTGGTTCCATTCTTATGACCAGTATCTGTTGTATCATTAAGAGCCAGATGCGGTTTCTTGCATTAGAGGATATTTTCAATACGCTTATCATTCAAAAGCCCTCCGCAAAGGGCACAATTACCGCCTCATGATTTAAATCTGTCACATCATGAAGAGTAGGGTGTGGGTAGTTGCACTGGAGAACATTTCGGCTCCAGACAACGTGCAAAAGCCTTCTATTCAGGGTTCAGTTCCAATATTATGACCGATATTTGTGACTTCATGAACAGTTGGGTGTCATTTGTCGTTTTAGAGAATACTTTGACTAAAGACAACGTCTAGAAGTTTTCCATACAGGGTTCACTTCCAATATTATGACCGATACCTGTGACTTCATAAACAGTTTTGTGTCGTTTGTGGTTTTAGAGAATACTTTGACTAAAGACAACGTACAGAAGTCTTGCATTAAGGTTTCAGTTCTAATATTATGACCGATATCTGTCACATCATGAAGTGTCAAGCTCAGTTAGTTGCATTAGAGCACATTTCGACTATGGAAAATGCCCAAAGGCATTCTACGCAGTATTTGGTTCCTATCTTATGACCAATATCTGTTGTATCAATAACAAACAGGTGTGCTTTGTTGCATTAGAGGATATTTCAAATGCACACACATCAGCCGAAAGCCTGCTACCCTGGCCTCAATTGTAGTCTTACGACTGACTTAAATCTGTCAGATCATGAAGTTTCAGGCAAGATTATTGAATTGAGTGCTATAAAATATGTGTAAATATACTGAAGGTACCAGCATATTCAAGATATTGTTAACAAATTTTGTAGTGCAGGTATAGAAACCTGGTGGTTTGTAAACCTGATCAGGAGGGCAGCCGCCGCCTCATTCTCTAAAGAGAAGGGGGGGGGGGGGGAGCTCAATGTCAACTCCATATATTAACATACTAGTGAGGGGGCACTAAGTCAGCCCCTACACGGAAGGGGGCACTGCAACAAACATCCCCCCCTCCTCCTTAAGGAGAACTCTGCACACGCCTATTATAGACCTATTATAGACGTACAGTATGCTAGACGTGAATGTTCATTCGCGGGAGCAACACACGCACCGATATTGATTCCTGGTGAATACCACTATAGTTACTTTGGGCACTGCAATGTCAATTACTTCTAAAATAGACTAAACTGTGGTGGGTGAAGCACTATCAATTTTTTAATGTGTTCTCATATCCTCTAAAACATATAAACCCGCTCCAGTTAGGAATGTGCCGTTCTGTGCTGAACTTGGACAGTTTTAAGCCAAAAGGTCAAGCAACATTGTGCATTGGCCTTGGACGCGTGGATGTCAACGCGTGCCAATGGTTGCGCGCCCTTTTCCTTCACAGGCGCGACTAGACACTTTTGACGCGTAGGCGCGTGCATATGCGTGCCAGTGGTTGGCACTTGACTGACTCTAACATCAATTCATTTCTTTTTTTTTTTAAGTTTAAAACCTTGTTATACCTGCTTATATGCTCTAAATACAGTAAATTTTAAAACCTAACATACTTTACAGGTTATCACTTGCACTCTACCGAATGGCAAATTCTACCCCTATTCAAAGTTGTTTCTACTTCCTTTGAACTAAAAGAATGGCATTTGCACAAGCCTTGTTCAAACTTTCAAAAAATATTGTGCTTGTTAGTTAGGTCATGACATATATGCCCATTTTTCTTTATACTATGTGATATAAACTATCATCATCATCATTTATTTTCCCTTAAGGGCCCCTGACGGGGTACTACATAAGGGGGGTGGGTCGAACAAGGATACACAAAGGCAATTCCAGACCAAAAACATAAAGCAGGTTAAAATTAAAGAATTGGAATTACAGGGCATGTGACCTGTACAAATAGAACTCCGAATTCCAAATTCGATTTGTCACTGTTCACTACAAATTCACCTCGAACCTAAAATTTACTATTAGCACAAGCCTAAACATTACACAATAGCTAAAGTGAGAGGCCCAGATCCAGATGTATGAACTACAACACTATAATACCATATTTACTCGATTCTACCGCCCCTTCGATTGTGACGGGCACCCAATTTCCATGACGAAAAAAAAAAAAAGAAATTAAGACATCGATTGTAACACGCACCCATTTTCTGCAACGGAAGAGAAAAAAAAGAGTCCGTAGGAGTCAACCTTCGCACACTGAGAACAAGTATTTGGGTTTTGATGCGCTGAAGTTTCGAAATATAAAACACAAAGTCAAACAGCCGGCCCTGCAGCTAAAACTGTGATCACTACGGCGGCGTTACAAGTCGCGTAATAGGTCAGTCCTCGTCGCTGTTGGACAACTCCTTATTGCTGTCAGCGGCCCAAAGCATCTCATCCTCGGTACCATCCATGGCATTGGAGATGCCACATTTCTTGAATGCCTTGATGACCATGGCTGATGGTATTGCACACCACACGTCCTTCACCCACACAATAAAGTCTTGCAGAAAGGCGCGCTTCATCCTGTTGCCTGGCATGAAATCATGTCGGCCATTGATCAGCCAGTCGTTGTAAAGCGTCCGAATCTTGTCCTTCACCGGCTTGTTTAGGCAGACATCTAGCGGTTGAAGTTGTGACGCCATGCCGCCAGGTAAGACTACAAGGTGCGTATTGCACGCAGCGAGCTTGTCCTTGATCCGTTGGTCGAGATGGCACCTGAACGCGTCGAGCACGAGCATCACTCGCAGGCCCAAATCGGCGCCGGGCCGCTTACACCAGACGTGATGGATCCAATCTGCGACCAGGTTCGTCGTCATCCAACCTTTTCTCTTTGGCCCGCACGATCACACCACTCAGGAAAACGACTCCTTTCGGGAGCGTCTTCCATTTAAATATCAGGTACGGAGGAAGCTTATGCCCATCTGACGTGCAACAGAGCATTGCCGTCACTAGTTTTTTCGCGGCCCCATGTCAGCACGTGAACTTGCTTCTCCCCCTTCTTCTCGACGGTTGTGGTGCCAGGCATGTCGAAGTAAGGAGGCGTCTGATCAGCATTGCCGATTTGCCCAAGCAGGTAGCCGTTGTTGTGCCGCAAGTTTAGGACAAACCTCTGAAAACTGAAGTTTTTCTTCGTACTCCTCTGGCAACTTTTGGCATATGCCCGTTCACCTTCTGACGAAAAAGCCTTTCCTCTTCATAAAGTTAGCCTGCCAGCAGCTGCTAGCTTTGAACTGGCTCCGCGTTAGCCCTTTTTCCCAGGCTAACTGCATTCCCCACACTTAGAGCAGTTGTATCATCACGGGCCACTGTGCCGCTCGCTGCTCAAACACATATTCGGCGAGCAGCTCTTCAATTTGCGGAATCCGACCCTGCTGTGGTCCACTGAAGCCTTTACGTGAAGGTTTGATGTCGACAATTTCTGCTTTTGTTTCCGCCAGTTCCACAAGCACGTTTCGGGAACTACGAACGACCGCGATGCGACCCGATTTTCGTCCGTTTCTGCACACGCGATCACTTTTCTTTTAAAAGCGGCATCGTGGTACACTCGTCGAGTCTTTGGAGTCTGCCCTTCCATGCCGTGGATGCACTACAAGATGACGAACTCCTCAGCACACGTGACGCACACGGGAAACACAATGGCAGAAATAAACGACGCGTCATGCCGACGCGCGTAGGGGCGGCCATTTTTAAAATGCAGATGGCAATAGAATGACCATATTCATTTTTTTTTTTTGTACTCAATTCTAACACGCATGCGATTTATGACCTCCCTTAACTGGAAAGAAAGTGTGCGTTACATTCGAGTAATTACAGTACTGTACATAATTACCACACACCCCAAACAGCAAGAAAAGTACAATTACACTTCAGAATCTAAGGCAACTAAGTCAACAAAAACTACTAATTCAAAATATTCTGCATCTTGAGGGGATTAGTGCATAAATTACACTAAACATGAAATAGACGGCCGCTACAAACTTTATTTTTCTATTTGTGGGAATTGAAGCTTTAGCCTATTGCCATTACGCGGGCTTTTCGCCTATTTCTGCCATTCTCACGCCCTAACACGACTCTCCCCTTCTGCGTGCTGTCTGTATTGAAAGAACGGGAGTGACCTTGACCCCTCTCACAGGCTAGGTTGAAGAGCGGTGTGGTGTGTTCTCGCGTGATCTTACTACGCCAAGCAGTGCCTCTCAGAGCCAATGCGACTGATCGGGCCCTGTAGTCACTGATCGTGAGAGTGCGCAGCATAGTTGCGAGGGCCCAATTCCTTCTGTGGCGTGTCACCGTGAAACCCGATTGCCCACGGAGACGTGCTCGTGACACCCTTTGTATTGTACTTTCGCCCGTGGCAAGGATAAGCCTCGTTTGCTTTCCTGCCGCCTTTTGCAATGGGCACTGCATGGCGTTTGTGATGTTGCTGCAGTTAATTTGCGTGGAACGAATCATGAAATATCGAAGTTTGTGAGGCCACGCAAACCCGCTGATGCAGCAACACGCTTTTCTGACCACGGCCGCCGATTCTTCTAACACCACCACGTGCAATGATTTAGACGGTCGTGCAGTTTCTTTCCAAGTTTTTCTACGTGCGAGTTTCGCGGACCTTTCAAGCAAGCCACCCAACCTGCCTCCTTCCCATGTGTTTTGGTTTTCAAGGTCGCCCTCCTGCCGCGTCCTCCCCTCTCTTGATCACAGCCCCTTCGCCCGTCTCTACCACTCCACAACACCTGCCACAATGGTTCGAATTAGTTTCATTTTCTGGCTGGAAACAGGCCCAGAGCTGTTCCACGCGTTCTGGCATGTGTGTCGCATGTGCGCGTCTTGCTCGCTCTTGATGTGCGTGTGAGGTCATGATGGCCGACAGGAGGACTAGCACGCTTTTTCGTGCCGCTCAACAAAACATTGAAAGTGTGCACTTGGCTTGAAAGTAATCCGTGCGTTAGGTGCCGCGTTGCGGAGTGCTTGCTCATAGCTATTGACCGCCTGGCAGCCAATTTGCCGCTTTGGACGTCCCGATATTCAGCTGTCGAGATGGTGAATATTTCGTGGGCTGCGGCGATGACAACATGTGCGCGAAACTGTTTTCGCGAGGCCGACTTCGTCGACGTCGGGCCCGATGCCGAGCCTGAAGCTTCCGAACAGGACCATTGCGGTGGCGATTTGTAGCAGCGCTGACGACTCCGACCAGGGAGAGTGGGTGGGACATCTGTTGCGATGGTTTAATTATGGCCGATACCTACACTGCAGAACCGTGCACGGATTGGCGCATTGTGAATGGAGTACGTGACGAGAGCGATTTGGAGGAATCGGATAGCGAGAATGACGAAACTTTGGAGCCAGTGCTGCCCGCAGCTTATGCCAGATGCAACTATGTTATAATGAGGGCAGAGTATTACGAGAGACACCATAGTCAAGGTGTCCGCAAATTTTGACCACCTAGGGTTCTTAATATTGCAGGCAAATGAAAGTACACAGGATTCAAGCAATTTGGTCGCCATCGAATATGTGGCCACAGCGGCCGGAATACGATCCTGCAACCTGCGAGTCAGGACTCGAGCACCATAGCCACTATGGTGGCGGGTCATATGGTAGTTGAATCAGTGCTCATAGATTTAGTGCACATATTTTCTTTGGTGTTTAAAGCAAGACTATGCAATGTGAAACTTACTTTTGCTGAAAGCACCAGTTCAGCACTCTGAAGTGCCTGGATATGATTCTCCAGAGAATTTTTCTCTTCAGTCATGGCCTGATTTAGCTCCTCAGCTTCCTGCATAAGCATATAAATGATTTTTGTACATATAATACCAGTATTTGAACATCAAAGGACAAAAAACTACACTAAACCAAGTAAAGGAATGTAGAAAGCAGAAAACTAAACACTGTAAAATAAGCATAGCATCATCTTCAACCCTTAAATGTCTTGCTAGTACATATCTTTAAGATTGTGTTTTATATTAATTGCAACGCATTCGCAGTGTAGTTCAGACATCATCATGAGTGTCATGATGATTGTACCCAACCACCCAGCACAATCGCCCCTCAACGGTTTGGGTCTCACGTAATAAATAAAAATATAACACAAGCTAACAAATTCATAACGCAACCACCAACAGGTTTTATAAGTTCTTACACCAAGAACATGCCAGGGCCTTGTTACAGGGAACATACTACTTGTTTAGGTAGTCAAATTTATACCTACAAGCCAAACTAAGTCTGACAACTATGGCAATTGAATTAATCTGCCGAGGATGACGGAACTAGACGGCTGTAGTAATAATGCCAGAGCTCGCAACACTTTGTCAAGAGCAAACAAAAATTGCCCACTGCACACTTTCCTTGCATTTCAGTGAGCGTTAACAAAACCAGACCATGAGACCTCAAATTCACCAACCTTGAGCTGGGTCTGCAGCTGTGCTATTTCCTTTTGATGCTTATCAGTGCGGGTCGCCAGGGCAATAATCTCTTTCTGAGCTGCTTCGTAGACTTCTCGCAGTCGCGAGCATTCGTCCTCGCTATTGGAAGTAGTATACTGCAAAAACAATGCGAACATATCTTTCGTACACTCAGTCAGAAGGAATGAAAAAGGAACTATTCCTTTGCATGAGATACAGTGGATTCCATTTTGGGACAGAGGCCAGTGCTGCACATGCCAAGAAGGCAGCTTGGCTCTCATAGTACAGTGGCATACCTCTAGCTCCTGTACACGTCGAAGGGCTTCGAGTTTTTCCTGTAACGCTTTCTTCAACGACTCCTGCAAAAAAGCATTTCCGTAATGATTGATTTTTTTTCTGGCTGTAGTGTCTGTGCAAATTGAGTTAAGTGAATAAAAGGAAAGCTTACCTTTGCGGTGTCTTCATACCTCTCTCGCTCCTTCTGTAGCCGAGCAATCTCTTCTCTTAACTTGTCATCTGTAGCTGACTGAAAAAGCAAGGATCGTAAGCGTGGTAAAATGCCGTGCGGTAATTTTTAGCGAACCCTGTGCAAGGTCGCCATAAATATAATGAAATACAAACACAAACACAACGTAACCCAGTACTGGTTAGAGATGCACTACAGTTCCTGCTTACCAATATACTGCAACTAATGTTATTATGATGATTTAGGCTACGCTTAAAGCTGTGAAATCCGTAGATGAATGTTCAAACGCAATGAAAACTTCGTATCATCTTCGTGCACAGCTCTTGATTGATTTGTGGGGTTTAACGTCCCAAAACCACCATATGATTATGAGAGACGCCGTAGTGGAGGGCTCCGGAAATTTCGACCACCTGGGGTTCTTTAACGAGCACCCAAATCTGAGCACACGGGCCTACAACAATTCCACCTCCATTTCATGCACAACTCTGTTGCAACAGTGTAGCTGTGCTTAATATATATAGAATAAAACTGCATTCTCACCTTAGCACATGCTTGTAACTGCGCTTCAAGCGTTTCAATCCTGTTCAGCAGCCGGTCTTCTTCAATCATGGCCTGCAACACCAAAAAAAGAACTTCTGGACCACACCGAGCTAGTAAAAAGACTTTCACAGCTTCTCATCAAGATATTAGCTCCAATGAAGCAGCACTAATTAGAAAAATGAACCAAGCACAACTTTACTGCACAAAGTTTTTTTTAACAAATAAATGTATACAAATCTGTGCATACCACCCTGTAACGGTGGTTTCACTGCAATACAAATGTGCTAAACCGTGGAAACATTTAAGATAAATTCGCACTGCCGCGAAGCCCCACTTGAAGGTTAAATGCACACATTACTCTGAAATCGATTCACGACTTTTTAAAGTTTAAAAGCTCGTTATACCGGCTATTATGCTATAAGTAGAATAAATTTAAATGTTACATATTTTACAGGTTATTGATTGCATTCTTCTGAAAGTCAAATCCTGCTACAATTCAAAGTTGTTTCCACATTCTTTTAACCCCCCTTCCAAACAAAAAGGCATTTGCACAGGCCTTGTTTCTACCTGAAAAATACATGTATATTGTGCAGGTTAGTGAGGTATTCACAAATATGCCCATTTTTCTTTATAAAAATATGCCATATCTGCTATTGGAAATTGAATCAAAATTATTCGAGGAAAATCACTAATCACTTCAAAATTCGCTTCAGACCTTAAATTCACTATTCGCGCAAGCCTAATAAAGTGTTGTCAGCAAAACTTCGGTTGCCCAAAATCATGCACATAAATAACATTTGGCTTCTGCATTGCCTCGTTTGATAAGACAGCTATTAAACAAAGTATGCATAGGAATCATCTCAAACTTTTTTTCTGCAGTTTTGCTTCGAAGCGCTTGAAAAATATTTTAGCATTATTTAAGAGACATACGAAAAGTAATCAATTCGCACTAGCACTTCAATTTTCAGATTCCTTTCGCAGCCAGAATTTCACTTTTCACACAGCTCTAGATAAAAACTTTTTACATCCAGCTCTAAGATATTTTTAAAAGCATGTCATGCCTTAATCATGTCACATGCGAAAATATTAAAAACATGACAAGAATAGAGTATGCATTCGCAGAAAAATGTTCAGGGGATCCGCATTGTTGCATACACTTTGCGTGTGACACAAAGGATTTCACATTCGTTAATTTAGTTTTTCACTACGCTAAAACCTGCACTTTAACAGTACAGTTCATTGTGCCATAACAAATTAATGAAATTCTGGGGTTTCACAAACCAAAACTATGGTGAGATTATGAGGCATGCTGTACTGGTGAACTTTGGATCAATTTATCGCACCTCTGTTCTAGATTGTACAACTAGATCTAAATATACATGGGTGTTCTTGCATTCTGTGCCTATTAAAACATGGCTGCCATGGCCACGCCCTTGAACTTGGCAATGCAGCACCCGAGCCGCTAAGTGACGACTGTGGGAACTTTAGCACTGTTGTTTCAGGCAACTGAATCAATACTCCTGCTGACCAGTTTCAAAATTAATGTGCATAATAATTTTAGCATCAGACTACATCAATTAGTTAGGCATTTATTCAATTAAATTTGAATATTTAAAAAAAGAAACGACTTGAAGAGTAATTCAGGGACTAAAAACTTCGCCCAGAAATAATATATGTGTCCCCCAAAACAAAGAAAAACAACTCCGCACCTTCCAATTGTTCTCGCTGGCTTCTTGTGTGCTCGTGACGACTCGCTGAAGTGTGGCTATCTTGTTCTGAATAATCTGCTCCCTGTGAAGTGCCTCCTAACAAGGAAACAAAAAAAAAATGCACTGACAACGGACCTACACAAAATACAGTCCCTACAGTTTGCATCCCAAAACAGTATGTTCCATTTTTCCTTATTTGTTTCCTGCTTGCCATATTGAGAGGCTGATAACAGTAATAAATATGGTATACTCAAACATTATTACAAAGTTGCATCTTACATGAAAATAACTTTGTTGTAACGGAAAATTCGTTGTAAAGGTATATTCATACACAACAGTGGAACGCAGATTATACGACTTTCAGGGGACCACGCAAAACCATCGTATACTACGGGCGTTGTATAATTGAAAAACTAAGAATATAGCAATGACACTCAGCATTGCCCCAAGAAATGGGTATAGACCGCCTGAATAAGCCTATGGCACGACCTTGTGCCTCTGCTAGAAAAGTAGATGAATTATTCTTGCCAGCGACAGCTAATGGCAGCGTAACTTAGTTGAAAGAGGTGCGAGCGAACCTCTATTCTCAAGTTTTAATAGAATCGAATCCTACGTGCATTTTTCTATCGATAAGTAAAGACCGAAAATTGCCTGCGCATGAAAATGAAACCGAAACATTATTGCCAATAGCCTCCCGTCAGAAGATTGATTGATTGATATGTGGGGTTTAACGTCCCAAAACCACCATATGATTATGAGAGACGCCGTAGTGGAGGGCTCCGGAAATTTCGACCACCTGGGGTTCTTTAACGTGCACCCAAATCTGAGCACACGGGCCTACAATGCCGTCAGAAGAGTCAGACACAGTGTCATCGCTATCACATAGTAACGACCAACCACGAGAGTGCGTAGAATGCCTTTGTGTGCGACTGAGCAGCTATGCATGTGATGTCTCCCGCTGTTAGTATGAACGTGGACGTCAAGTGAAAGTAATCTCTCGCAGTGAAAACAGGTGCGTTGCACCTTTATGCGTATGCAAGCCTGGGACTGCGAGTGCGACAAAGGCGGAAGACCTGCTGTATGTCGACCAGAAAATGTTCCCATGGACCGAAAACGTGAAAATATCAGCTTTTTGGCCGGCTGGAGCTACTTTGTGTGGATAGAGCTTGACTAGGTAACGACCCCAGATACGTGCAAACACGATTACGGCGTGTGTAGAAGCACATGAACTTGCGGGAGAGTGAATTTTCCATTCTAAGAAGACATCTCTCTCCATCTCTACTATTCTAATCGTCAACATAGGGGAACGCAAGTTTTTATTTAGCACTAGTGAATATTTGGTCCACGCTTGATTTCAGTAAAGGCATTTTTTTTTCTTTTGGACAAAATCTGAATGTTGCAAGATGTGGGGTCAGCGTAAAACTGCATCGTATAAGCAAGGTTTTTAATACATTTTTCCTATGGAGATATTGCCGGGACCTAACCGATTCGTTGTAAAATGCGGGGTGTCGCGAAACCGGGGGACGTGTAATCGAAGTTTCACTATATATGAATTACACGACTATTTTTCATTTACTTCGTTATAACCATCTTTTCTTATATGCAGGTTCGTTACACTGAGCCTTGAGTGTACGACATAGTCCTAGACAATGACAGACTATGGCAAATAATGAAAAGCGGCCCAGGCCATCAGACAGTGCAGCCCCAAAATACCAATGCCACTCGAGTGGAATTAGTATTTAGTATAGGAAAGAAGGAAGCACTTATGCTACATTTGTCTATTGCTTTGCTTCACAGCAAGAAATGCCCGACGCAGAAATAGAGTCGGAGAGAGACGAGTTGGCCGGCTGCCGGTGTTACGGTATACAGCTTCTAGGATGGCCGTTTTCTTGCTATTGTGTATGATGAACCATTCTCTTGCAAGAAAATTATGATGCCATTTATGAAAATTTACCCCTTGATATACTATTACTATAATAGTCCATTTCCTAGAAAGACTGTGCTCTGTGTATTATCAAATGTTAGCACATTATGCGATTCAGGCGAAAAACAGGCAAGCGCTAAAATTCTTCACTGGATGTTCCTTTGTAGCTTATTGCCCAACTACTTATGCAAAACCTTTTTTTTCTGCCAGCATAAACGGCTTGTAAACATCAATTTTAACATTTATAGACAAATTAATCAATGCTTAAATCTTGCGATATGTAATCAGCTGACCAAGGACAACTGATCGAGAACAATATTGTTTTATGCTTCGAAATACCAGGTTTACACTATTGAAGGTCATAAGTCATCTTCCACATACTAGTATCAAGTTGACTCATGTTAAAAAGAAAAAGAAAAGCCACAAGTGAAAGTGCTTGCGAGAGCTCCACTACCTTAGAGAAGTTTTTTTGTCTCAGAAGTAGGCACCAGATGATAGTCAGGAAGAAAAATAATGATGCTGAAATTTCTGGCTCTGGTGTCAGAATAAAAAGTATAATGAGCATTCCTTTAGATTGTGGAGGCTATGATAACTTTTAACATATCTTCGGTGCAACTACTTGACCTTAAAGAACAGTCCCCACAGATAAAAAAGGCACCCAATTATGAAAACGTACGACAAATGTATTTGTTGCTGAAAGCTTACAGCTGGCTGTGGGCATCATTTGGTTCGTGAAGTGATGCACAGGCGTAACAATTGGTTTTTGAATGTTCTAGGCTCAAGGTCATTTCCAGCTAACGGTAATACCGTCACTTCTTTAATTCCTGGATTCAAAAGCGGCTACTTCTGCCAATTTTTCGTGACACAACTTTCATGCAATTAAAAGATAAAATTTTGCACGGGAGCCATTTTACATTAACACGATCTGAAAAAGAACTTTTTAGGAGATCAGAAGTAAGCGTTTTGGTTGGCCACTGGAAACAATGGACATGAATGGCTGCAGTACTACATCCATTTGTGTCATGAAACCATTCAAGTCTTGGAAGTACCAATGCACCATACGTATCCATTTGTGTTATCATTGCACGAGGCGGGCCAAATAGCCCAGAAGTATGTTCTTCTTGATTTGCAAACCTACCTGAATACAGTGGGACAGTTGATACAGTTCCTGAGTTGTGATTGAGGTACCAGCTCCAGCAGGAATAAGTGTTGTAGAAGGGCTGGCAATGAAAGAAAAGTTTTGGGAGTATATGACGATTGTAGTCTCTCGGACATGCAGCTTGAAACACACAAACAGATGGAGCAAACATTAAAACAAGGAGATATGAAAGGCTGTGAAAACAGAATGAAGAAATGCAATATTCTGTCAAAACATCGCTGTCAAGCACATCACGAAGTGAAAACTAATGCCAACAAATACACTGCACATTACAGTAGACAGATATCTTCATGAGACACCTTATTAAAAAGACAGACTGGTTGGCCCTAATTGCATTATGTTAGCCAGGTATTCTGCAAAGGCGGATCAGAAAGAAGGAATAAGAAGGATCGGTGATCATGAAGACAGAAGAGACGACGCAGATGCTTGAACAGATAACGTCGATGTTCACTCTTTAAAAGAGCCGCCCACGAAGATAACTTGTCAAATCCACTTGGAAATTCAGGTTAGAAGGTTTCTCTCTAAAATGCATCTTTCGAACTATTTTTGGCAATTAATGCAAGTTTTAAGTCTTTGAGTATGCCAAGAAAAAAGGGCTAGTACAAAAGAATATTGTGCATGTAAACAATGTGGCTGTACCTGGCTTTGGCTTCTTTCCCGTCGGGCAGGAAGAGCCGCAGTGTTGCCACGATGCACCCATGGGTCACTAAAACAAGAATATTTATTCAAAACAACCCACACGAACAAGTGAGAGCAATGTGGGCACACCAAACGTAAGTATAGGGAGTACAAATCAATACGTACACACAGAAGCAATTTTTCACCACCTTAAGCACAAACATTACCTAGAAGAGCGGCTACTCACAAATGTAAAAAATGTACCAAGATTTTAGTCAAAATCTAACAAAATCCACAGAACAGTGCCCACTAACAATCATTGTGTCAGCTTGGCTCACCACCTTATGCAGATTTCCATCAATAGATGCCAGATAGGAAAAAGGATACATATAGAATGCTAAATATGCTCATTAGAATGAGTGTCACAACATCAACCTAAATGCAGTTTTGCCGATTCTCTTCAATGCACACACACATAAGATGCTTGAGACTGCCTGTGCAAAAGGCATGGATCACAAAGTAACGCCTGTTGCCAACGCAAGTGGGACTGCCGGAAAGTCTTATGCCATGTATGACAATATTCCTGAATCACAAAAACAAACTTGATAGGCCCTACAAATTTAGCACAACATTGTAATTGTTGGTGTTTCATGTCCCGAAACCTTGATGTCATAATGAGAGCCACTTATTGGAGGGCTTTGGAAATTTCAGCTACCTGGTGTTTTTTTCACACCAATCTCTTACACCAATGGTTAGATTGACGCTTTACATCAATCTGACCATCTATAAGTGGCCACTGCCACTGGCATTCGATCCTGCGACTTTTGGGTCAGCCCTCGAGCACCACAACCGCAACACAGCTGCAGTTGGTAATCTCGCACTATGTGCAATCCTACTATCATTATTATGTGCAAGGTCTCGTTTCAAGTATTAAAATATTGATTGATATGTGCGGTTTAAGGCCCAAAAACCACCATGTGATAATGAGAGACGCCGTAGTGGAGGGCTCCGGAAATTTCAACCTCCCGGGGGTTCTTCAACGTGCACCCAAATATGAGCACACGGGAACTTCCTCCTTTATCGAAAATGCAGCCGAGTACCTTAGCCACCAGACTACTGTGATGAAGCCAGTATTAAAATATTGAAAACTTTTCTTTTTGAGGAACTCTTTTCAAAAAAGAAAATTCACCTTTCCGGGAGTTCTCCACCACATCTACACCGAACTGTACAATGTCACCAGAGCAAACTTCCTGGGCTGGCGACTCCTCAGAGCCTTTGCTCAGACGCTGGTTGTTGACAAACGTGCCATTGCTACTCTTGGTGTCTTGCAGATAAAACTGAAATCACCAAAAAGAAAAATGCAGCGTTTTAATCTGGTAAGACAAAGATCGGCAACTGCAACAATGGCTTTTCATCATCAGGCAGTCCACAGCACGATGAAGGCATCTACCAATTATCTCTAACCCACCCTATTGTGCTTGAGCAGAGTTCACCTTATGCCTAGAATTTTTTTATTTTGTCGCTCAACTCGACCTTTTGCCATTGTGGGCCACACTTCTTATTTCTTCGTGTCCATTCATACATTCTAACTCACCATCGGTAATCTGCACTTCTCGTGATAAGACCTACCAAGGTCCATTTCTTCCTCTCAATATCTGCTAGTATATCAAGCAAGTCCTCTAACCTATCCCATTGTCTTTCGATCTCTCATAGCTAAACCTACATCATTTTCTACTGCAAGCCGAGTTTCTTCATGATGTGCCAGGTTGTTGCCCTGTATGTTCTTACATCTGGTCGATCGAATACGACGGTGGCACACTTTTCGATTTGGTGACAGTAGTGTGTTACCGATCAAAAGTTGAGAAGTGTAAATATGCCCATCAAATTTTCCCTTTCATTAGATACATATAAGTAGGCTCCCTTGTTAGTATTTCGCCTAGAAGTACATGCCCTTTCAGTAATTCAAAAATACCGTTTTCCCATCAAAAACTTTTACTCTGTCGCTGGACACCTAACATCATTGCTTTTAACAATAATTCCATCAAGAACTCTTACTCTGTCGCTGAATAACCTAACGTCTTTGCTTTCAACAATAACTTACATCAGTGGCATGCCTCTTCGTTTCTCTATCGTTTGCCACCCAGTAACACTAGCAGTGTGGTGGCCACAAAAATGCATCATTTTAAAACTTGTTGCTAGTCCAATTGGTAAATGCTCCTTTATGTGAACAAGACTTGCAGCGACAGACGAAAAAACATGCAGAGGGACCAGATGCCATATAGTTGTGCTGCTTTTTGCTTTGCATTTCTGTCTTACTTACACACGGAAATATGCATCGGTAGCTCCTATGCAGATAACTCGAGCATAGAAGAGTTGCGTGAGAAAGTACGCATCTTCAAGTCACTGCTGTGCTTGGCCAGTGCATGCATTTTATGATGCTTCAAATCATCTTATGAGTTACAGCTTCAAAAAAGCGGGCAAGCAGTCATACAGAAAGCAGATTCCCGCCAGTATAACGGGGCACTGCACAAGTGATGTCCCATGCAGGCTACCTATACCGTATTTACTCGCATAATCCTTGCACTTTTTTTGCCGGAAAACCGATGAAAAGAGGGGGGGTGCGAGAATTACGCGGGGAAAACTTTCTACAAAAACGTACAGAGCGAAAAAGAAAATGCAGTGGCCGCAAGTCAGGATTCTCACACCAGCAACTAACAGCAAGCTTAAGAAGTACTAATCAAAACTTACCTCAACAATAAAAGCAGAGGTTCAACACGAGACAAGATTTGATTGAGACACAAAAAGTGGAAGCAAATAGTCGAGAATTAGAATACCATACGCAAAGCTTGCGGACGTTGCGATAGCGTTCGTGGCTCAACAGGAGCCCTCAAAAGGCAAGCGTGGGACGTCAGTATTGGGCTGATGGCTATTTAACAGAATTGACCGCTGTTTCCTTCTTAAGAAATAAAGTTTACAATCAATCCCAGTTTTAGGCACACGGCAGGCCCAACGCGACTTGGTGGCTTTCAGCAGCCATCACCAGTAGCGAACACAAAACTCGTAGACTCCGAAGGGCCTACCGGCGGCCCTGTTGCCGTTCTTTAGTGCATTATCTATTACTTGCAACTTGAAAGCAGCAGCCGTACAGCTTCAGTATTGCCTCATAGCTTGAGAAGTTACCGACGCAACATACAAAACACGCCGCAACGCGCACTGGCCACTTCGGCTTAGCTTGAGTTGGATTGAATCAGTGCAATAGTACGCTTGATGCTTAAGAGATGGCGCCAGATGACGTGCGCTATCATTATCAGTGGCTGGAAAGAGCAGACGACATTATTGCAGCAGTTTTCGGGGTGCGATAATTACTCGAGGAAAAAAAGAAATCATATTTTTGTTGGGAGATGTGGGGGGTGCGAGAATTGTGCGAGTGCGAGGATTATGCGAGTAAATACGGTACATCCCGTTCCGCATCGGTGGCTGTGTTTGTGTACACTGCTTACGCAAGTTGTGTCGACCTGCGGCCAGAAGAGAGCAAAATAGATACGCAGCTCAATGCATTTTTTGGACCTTCTACGTAGTCTTCATGTCCTGACCTAACCTCAATGTGCCACATATGACTTGCCAATCTCTTTGACATAGGCACTACCATGCTCGGTGGGTTGTTCAACGTGCTACTTTTCCGGACCAATGTCAAAAGCATTATTTGTTTCTTAAAACTAATGTAATTAAAGACTAATAGCACACATGTTTCAAGCCTACGATTTCATTCTTTTTATGTAAAAAATGAAGTGATTGCAGCAGAATTAAATATTCTATTACATGCCAATCAAAATTGAATAACTCCTGCAACAACACATTGCTTCATTTTTTAAACATAATATTTAATGGATTAGAATTATGTTGTGCATTTGACCCATCTGCAAACAGAACATCATGTTTCGCACCCGAAGTGGATATACACAGCCTGATAAAACAGTAAAAGGCTGGGAAGCTTCGGCACTCACTTTTCCATTTTCATACCAGAGCAGAGCATGGTTTCGCGAGAGAACCTTGCAGTCAAAGATGGCGTTGTTCGGTGCCTGTCGGCATCGGGCCACCGACCGGCCGACCTTGGCAGGCTGGTCGAGTGCGAGCACTCGTTCGGGAAATGGGTGCGAGTTGGGCCGGCAAGTGAGGACGGCTCGAGGTACCCCGGGCTTGGGTGGTGGCACATCAGCCGGCGAAAACACTGGAACCTGCTGCAGGGGTGCCCCGTTCCCCACTGCTGCGGGCGGAGTCACGTCCCCGGGCAGGACACCAGCCTTCATGGTATCGGCCTCATCCGACGCCGACCCGTTTTCAGCCAGGGTAGCCGTGGCGGCTGCTATCTGGGTATCCACCTGTGCGAGTCAGTGAGCAAGTTACTACGCTGATGGTATGAGCAATACCATAATTTCAGATGCCCAGATGCATGTACAGTTGATCCTTAATAAAACAAACATGTATTTTAAACATCTATTGCCACTCGCAGCACATGACTAACATGATCATTACAAATTAATAAAGCAAAGGTATTCAGTGACTCATATTACCTATCTCATTATAGCAACTTTTGACAGTATCAACATTATGTATTTGTTGAGAAGGTTAGCTACACGTTTTGTGAATTCAAAAAGTGCACATAAATTGGAAGTAGTAAGATAAACACACAAAAAAAGAGAATACAACAGAAAACGCTGGTACTTGCATTGTTCTAGCCTTTTTCATTTTGTAAAAGTGTGCATGCATGTTTTATTACAGCCAATGGACAGTATTCTAACATTTATGTATAGTTAGCTTCTCAGTTGCATAACCTTCAGATCTTTGAGTATCTTAAATGCAGCGATTTGCTATATAACCACGCCAAAGTTTTGATTGAGGGGGGGGGGGGGGGTTGCCAGGGACTTTAGCCAATCTATGAAATGCCCAATATTCACACTATCTGTTCATTGAGAGAGAAATCAATGTTCAGTAAATTAATCTATTTAAAAAGAAAAAAAGAAAAGAAAAAAAAGCAAGGATATCACCAAAAAACCTAGCTTTCCTAGAAAATTCTTAACACAAGCCTTTTAGGCTATTAAAAGCATATAGTTGCCTAAACTTTGCTAAAAGAGAATCTGTCACTGCAATCATTCAACCTCTGTGGGAATGATGGGTAGTACGCAAAGTTACCTAGTCTTCATGCTTGCAGGCTTTGAACGCACTCGTGGCTTCGTTTATTGCAGCGCTTTGGTTTTCTTTAATGTAAAAGAACAGACCATTGTGAACTTTGGTGACCCTATTTGAATATGTGAGCCTAAAATGTTAAGGTGGTGAAATGCAAGTGCCGCACATTTTCTGATTGTCATTTCATAATAAAGCGGCTCCAAGCCACGTAAAGTCAAACAGAGCCGAAAGAACAAAGATAAGACAAATTTGTGTACTACCCCATGCTGGCTGAAGCGTCGTGAGTTGCAGCTCTCCCAGACACTAGCACCAGAGTTTCCTCTAGTGTATATTATTCCAGAGTTTCCTCTAGTGTATTTATGAGAAACTGTATGATGGAAAGGAAGGAAAAGGCTTCTGGACTTTTCTACAGAACCTAAAGTAGTTCTAAAGCCGATGTTCATAAGCTTTCACATATGCAGGTTAGCCTCTCTTTCACCATCACTTATTGTTTTTAAGGTAAAGTCATGCTCGCAGAATAACGCTGTTCTGCCAGAATGCTGCCAGAATAACGCCAGTTAAAGGAGTTGAAATATTTCTAATCATCAACAACTTCCAAATGAGGAGAAATGGCCTGCCACACCATGGAGTAGATCGATGCCTAGGTTCCTTCGCATCATTGTCTGTTAGTTCTCATCAATATTTCATTTAACAAGGAAAATTTACACTTCTTTCCTTGAGAGTCTTTTATGGTTATCTTATCCAATACAGTTGCAAGGCTAGGTTACAAGCCATGCATTGATACGGGAGCCAAGCGGAAGCCTGCAATGTAGGTATAGTTTACTCGTTGCTCCTCGAGCCAAGCATTCAATAATAAGTGGTTGGTTGGTTGGTTTGTAGAGTTCAACGTCCCAAAGTGACTCAGGCTCCGAGAAAGACCCCAGTGCAGGGCTTTGGATAATTTTAACCACCTGAGGTTCTTAAATGCGCCCTGAAGAGCAGTGTACATGGGCTGGTCACATTTTGACTCCATCGAAATGAGACATCCACAGCCAAAATTGAAAACACGTTGGATTGATCAGCAGCCGAGCATCGTAACCACAATGCCACTAAGAAGGGTCATTCAAATCATCATAAGCCACCTCACCAGCCTCTTACAGACAGAAACGTTCAACTGCAGGACTAATGCAGCAACCAGTGCCAATACAAGATTGGAGTGAAAATGTAGTCAATCACAAAAGTTCAATGACAAGGCAAACACGCCAAGAGCCTCCTCACAACATTATCACTACACAAGAGGCAATCGACAGCAGCACCATGCCCAGAACACATCCCTCCCTCATTTGATGGCGTGCCTATTTTGCTACTGGACACGAATACTTTTAAGTTTGTCACTTTCTGGCACGACAAGCTCTTCGGCAGCCGCGGCTCCATGCTTGTGTCTGGAGGGCAGTCTATATGCAGAACTGCTGTCGGTTGTAAACTTTCTCATAAAGCGGTACCTACGCAATGACCCACCACTGGAAGCGCAGCGTGGTAGCTTTGATTCTGCTATCACAGTAGTTGTGTGACACCAATATCACAGATAAGTGCGCTAAGTGGAAACAACAAACTTAACAGTGTTCAGCACGATATGAGAAAACTGATATACTAGTGAATATCACGGAGACCAGTTTCCGGGCTATCGCGAAGTTCGACGGGAGATGGCACACCAATACGTTGTGAATACAGGCAGTTTAGCATGCGGCGGTCCGTAAACTTTTGCCGTTGACAATAGATGTGTAGCCACGTTCTGTAACACTGGACCTGTGTTTGAACAATTTCTTGTATTATGCGAACAAGCCCAGTTGACAACCAGTACGGCAGTACTTTCCACTTACATGGGCAAAATAAACGTGAATATTCAGATAGTGTAAAGTGTCCATCAGCCGCACTTGCGCATACCGAGTTTATTTTAGTATGGATGCACACAGTTTCATCGCTGTACACTGCACTGCATCTTGACATAGAATATTAAAGGTGCGGTGAAATTGAGACAATAAAGCAGTGTCTCGCACTACACACAGAAAATTACATTCCAGCAAGAAGCCATGCGTTTACGACAGAACGAGTTTTGAAAATGACCTGGACATAGGAGCATTTACACACCTGAGCAATTTAAATCTTTTTAATGCATGAAAAGAATGTACAGTACCTGCGGATTGAAACACAACATCAAAACTGTTGTCATGACAACAGGTATGCACAACTTTTCTAAAAAGCCACACCCTGCAGCTACAAATGCAATCTTAAAGTTGTGGCATTTTACATTTCCTCAATCGCAATACGATTATGAGGGATGGTGTAGTGGAAGGCTCCAGAAACTTGTACCATCTGTTTAACATGCATCTTAATCTAAGTACGCCTGTCTCTAGGATGCCATTTCCATTGAAATGCGGTGACCACAGCTAGGATTTGATCCCATCATTACTGGGCCGACAGTCCAGCACAAGCACTTGACAACTGAAGCAGGCTGTAGCTACGAATCTGGCCTCTAACATTAGTACTGACCCCAATGCAACTGTTGACAAACTGAAGATGGTTGAAATGAAAGCAATGCTAATATCGAGCTATGCTAATGAGGCACAGCGTAGTGGAGAGCTGCAGAAATTTTGACCACCTGGTGTTTTTTAATGTGCACTGCCATTGCACAGCACATGGGCTTTTATCATTTCACCTCCATTGAAATGAGACCGCTGCGGCTGGAACCCCACCTGCGACCTTCGGGTCAGCAGCCGAACACCCTAACTGCAACACTATGGTGACCACTTGAAATGAAGGTATGTGCATTACTTAGCACTAAGGTGTCTTTTTTTCAATCCGTGAGCATGCCACACACATGCTACAGTTAACTCATGCAGTTCAGTTTCAGTGAAAAAGCATTGTTTACCCAAATGTGATTGTGTAAACAAACTACTTATGAGAAACAGTTAGGCATTATCTATGGTAGTGTCATGACCTTTTACAGCATTTTTAGTACAAAAAACAAAAAGGAATTTAGCCATAGGAGCAAGACTTCAATAAAGCATTGCATGGTCACCTTGTGCGTTTGTCTTGCACTTCTATGTGCACGTTAATATACGGTCTGATTCGGCTGCATTTTCTGCGCTAGTTCAAGAGTGCATCACTTTAGTTTTCAATTTTGCGAGCGCAGCTCGCACCACTTGCCCTTCTGCAGTCGATCTGACGTCCTAGCACACGAGTTCATCGGCACTAGCTTCCCTGCGAGTTCTAGTCTCTCGCAAATAGCGCAAGGTATCAGTGTTGCAGCACTTTTACCCTCAATTTGACCACTGAACCAAAACTGCTAGTGTCATGCTCCACTAACACTAGAAGAACTGGTGCAGCACTGGCATGCACTTTTGTGAACTACGTCCAAAAATTGCAGCCAAACCGAGGATACCTATACAGACAAAAAAGTTTAGGGGAAAAGGCAGGCTTGAAGCAATGAGATGTTGTTGAACAGAGAATGCTGTTGCTGGAATTGACATTTTGACAAGTTCACTTATCAAAACAGGGGCTACAACAATATTGGTAGTATAACCACATGCTTATACTATTGCAGTGAGCACAATGCCTGCACTTATTTAGCACAATTAAAATAGAAATGCCTATTATAGGTGTCAGACATTATGCTTTATGTTTCTTTTCTATATTCCTTTTTCTTCAGAGTACTAAAATGCAAAGAAAGCTTTCTGAACCAATTATTTTATCTTAGAGCCTTGTGTTTATGAGATTACAAGGAGGAATGCTTATTATGATAAAAAGCAAGCAAAGCAAGGGCATCTTGCTGTCAGTTGCTGCTTTCAGGAAAATCAAGCCATCACAAGTTGCACCTCACTTTCTCCTATGACCTGTTTTCACAAGCCATTAGAAGAGAACACCCAAGTACATGTAACTAATTTCAGCTGATGTGTATATAATGGTGCCCCTTAGGATTGAGACCGGGAAAAAGAATCCACCTTCCCACTTCCTTCATATCGTTGTGGCTTTCAGAAAGTCGCAACGGTTCTACCATAATGCCCCATGTTGTCCATCACAAATTAAGGCAGGGCCTCAGGAATACACAGGGACTAATGAGAAAACATGCAAATGGTAAAAGTGCGTGATGTTATACTGCTTACGGTGAAGTTGGTGCAAAAGGCCCGAAACAAAATGTGCACAAGTTTCGACAACGTGTCGGCAACTAAAGTCACCATGCGGTGAAGTCGAATCACTCAGGTCAATGGTTCAGGCTAAAATATAAAGCTAGAGAGATACGGAGCGGAAAATCTCCGTTGTGCACGCACTCCAGTGTCACCTCGTTGCGCGTGATACGCCCTGCGTCGAAGCATTCAATAATGACGGTGTTTCAAGTATACATTGACTCCGGAAAGGCTATATGTCAGCGGCACTACATATAAAGCAAGCAGCGTAGCCGGGCAACTGGTGCGGAGCCGGCTGTCAAGAATGCCGCATCCGTATTATGGTCTCCAAGCAGAAACATTTTGTGGTTGGGCGGATACGCGCGTCACTGCTAGTCCCAACACAAGTAGCGAGCCAAACGGCGTCAAACGCACGTCAAGGCTGCATGCACATACCACACGCCCTTGAAGTAAATGACGCTTCGCGACCGCACAGCACCATGCATCGGTACCAGTTCGCAATTATGCAAGCTCATCGAGTTCGCTAAAACGCGTCGCCTGCCGAGATGAAGAAAAGTTTACGAAACCGCGCCGAGCTACGCACTCGATGGCCGCAGGGAGTGCCAAGCCTTCCGCAAGCCACGGTTCATTGCCCGGTTCGGCTCTATTTGCACATCGACGCTCGACAGCGCTCCACCCAAGCAAACAGAATCAGCTCTGCACCGGTATAAACAACGACAGAAACTTCGAGGTTGAAAAATAGTGAAAAAGTTTCACACGATTGGGCTATCGAAACGAATTCGTGTTGCCGACGGTCAAGACGGGCCTATCTCGAAGCGAGATCTCTACAAATCCTCCCAAACCGCGCTCGGTCGCTGCACTCGAGATGCCATTTAATTTGCTTACCTTGGCGGAATCCTTTCGGTAGACAACCATTAACACTGCGACACACGCAAAGTCATTTGGAGACCGCACAACAGCGAGCAAATGGGCAAACACACGGCAAAGCCATGGTCACGGCACGAACGAAAGACATCTCGCAAGCCGCCAAAGCTGCAGCCACAGCGAAGGTGTAGTTGTACTGTAGTTTCAAGCGAGGCACACAAACAGCGCCGTCCGGCTCGTTTCCATTGCGACGAGCCAGCAGAATTTTCTTCGGAGCCCTGGCTGCCGATGTGAGAGGTGCTCTCCTTTCGCTAGCTGGACGATTGTTTCGGAGGGCAAACGTCGGGGTCGGCCGCTCACGACGTCTCGGCGGTCTCGTAGTGGACGAGGCCGGGTGCGCAACGTTTCACACACAGTTAGCACATGAGAGTCGGCGCGGCAGGCCTACCTCGTTCGTGTAGGGCCCAGCACTTTCTATAAAAAGCAGTCATATGGGAGAATCGGACGGTAGCGCCCAGCGTAAAACGTCATTTGCCCGGTTCGAGAATAGGCAGCCGCAGCAACAGCAGAAAAAGAAACAGGTAGAAAACCACGGACGGCGGCGGGACGGGCGGCCAGCGAACCGCACGAACACACACGCGCGCACAGGTTTCTCTGGGATCCGATAATCGGGGCTAAAAAGGCGGAGAAGGAAGGAGTAAATGAAGACAAAAAGTCGAAAAACCTCTGCGGAAACCCGATGAGAGTACTTGCCAAAGGTGCTCGTTCAAGTACTCTCGCCCGCCGGGCGCGAAACGGGAAGCAGCGCTAGCGACGAGAGCGTCATCTGCCGAAAGCCTCGAAAGAGCGCGGAATCCGAGAGAGCACTCAATATTTTAAATATTAAAGGCAACTGAGCGACCGTAGAGCTCTTTTGGTGCATCGTTTGAAAATTGGACAAGAGTTTATCGATTCAGTTTGCGAAGAATCCGAAGCGCTTATCACTTTGTGTTGAATATTACAGGGCACGTGTACGAGCCCGCTGATAAGGTTCCTAACTTATTTGTTCTTTATCTTTTCTGCTTTAGCTCGCAGTGAAAGGTTCAAGGCTTCAAATGCGACGTTGCATTGAAGAAAAACTAAGCACCTAGTTTCTGACGGCCAATACGCACGCCGCTAGAGGCATGTAATCTGGAGTACCAAAATGGGAGTTTTACTTTCCTTCTTGCTACCTCGCTCCTCAGTTTTCACTAAACCACATTTCTTAGCACGTGTTCTAAAAACTTTTTGCAAGGCCGAGTGGCAAATTGTCGCGAAAACTGTCATCACTTTGGAGAAGCGTAGCGAAATATTAGCTATGGGTGATCACGATACGATATAACAAGTAATACGCTGTCCTGCTTCGCAGCGTAAGCAGGCAACCGCCACTACGGTTCAGTGCGGAGCCAGCTTTCAATAATTCTCACTGAGGAAGCCCTGAATGTATACCACCGTGATGAATGCTGAACCTGCGTGGCTTACGTCCCTGAATAAAAGACCTAATGCATTCTTTAGGTTTGTTTATGGAATTGTGACATTGTTCACTTACCATCAATCACTGCGATGCACCGAAAGTTCGTCATTGAAATCGCACAGCTCAAAGAACGGCTCGCGACTGCGCGTATTAGAAAGCGTACAGTACAAACTGCGTTGTAGCACCACATGCTACTGCTACAGGAAAATTGGTAACCTTTTCCTATATGCACTCAAGTAATTTAAACTGCGTCATCTTCATACACTTATATGAAATTGCGCATGAGCACCGACACTTAAAGTTCATCGTGAAGCTCAACGTCGTTTTACCCAGCTATCTTATAATACATTAATACTAATATAATACATACTAATATAATACATTAGCGATTCCCAATATGTCGTAAGTGTGATAACGTCTGCGCGGAATTCGAAATAACAGCCAACATGCCGCTAAAGATAAATAAAATATGAACAAAAAAGGAGGGGGGTTATGGTAGAGCTTGTCAGTCACATACATTACTCAACAGCGGCCGCGGGCAGCAAAGTATCAAAACAAATACTAAAGTAATAGATCAGAATATAGAGGTATGTTTGACTCAGCCTAACGATATAGGAAACCGCTTGGCGAACAGACTGCACACGTGTTCTTTGCGAGAGCTAGGTTGAATGCCATGACAAAAGTGATGCATCATTGCTCTCGCGAAACGACGTATGCGCCTGACAAATCTCGACAAAGTATAAAAATAAAAAAAAGGTTTTAATCGAAAAGCACGTTCTCAGTGAGAAAGCAAAAAAAGAATGACGTGTGAATTCTTTGCTGGTGACTGTATGTGCTCACGCGTTCCAAGCAGTGGTATACGTACATCGTGGCGTACAAAACGCAGTGCCGTACGAATGCGTAATCCTGTGGCGATTTTGGCTGCACCATAAAATGCCCCCCCCCCCTACCCCCTCTCCTCCGCACACGCACACACCGGCCTCTTGTAACACACAAAACGCAGCAACAACACTGCACTAAAAACACGCCTTGCCGTATATAGCGATACAATACCCAATAAGGTGAATCCATATAGTTTGGATTAATCAACTGTGGATAGGACAACTTGCACTAACCAAATCGATGTTTCTAAGTCTAGAAAGAGAAATGTCTCGGAAAAGACGCGTATATAGTGTCGCGGCGATAAGTTTCAGTGGTCTTCTAACTATATAGCGATTAAGAATTAAATATGCCTCCCGGTTGAGTTATAACAGCTCTGCTTTCTGTTCCTCCAGCGGTGATGCACATTTGTCTTGTTTATTTGGCACTTACATATTCGAAAGAGCAATTCCATAGCATCTCAACTGCACGAATTCCCACCAATCAATTCGTGGGCGTATACGCTCTGCAATTCATCGGTCGAGTGAATATTGTCATCTAATCCTGCAGATAAGGTGGCGTGTATATCAGCTAAGACACATAAATGGAAACATTCATTCCTCTTTATTTTATCTTTATCATCGTCGCTGTGGTGGCCACCGAGCGCGTGCCATGTCCTGGCGCCGTTATCGGCAGTGACTCCTCATACGACAGGTGAACGCAGATTTCAGCTATAGCTTAGAAATAAAACGTCGATGATTTACGTCTATAGGGACTACGATATGACTACGAGAGACGTCGTAATGGAATTAAGACTCCGGAAATTCGACCCCTTAGGGCTCTAGCATATCGCCTTCACCGAATCGCGGCCTCCGATGTATATAGGGAGTAGATTCGCTAGCTACCTTTGGATTGAGCTAGCTTGGGAACATGGGTGTAGGTATGGCTTTGTCATTAACGGAGGGGTGCCAACCCACGTTGCATCGTGGTGGGCAGAGCCAAAGGCAGACATTTCTTTTCTGGAGGGGGGTGGGGGGGGGGGGGGCAGCCCTTTAGTCTGAAGTGGGGACCAGGAAGGCAAATGGCCAATTTGCTCTATGTATACCGTTGTTGCGACCGGGGTTTCCAGACACCGGAGGTCCGGGATGAAGTTGTCGAGGCAGGAGGAAGAGAGACTTGAAGAGGGTTTATTTACAATATATACATTGCGAACTCCCTACACGGTGAGCCCTCAAACGTGGCAGGCCTCTACATGACTCCTAACATAGCGCTCCATGGTGCTTGGTTCTACATGGTTCTGCTCGGTTCTGCTCTGTTCTGCCTGGTTCTCTTCTCGAAAAAAAGCACACCGAATGAGCCGTGGGGGCTCATTATAAAGGGTCTGTCCTCCCCCAGATCCCTAGATCGGGGACCGCGTACAGAGGGCACCGTCCAATCACGGATCACACATTACCCGCGAGGGTGACGAGCACGCACGGTCCACGTGAACGTTCAAAATTGAGGCGTGATCACTGCACTCAAAGGTGGTGCCAGCAGGGCTCTTCCTCGTCGTGTGTGTCGCTGGTCGAGAGGTCCCACGCTCAGGACGGCATCCATCAAAGGGTCCGCCGAACTGTTTTCTCAATGAGCGGGGTGATTTGCGGGGGCCGCCGCGACCTCTTGTTCCCAGGAAGATGTCGCATTTGCTGTCGTCCCCCGAACGGCCCACTCCGTCGTGGCGACAGGACGTCTCACCCTCCTGCTAGGACGGACAATACAGGGCCGGCGTAGGCAGCCGGTCGTTCGGTTATTTGTTTGAAGACCAAAGGAGCGCCGCTCCCCCGCCAGCCCTGGCGCCGGCCATGACTGCATCCATTGAAAAGGCCGCCGTAAACAAGCTTCAAATGGTCGCCGAACGACTCGTTTAATTAGCGGGACGATTCCCGGCCGCCGCCGCCGCCGTCATCTTCCAAAGAAGAAGCTGCACTTGTGGTCTCCCGAACTGCTCACGGTGCCGTGGCGGCAAGACGCCGCACCCCCCCGGCCAGGTGGGAACAATACATGGCGGACACAGGCCGCCAACCCGTTTGGCGACCAAAAGGAACATCAAAAGGAACGCCGCTCCCTCGTCAGCTCTGGCGCCGGGCACAACAGCTCGTCCGCCGGCGGGAGAAGCGACCTGAGGGTGACCAGCTGCACAGGTTGCCCGAAGTGTCGCTGTGTAGTGCTGTCTTCCAGGCCACTGCTGATGACGCTCAGCCGAGGACTCTTTCCCTCTCGTTCCTTGTGGCTCCCCTCTGGGAAAAGCATTCATACACACCACCACAGGCACGGGAGAGCACCCTGCCCGCACTGAGACACGTCGAGTCCGACAAATTATCCAAAAGCAACCTTACTTAAGCAGTATTACCAAACACAAAGCAGCAATCGGGATGTTTCTCTGAGGTTTCACCAAAACTCCTAATCCCGATCCGATAATAATCTTCCCATCAAACTGCTTTCAAGAAAACTAACTGTCAGGTGATGCGCTCACCGTGGCATACCCGAGTGCTTGCGTGAGTAATCCGCCGTAACCCACCAGGTATCATACTCATAAAATAAAGCATTTTACTTCACGCTATCCTTTAGTTCCCGAAATTTAGTGCCGCCAAAGCCAGTCGTCAATTCCTTTTGAGAAGACGAAAGCATAACTGCCGTGCTGTACCTGCATCAGGAACATCTTTACTATACATCCGCAAACGCACATCACAGTGCTCCTGCCTGGATGAGATACCACCTAACCGTTCCCTTGCTGTTGCCACTTTCACAAAGCATACATATAAACTCACGAGCTAGCTTTTCTTACACACCGGACACATGCGAACAAAACATTAAATGAACAACAAAAAAAGTTTCGCATGAATCCTGAAAAATCTCGCAAGCAATAACTTTGCGTCTCTACGCTCAGTCATAATTAGTTCATAACGTTGCTCCTGCTCATTTACACGTATCTACCATGACGCAGGCTCCTATGCGTGTCGTTTATGCCATCGCACAACGCTTACCTTAGCTAAACGTACAACGCCCAAGAAATGAACAAAACCAAAAAATGTGTTACCTAAACACTATTTGGTAGACGAGATTCTTAAAAAACACATTAAAATCCAAAACAACTTAAACAGTCAAAAGCAAATTTCAAAACAAAATAAATCCACTAATGACCATCGTCAAAAGCTCACGGATGTCTACTCCTTTTGGGGACTAACGCGCGGTGTCGCGTCCTGTGGGTCTTTTTAGGCGAACGGGAAATGGAACAATGGCAAAACCCATTCGCTTCGCCTCCGACCCCCGCAAAGCTCTGCGCTGACAACCTGCGTTCTTACTATCGCTCAGTATCTCGCACTCCCGCAGTCCATCAAACATGCCGTCGATAGAGCGACGAAAGGGTTTGCCTTTTTACTCAACGTGCTTTTTTTTTTTTTCGTTTTGTCCGGCGGCTCGGACGCATACAAACCAACTCCGGTGCCGATGACAAACGCCTAATTCTGTACGCTCTAATGCGTGTCACTATCCTTCCAATAGATCTATACAACGCATATAGGCTACCAAAATGATAGAGCGCTAACGAAAACAAAGTACAAACGAGTTATTTACAAAATCACAAAAACAAACAAAATGTTCCTTTCAACAGTCCCGAGTCGACGTTTTTCCGAGAGGCTAACCGCTGTTCGCAACAACTCTGAGTCGAACTCGCGGTGGTCGCGCCCGGAACGATTTTCTCGAGAAGCGGGGTCTACAACACGCGTCAATCGCCCTGCTACCGAACCCCGCGACGTTCCTCGAAGCCGACTTGCTGTCGCTTCCTGCCCCTCGAAAACCACCGACTCTTTTGCCCCGCACCCCGTCCAATGCACCGCGAGAACAACGGAAGGGTCTCTTGCCCCTCGACCACTTACGCACACAATGCGCTTCTCTTTTCTTTGTTCTCTGGCCGCTTGGACGCTTGCGATACGGCAACTTTCTTGAAATTTCGCTCCGCCATTTGAATACATTCCTCAAACGCGTCGCGATTTTTGCCTGCCTGTTTTTACGGCGCTTTCTCCGTTTTGCACGTCTCTTGGTGCCGTCTACGGAGCCTTTCGCCCATCTCTGATGCTCACCAGCACCCACATGCTCATCTGATTTTTCGCGCGGACTGTCTGGATAATTGCCTAGCAATCTATCCTTCAAACACTGCCGCGTACGATGCGCTTTTCTTTTCCGGCGGTTCGGACGCATACGATACAGACCCGTCAGAGATGACAACGGCACTTTTCTCGCGATTTTACCACGCCGTTTGAAACCCTTACTCAAACGCGTTGTGCTCATCTCGAGCTTTGCCTTTTTGTTGCCCTTCGGACGCTTTCTCCCCTGTGCACGCTTCTTTGTGCGGACCTGGGAGCCTTTCGTCCTACTCTGACGTTCTTCATCACCGATATGCTCCTCCGCCATCTCGCGCGCCCAGTCCTGATGATTGCCTATCAGTTCATCGTTAGACCGCGGCCGCGTAGATTGCGCACTTCTGTTCCTTACTCTCCGGCCGCTCAGACGCATGCGATTTAAGCCAGTCAGAGAAGACAACGGGCCTTTTCTCGCAAATCCGCCACGCCGTTTGAAGGTCCTCGTCAAACGCGCCGCGCTGATCGCGAGCCTTGCCGCGCTTCTGTTTTTCGGACGCTTTCTCCGTTTGGCACATTCCTTGGTGCCAAACCTGGAGCCTTTCGTCCGCCTCTGACGCTCATCAACATGGTCTACAGGGCTGCAAGGTTCGATGGAACACTCTGTTAATCTTAACTTCGTTTCCACCACCACGGAACCCTCACACCCTGCTGTGACCGCGAGCTCTTTTCCCTCAGAATGGGTTAAAACCTGTTCCATTCCCTTACAGGCACTAGCCTTCTCTTTGGCCTCAAACGGCACCGCCGCTATATCTACAGATATCAGACCCGCAGCACTCTCTTCGGCCCTAAACGGCACCGCTGCTGAAACGCACCGTTCGTGCGGTACATCTGCAAATTTCTGACCTGTAGCCCTCTCTTCGGCCTTAATCGGCACCGCCGCTACGTCGCACCGTTCGTGCACTTCATCTACAGATGTCTGACCTGTAGCCTTCGCTTCGGTCTTAAATGGCACCGCCGCTACATCGCACCGTTCGTGCGCTACATCTATGGATTGACCACTCTGCTGCAATGCCACCAATTCACAATTAAGCCTTTCTATCTCTTCATCTAATTCCTGCATCCTTTTTATATGTTCTTCATGCCTGCGCTCAGCTTCCAATTCCTCCTGGCGCCATCTTTCCTTTCTTTGCGCCCTTTGTACTTCCTCCTCCTGGTCCAATAAGTACATATTCCCGAAGTGCTCGATTTCCTCATTGTCACTATTGCTTTCGAGAATCACTTCGCGGAGTTTAGAAGCAGGCATATCATCATTAAAATCTAGCTCCAGATCCCAACACAGGTTCAGCAGGTCCTCTCTTGTCAATCTCGTAAGATCCATGGCGACTACTTTGCTTTGGCTCAGCTGTGACGAAACACAAACCCACCAGCGTTTCAATTCTGGGTCTAGAGAAATTGAAGCCTGGCAAATCTCACAGCGGAGACCACAAGCTTAAGCACCCAAGTAGCACTACGTGGCCAACATCCCTCTCTACTTTTTCTTGTTAATTTTTCACTCCTGCTTTTTACAACATCCTAAAATTTAACCCGCAACGTACCCTTAGAAATTTTGAAACATTACCACTTGTTCCTATTGAATCATCTAAGCTTTCCTGCTTTAGCGTACTTGCTCAGATAATCATCCAGTGCTGCCTTGTGCTGAGATAACAACCACAGTGGCCAGGCAGTTGTTGGTTATATCTATCTTTTAACGAATCTAGGCTAAAAGACTCGATATATCTCAAGCACAAAGCCAGGCACTCACCCCATTACGTGCGGTGGTGGTACGCTGCTTCGATCCCGCCGAGTTCCAGGGCTTTCGGCTGGCCTCCGGTACATGTCGCTCTCCGTCGCAGACTCGTATCCCACCGCTGCCAACCAGTTGTTGCGACCGGGGTTTCCAGACACCGGAGGTCCGGGATGAAGTTGTCGAGGCAGGAGGAAGAGAGACTTGAAGAGGGTTTATTTACAATATATACATTGCGAACTCCCTACACGGTGAGCCCTCAAACGTGGCAGGCCTCTACATGACTCCTAACATAGCGCTCCATGGTGCTTGGTTCTACATGGTTCTGCTCGGTTCTGCTCTGTTCTGCCTGGTTCTCTTCTCGAAAAAAAGCACACCGAATGAGCCGTGGGGGCTCATTATAAAGGGTCTGTCCTCCCCCAGATCCCTAGATCGGGGACCGCGTACAGAGGGCACCGTCCAATCACGGATCACACATTACCCGCGAGGGTGACGAGCACGCACGGTCCACGTGAACGTTCAAAATTGAGGCGTGATCACTGCACTCAAAGGTGGTGCCAGCAGGGCTCTTCCTCGTCGTGTGTGTCGCTGGTCGAGAGGTCCCACGCTCAGGACGGCATCCATCAAAGGGTCCGCCGAACTGTTTTCTCAATGAGCGGGGTGATTTGCGGGGGCCGCCGCGACCTCTTGTTCCCAGGAAGATGTCGCATTTGCTGTCGTCCCCCGAACGGCCCACTCCGTCGTGGCGACAGGACGTCTCACCCTCCTGCTAGGACGGACAATACAGGGCCGGCGTAGGCAGCCGGTCGTTCGGTTATTTGTTTGAAGACCAAAGGAGCGCCGCTCCCCCGCCAGCCCTGGCGCCGGCCATGACTGCATCCATTGAAAAGGCCGCCGTAAACAAGCTTCAAATGGTCGCCGAACGACTCGTTTAATTAGCGGGACGATTCCCGGCCGCCGCCGCCGCCGTCATCTTCCAAAGAAGAAGCTGCACTTGTGGTCTCCCGAACTGCTCACGGTGCCGTGGCGGCAAGACGCCGCACCCCCCCGGCCAGGTGGGAACAATACATGGCGGACACAGGCCGCCAACCCGTTTGGCGACCAAAAGGAACATCAAAAGGAACGCCGCTCCCTCGTCAGCTCTGGCGCCGGGCACAACACCGTGCATAACAAAAAAATATATTGGTAGTGTCTATGTTGCCGGTAGCCGGTAGAGTATATCGACCGACCGCGGGTGCCTGCAGTTCTTTCCTACAAGAGGGTTTCAAGTGACGTTCTCAGGGGAGTGTGCCGAGACTGGCCTGGTGCTGCCGAACGGCGAGGGGCTGCCCAGGCTAGAGGAATAGCGTGACGTAGGCGTGATATTGTCCACGGCATGAAGCACATCTGAAACAAACGGCACTGCGAGCTAGCCGCGTACTGCCTGAAAAATGCCTGTGGGGCGCGTTAGGTTAGGTTAGGCTACGTTATGTTAGGTTAAGTTAGGGATGTTCAAGTCCTTGACTATCCTTGACAATAGCGATCAGTGTTGCGAAATGTCGGAGAGCAAAAATAGCTAAATGACGGCTTAAAGCTAAAGATACAGCAAGCCGGCAAGACAGGCTCACCAGAAATGTGCCGGAAGATAAGTCACATGGTCGTGGGCAGTCAATAAGGAAAAAACTACCGGCAACTTGTTTTCCGAGATAATATGCCGATTACCGGCACTAAAGGCGCGGCCAAAAATATTTTAAATGGGAAGGGGGGGGGGGGCACGGGCCTGGTGTGCCACCCCCTGGCTACGCCAAGGGCGGTGGGCCGGGTGGCATCTTCTTGCCGGTGACCATGCCTGAGAAATGTAAAGCTGCCGCAGTTCGGAATTCAATTCGCAATCAATGTTACTGATGGGTTAGCGCAGCAGAAGAAGCAACCAAAAGAAAAAAAAGAAAGGAGGGGAGTTCTTACGCGTGCTCGAAGCCTCCCTGGCATCACGGCTGGGGGATTCCTCGCGAGGTACCTAAGCCGTTTCTGCCAGCGAACGTAACTGTCGTACTTCCTGGCGAGGAGCTCTTGCATTCCCGGCGAGAAGGACACCAGTGCGTTGGCAGTGATGAAAGGCACCGTGACGTCCACGTCGTCCATAGCCGGGCGCAAAGTGTCCGCCCAGCAGCCAGTCACTCTCGCCGCATGACCTGCGCGATATGCCGCGAATCACGTCTCCGACAATCCGCGTGGGACTGGCTATTGTGTCAGCTGGTTACAACGTGGCTCAGACATGTATCCAACTGCGCAATCCTTTTGATCAGCGTATACCATGACATGGTAAATCTGAATGGCCCGTGGCTGTTCGTTCATTTGCTGCGCGCGCTTGATCTTCATGTACGAACGTTTGCCCTACCTTACAAGTACAGCAAAAACAAATTGCATTAAGCTAATCAGTTGTATTCAGTTGTGAGGCTGAAAACTGCCGTAGTTTATTATGCCGTTAGAAATTTATCAATACTAAACAAGATAAAGGTCACCCTATCGGAAAAATTGCCATGGTGGATACTGGAAAACATGGTGGGTGTAGTGGAAATAATAGTGGGCATGGTGGAAATAATAGTGGGCATGGTGGAAATTATGATGGCTATGGTGGCACGTAGTGGAAAATATGGTGGTTATGTCGTGGCATACTGGGTGGTATGGTGTACAGATGATGGGTGAAGTGGAAATGATGGTGGAAAGCAGAGGCTAGATAGTGGGCAATAATGGGACACTCTGCCCACCATTGCGATAATGCTGGGTAGCCCTAAGCATATGGTGGGTGGTGCTTATTATGGTGGGCTACATGGTGTACCAAGTTGAGAAACTCTTCCCACCATTGCGATAATGCTGGGAAGCACTAAGCAGATGATGGGTGCTGCTTGTTATGATGGGCCACATGGTGTACCAAGCTGAGAAGCTCTGCCCACCATCGCGATAATGCTGGGAAGCAGTAAGCAGATGATGGGTGGGCTTATAATGGCGGGCAACTTATATAGTGTACCAATCTGGGATCAGTACACTACATGTTCTACCACCAAGATTTCCATCAAAGTTAGGCCTACCGACCGAGCCCGTACAATTGTGTTATCCGTGCTTCCGGGTTTCAGAATACACGATTTCGACGATTAAGTATGACAATACAGCGCAGCCATGGCATCAATTAACCTAAATGAAGCATTTTTCATTGTGTATGGTGTCCGCTCAAAGAGCAACAAACATCGATGCGACGCGATTAAAGCACTCCCAGAGAACGTAATTAAGTGTCTTCTCACCGACAGCCGCCGGTCGCACTCGCCGGCACTTCTCTAGTTTTTGTACGAGAACTCAGACGTGGCAATTGGTATGCTTGGTGAACCAACATGAAGCGTAATGTTTCCAGCACACTGCATTCGTTTTTGCCAAGCCGTTATGAAGTTGCTTTAGCGAAAAAGCTACAGCATTGCGCTGGCGCGACCGCCCTCTACATTGCGCGAGAAGCATCCCAATACTCAATCAAATAAATTAGGCGGGCGTATCTATGGAATGAGCCTAGAGGCGTCATAAAGCGTGAGCAGATGTCACCCTTTACAACGAGCGCGAAACGAATATTAAACTTGGCAGACCCCGCCGGTAAACTGTTGCTGCTCCTCAGTTCACTTGGTTTTTTTCTTGAAGTTGTGAATTGTAAAAAAAAATAGCACTAGTGCCGTTAACATAGTGGCAATCGTTACAGGCCGCAGTTGCTTGTGTTTAATAAATGTGCAATTTTTAGTAGTAGGTGTAGATCTTGTCTACGTTGTGTACACGACAAACATAACTTAAGTTGAACCGTAAGTTTGTATGACAACTAAGTATTTAACACCCGTTCAACGTCATGTTGGTGTGGCGCAGTGGTTAGCGTCTTCGAATGGGAATCCGCAGGTTGCACGTTCGATCCTCTGTGGCGCCTTATTTTTTTTTTTACGGGACGGGTGTTTTTTATACTGTTTTCATAGAATTCTTTTTTATTTTTTGTGGCAGCTCGTCACGGTGATTATGACGTCATTTCGCGCTCAAGTGTTGCCGGCACTGCAGCACCCACCATACCCACCATGCGCCATGGTGGGCGTTTCCCACCATTCACCCACTACACTAATCCACTATAATGGTGGGTGGTGGTTTCCACCATGCCCACCATTCGTTTTTTTCCGATAGGGCAGTGTCTAAGTTTTAACTTTCGTGCCTTATTTCTCACTCATGAATGTAAGCATGACGTCACGAACGCCTGAAAGCTCGGCAACGAAGATGATGATAGGTAAGGTGATCATCATGGTTCATGATGTATACAGATGAGAAAGATGGGTGTAACAAATGCCCACAACAGGGTTTGTTATACTGCACTTTTTTTGTAAAATCACGCTGACAGCCTTAGATGCCTCATGGAATGCGAAAATCGACCATTGTCGTCAGCGTCCAAAAGCGTTGGCGTCAATGTGAGAGATGCAAAAGATTATAGTCACCTGATGACATCACATGTTGATGTCACATAATATGATCATTATATGACATCATATGTTTATGTCATCATATATTATAAACACCTGTTCAAAGCTCGGCCGATCGCGAAGGCAGTGGAAAGCCAGGCTAGGTGCGCAAAGCTTGCCATGCCTCTAGTCTTGCCATGCCTTCACTCCCACGGGGGAGAAGAGAGGATTGCGGATCGCGTGACGAAGGCGTCGCGAATTAGGCACGACTTCCCCGCGGATTCGCGGGAGAGATGAGGATCTCTTGACTGACAGGACAAACCATCTCCCCGTGGTCGGGGATACGGCGGAATTTCGAGCAGGTTCGTGGGCACAGTGTTGCACTTGCTGCCCAAGGGCCCTGCCATAGCTGCTCTGTTTAAGACTGAAGATCTGAGGGCTACTTGGTATTGGTTCGTGGCAAAAAAAATAAACAGCACATTTGTAATGAGGACGAACACTTACTTGCTACGGTAAAGAGCGGCAGCGCAGGGGTGGTTTCGTCTTCAGCAGCTGTGAAACGGGAGGCACAAGCCGCCAGAGTCTGGTAACTCTAGCTTCACCCTTCGTTCACTGGTTCATGTGAGCGGGTCCAAATGACGGCCCCACCTTCATCGTCTGAGAATTCGTCCCACGTGTGAGTACCCATTTAGGTTCAGAAAGTTTTAGGAAGGGTGTGGCCGGGAGAGGATCATTACATCTAGGGAGCAACATGACGGGCCGTTTAGGCTCGACACATCTTTAAAAAAAGCGCTTTCAAGAAACTGAGCCACAGCCAGCGGGTAATGGGGCACGCCGTTGCTAGCTTCTCCCAAATTCATCAGTTTTCTGTACGCCGTCATTTTGGTCCCAACAGCCACTCCCCTGAGCTCCGCGAATGGTGGCAGCTTGGGCTAGTTGGTATGGCATGACGATAGTTATAGCGCGAGAACAAAACGACGACACAGAGACAAGAAGGACACGTAAGACACGAGCGCTCGTGTCTTTCGTGTCCTTTCTGTCTCTGCGTCGTCGTTTTGTTCTCGTGCTATAACTATCGTCATCCTCCGCGAAGGACTCATGTTGTCCACAAAGGCTCATAAGTGGATTTACTCCAGATGTGCATGGTCAACAGTATCTTTCAGCGTATTCAATGCCACAGCCACCATACAAACTGCTGAGCAACGCTCGAGCTGGCGCAAGCGAGGCCACAGCGAGTGCACCTCCGCATGAACGCATGCCGCATGTAGGCTTTCTACTTGCAATGCGTGAACGCAGTAATCACAACTTCGGTCATCCATATGCATTCCCGAACAACGTGTAAGCATATATAACCTGTCCTGCTGCAAGAAACAGTGAACCAAGTACGCAGTACTCACAGAGCAAGTGCAAGACGCTCGCTCCCAGCCGTCTCGCTTCGTTCGAGCCAACCAGAGTTGTCGGCCCGGGAGCGTAGTAGTGGTATGACACAGAACGACGACAAAGGGACAAGAAGAAGATGATGATGACGATCATGCCTCCACTATGGCTCTTGCCCACTCAGGGGGATTGGTCAAGAACTGAGGATATGAAATTTAAGGCCTTTCAAATGATACGTAATCCTAACAGAAGGAGGATAAAGCACACGTAAACACAGAAAGAGTGCAATATATTTTTTTGCCGTTGAGACCGGACAGAATAATATATATCTTGAATTGAAATTGCAGTAATTTCGAACACGTTTAAAATTGATGTTTAGAATTTGCTTAATAATACTATGTAAAAAGTATACAAATAGGATTTTAGAGGCGCATTCGCTTTGTTTCATGAAGATAACTGCAAACGGCATCAAAGCTATTCCTGTGGCTGTAGCCCAGAACCGGAGCACCAAAGGAGAGTATATTCTCAATGGTGAATGGCAGCCCAAGGTTAGCAAACGGGATGACAAGGAGACGTTTTCTTAATAGTCTGTAACGGTGACCTGACAAAAAATGACTCCAGATTTGTACAAAAGCTGCATAGGGGAGATATTCCCAGACCAGCCCTGTGTGAATATAGATTCAAAGGGGGCACACAACATTGTGATCTTGTTAGCATGACTTCCAGTTGTCTAGTATGACACCAGTCGTATTTCCATCGATATTTCAAATATTTCAAATGAAGAAGGCAAGCGCTCGTCTTCTTCTTGTCCCTTTGTCATCGTTCTGTTCTCGCGCTATAACAATCGTCATGTGGCGCTCGTCTTCTTCTTGTCCCTTTGTCATCGTTCTGTTCTCGCGATATAACAATCCTCATGTCGGCCCACGGGCTCGCTGGGATGTGATTGATTGATATGTGGGGTTTAACGTCCCAAAACCACTATATGATTATGAGAGACGCCGTAGTGGAGGGCTCCGGAAATTTAGACCACCTGGGGTTCTTTAACGTGCACCCAAATCTGAGCACACGGGCCTACAACATTTCCGCCTCCATCGGAAATGCAGCCGCCGCAGCCGGGATTCGAACCCGCGCCCTGCGGGTCAGCAGCCGAGTACCTTAGCCACTAGACCACCGCGGCGGGGCGCTGGGATGTGAAACATTCGCACACCCTTTCTGTTTGGTATAGAGCACAGCGGTACGCAGCATCCAGGCATCATTCTCAGGCATCAACGGGAGCGTTTAACACATTATGACAGCAATGGACGTCAAATTGTAGAGGATTAAACGGAACCAGGCTGTGCGAGCCCCAAGATGGTATGATAGCGCGGCGTCGCTGTCTGGCAACATTGTGATTTTGTGGGTGGTGGTGCGTTGGCAGCATGTAGCGGGTCAAAGGCTGGCATCGTTCTAAAATGGCCGATCATGTAGTATCCCTAATTACATATATTAGAAAAAAAGACGCACATCGCCTTTTAGTCGTATTAGGCGATCGAATGCATAGGGACCTTTTGATTTTTGTGTGTGTGTGTTCAGACACACCGGCTTCACAATGTTTGCGAAAACTTCGAACGCAATGTGCCTGGCCCCATGCATCCCTGAATGGTGTGCTTCATTTTTACCGATAAGGAATAGCGTAGGCCTTTGTAGGCGCTGTTAAACGCTATTGCGTCGTGGGAGGTGTGGGAACATTGATGTGGCACCAGCCGCTGCCTTTCGTCTTGGCGCGTCTTTCTCCCTTAGCAAACGTGCTCCGGCAAGCGTGCTTTTGGAGATGTACTCCGAAAGCGCACTTGGAATGTATTAATACGAATACCAGAGAAAGTGTTGTTCTATGTAGCGTTACTTTAGTGTGAAGTGGATGTAGCATAATTTAGGATTACTGCATAAGGATCTGCGTATGTATATTTAATTGCTGCATGCGTATATTACACTACAAGTGCAGTAAAGATATGTATACAGTAAATAATTGAGAGTACATTTAATTTATTGTAACGTTGTAGAGCCACATGCAGTAACTATATATTGCAGTTATATTGCTGTTACAGAGAGCATCGTCAGGCAAATCGGGGTCACTTTTACATACACACTTATTTTGATTGATTGATTGATTGATATGTGGGGTTTAACGTACCAAAACCACTATGTGATTATGAGAGACGGCGAAGAGGAGGGCTCCGGAAATTTCGACCACCTGGGGTTCTTTAACGTGCACCCAAATCAGAGCACACAAGCATACAGCATTTTCGCCTCCATCGAAAATGCAACACACTTATTTTCCACTTGGAGTTGCAGCTTAGTGGGCATCGCGCATGTTCTTATTGGCCCGATAGCACGTACTCGACTCCCGGTCTCGCCTGCTGCCATGAGCGTAGGCTGTGAAATCTGGTCAAACATATTGGCCCTGCGAGCGTTTTGAGTTTGGTGCTCCTGCAAACATCGCTTGCTTTGCTTTCGTGCGCTGACAAGAAACCCTCTTGCCACGCTACTCTCTCCGTCTTTCTATCTCCTCTTCTTCCTATCATCGTTACTTCTCCTTCCCCATATCTCATGGCACTGATCCGTGCCCCCACGAGAGGCAGAAAACAACGCTCTTTTCATTTTATTCTTTCTCTCTAAACAAACGTCGAGTTTCACATACGATAAACAAACGTGTAACCGATGGCCCAGTCAATTATTTAGCCACCTATTTATTTTACCCCGTATTGCCTGCTCGGCCGGAAGTTCGAATGAGCCTCACTACTGATCGTAAATCACAAGTTCTGCCTGTGTGGGAGCATCAATCAGGGTCGGAAATTTGTTGCCGCAATCACGTCACGCACCGCGACAACCGTTTCAACAAGTGAACTGTACACAAATCGTACACACAAAAAGAGACTTGATAAAAGAATACAGGCAATATCAGCAATACCAGGCTTTATGATTGACCCGCCGAAGTGGGCGACCAGGGGCATAGGTATAAATCGCCTTCAAGGCGGGGCACCTTGATCTGATGTGGCGGCTGGGCAGGCAGATGTGGTCGAGTGTCATTTTGTGCCTTATTTTTTTTTTGGGGGGGGGGGGGGAGTGGCACGGGCCCACTGTGTTACCCCCTACGCCACTGTGGCCGACTGCGGGAAAATTTTTCCTCCTAGGGTTTTTAAAAGACCCCTAAACAACCCCTGAATATACGAAGACCTAGCATGTTATTCTCTCTCGGCGTTGCCAGTTTTTGCTTGCGGCTCAATTTATGACGCCAACAGTTCGTTCACGTGACGTCAGGATAAAATAATCTCTCGATTGGTCAATATACCAGATACATCTTTTGTTAGTTATCTGCTACCCGGATTTATCATGAATTCGCATGCCCGTTCTGCCTTGTCTCACGTGACTCTCGTGAGGGAACAACTGATTTATCTTCTTTTTTGTGAATTCGCGACTGCGCAAGCAGAGATAACTGTGCTTAATCGAAAAGTGCGAAATGCTGACTGGCGGAACATTTGGCGTCGATATTCCACGTGTTTTATGCAGAAATAAGTAGCAAGGAGGAGGTAGCGCTTATAGAAGGGGCAGTGAATGCGAGAAATAAAATGCTGTCTCGACCTTTAACTCGCTGTGGTTCAGGGTCCCTGAACGTTTACATAAACTTGCAAACGAAATGCGATTGCCGTGGCCCGGAATCAGCCCGCACCATTCAGCTTATAGCACATTAGTATGGCTTGATGGGCTAGATTGCGTTGCCTTTTAGAAAGGTCACAGAGCACACAGACGGAGCACAGTGTTTGAATGACATAAAGAATAGAAAAAATTGCCGCTTGCATATTCTCGCGGAGGAAACTTGCTTAAATGCTTCGCAGAGAGAGAGGGGGGGTATCGCGTGAATGTTGCGTAATTGGGTATGGTTTGGGAGTGCCTAACTATTATTTCGTCTTTATTATTCTTATCCATTGAATGGAGGAGAAGTGTTGGCTTCAACGTCAAGCGAGAGCAAAGTAAAGACGACTTTGACAGAATTCCAAACGCGCGATCCAGTGCCTTAGTGAACGGTTGTGCAGCGAGAGAGAGAGAGTGGTTAATGATCGATTTATTTACTAGCAGACGCTGCCTGCGTCGGCCTTGCAAAGCGAGAGAGGGGGAGGGGAGCCACTGTTTTGCGGGTGTCTTCCTGGACCGGCACGAGTATGTGGCAAGAGACGCGAGCATGCGCAGCGGGAATGTGGACGGCGCCGAAGCGCGACATCATGCGATTAAGAAATTTAACATAATGGATACCTTTCGCTGGGCGTTGCTGTCGCTAAGCGCCGCGCAGATGTAGCACATCTTGGCACGGTGCAAGGTACTGCCTACGTTTCGAGCCTTGCCGAGACGTGGTCAGCTCGACTGCGAAACGAAGGTGACACCAACTGGACGCACGTTCACGCTCAGCCAGTTTCCAGACAAGAGCGAAGTGTGCGTTTCACTTTCGTGGTTCCACGTTCTGAGCACACGCACTACAGTTCATTCTATGCCGATTGTGTGTAAATCGCTAGCATTCGCAGATATCACCGGGGTGGATTGTAAACGCTAGGCCTAATCATATGCGGGGCCTTTAGGTGCCAAAATCGCCTTGTGATTATGAGGGACGCCGTAGTGGACACCATTACTATAGTAACGCTGGCAGTGGATTGATCCGGAAGCTTTTGCCTACGTTGGGATAAATAACCTAAACGCGGCACTGATCGTCAGCGCTGTAACCTTTCCAGTTTAGCGGCGGGTCGATTCGAGACACCGTGTTCCACGTTTGCCTCGACTTTCTTTCCGCCCGTGTCACGGCCTGGACACACTTCGGAGTGAGTGAAGGCCTATCGCATCAACAACAAGCAAGCAAGAAAAGAAATCCCAGCATTCACATCTAAACATTTACATCGACTTACAGGGGGTGATTCAGAAGCACAGTCACTGGGACGTACGAGGCGGTCCTACCGATGCAAGTTTGTGGAAAGCTCGCGCTCTGCAATGGACGTTCGGACGCAGTTTGCCTTCCGTGATGCCGTTGTCAGATGGGACGAGTCGCGGCGACCGGAGGCACTTTGTACTCTGGGAGATGGGAAAACGGCGTCTTTTCTTTGCCGTCACTGCAGATAGTCTGCTTGGACAGAGGGCAGCAGCGTCCCGCGACCGGTATCGTGTACGCGGAAGAAAGGAATGGCGCTTTGTCGCCTCGCGGTGCACGATCCTGTGGGAAAGGGACAGTGTAGTCGGGATGGCCGATGCTTGCAGACGAGTTGTCACGCACAACCCTTCTCATCTTTCTTAGCGCTGGCCTTCGGAAAATCGTTTGTTGTGGCCTCTACACGCATCACGCACGTGTGTTCAGTTCGAGTAAAATCGCTGCTCCGAACAAGCTGTTGTTGTTCTATTGTTAGTGGCGCCGAACAAGCTTTTTCTCCAGAACTTGTGCGCTGGGCTGGAAGGGCCCCACAAACAGCTATACTGGTCACGACAGAATGTTAATGAAAAGTGTCGGTTACAACGCCTCTAAAGTACGCTTATAGTGATAAAGGAAACTGTGGCTAAGAAGAGCTTCGGATTAGATTTCACCCCGATCCTGGCAGGGGCGTTGGTTTGTTGGTTAACTTTTACAGATCGTTCTGCAGGGTACGGTGATCCAGGCTCAAGTAACCTACGTTGGGACGTCCAGGTCTTGTCTGGTTGCCGCTTCGACTGCTCCCATAGACCGCCCAAAGTTGTTTGACACTTTAGGAGCTGTGCAAAGTGGTTTTCCACCATGCCACTGCTACAGGTTTGTTAACTAGAACACATGCCAGCTAGTAATCATTCAGGACGCAATATTTTCGAACGTATAAGAACATTTGCGAGGGCCAAGCTTCGAGAAGTGGTCAAGGCGGTATACATGTCCTAAACGGGGAAACCTGCGCTGAAGTGCTACCGTATGTGTTTTCTTTGCGCACACCTCAGCTACAGTGCACTAGAGGGGGGCTTTCTAGCGCACTGTAGTGCCCTCTAGTGCACTGTGCCTCAGCTGTGCGTGAACGGGGGAACGTGCGTAAAAGCACTACCACAGTGCTTGCTCTGCGCACACTTTCCCAGCCGTGCGCCAACATTTAATTCAGGTGTCCACCCTTATTCGGGAAAAATGGGGCCAACCGAAGCTTGGCGTGTGCGCGCTTGACCAAGTACTTTTGTTTGTTTGCGTAGCACAATGCAGTTAGAATTTTGTCAATGACACGTTTTGGCGCCGGAACGCGATGTCGTGCGTTCGTACCCGATCAACGATGAAACATGTCAACGTGAAATTGCAAAAATTGATCTCGATAAAAGATTAGGTGGCCATATCAGAAACCGCTGATCTCCGAAAAATTCGCGATCGAGAGTGCATCAGCTTTAGGAAAATGGGGCACAGAACTAGCGAAGGGATTCCATCCAGTCAACCACCGAGACGAGGACACAAGGTGAGTACCCTTGTGTCCTCGTCTCTGTAGTTGACTGGGACTCTCTCGCTATGTACTAACAACGAGCTCAGGCAAGCACAATTGTGAGCGCATACAGCTATGAATGTGGTCAGCGAACCTTCCAAGATGACATTTCGTATATACGCTTTGGACTGAGCCGTAATTTTCGCGTACGGCTAAGCCACCGCCATAGCCTGAAGCTCATAACAAGCGTCGCTTGAAGGAAAAGAACAAGACAGCGATGAGTCTTATGGGCCGGGAAAGACATGCAAGCATCTTCATTTCAAGTGACTGCCAGGGATAAACGATGATGCGCAGTTGAGTGACGGATGGCGGTCAGCGTGTCTTGACTTGATCGAGTACGTGTCGCACTGCCGTGAGCCGTGGGAATGTCTGGTTGACCTTGCACACGCCCTGGTAATCCTCGTAGTCCACATAGTAGGCCGCTACGCACACGCTCGGGTTTACCTTGAGGGCCAGCCGCATCTGTTTCAAGAAGAGGCAAATGACCCGTTTGATTGCGCACCCTTCACAGACGGGCAGCGAAGCATTCAAGGTGGCGGTGTATGAGGGAGTAACCTGACTTACCGTCATGAATGCTCGAGCGTTGTTGTGCGCGCGTGTGTGTGTGCGTGCGTGATAAACGTAGTGGATGGATGGACGGCCGACAACTTTATTGTTCTGCCAGATAACGTAGTGAAAACGGTGGTTGCGTGTACAATCTTCACGGACTGCAACAGGAAACTTTAAGGCTAACTTATACTCATGTTTTCATCTCCACCGTCTTCTGTCCGGGTCATATCGGCGTAATTATGACTCGAACGCGTAGACAAGAGCCAACATTATGTTTAGAAACAAGATGCGTCGCGACATGACGTAATTACTTTGAGCGATTGCTCATACCAGTCGCTACACTAAAAAAAAAAACTGATGTTCCACTTGCATTCAGTACAGTTACCCTGCGTTTAACTTTTAGCTTCACGTTGTGTATGATGTACAGTGTCAATTTTTATTAAAGGAAACATGGCGACGCGTGGCCTGCGCTCTCCAGTGGCTGCCGGCTGCGCGTTCAGCGGGAGCGATAGCAACCACAGTCTCTTCTCGCGTCATCTAGCGGCGAGCAGAACAACCATTCGTTGCTGATATGGAACCAGCAGCAAGATTGCGACCCCCTCCCCCTTGAAGGTGATTACGCGAGAGCCGGTAATCACCTTGGAGGGGGAGAGGGTCGCGATCTTTCCAGCGGTTCCCCATCAGTGCTGACGTCTTGTTTTGCTCGCCGCGAGATGGCGCGAGAAGAGACTGTGGTTGCTATCGCTCCCGCTTGAACGCGCTGCCAGCAGCTGTCGGAGCACGCTGCAGACCACGCGTCGCTGTGTTTCCTTTCATAAAAATTGACACTGTACATCAGTTTCTAGTTTACATCAGCTTTTTTTTTTTGCTCGGACACATGAATCGCTATTACCATCTTGGTGATGCTGTCGGGCGTGAGGAAGGACTGCCACTCGTTGTTGCGGAAGTGGTAAGCAGCGATGGCCCGCTCATCCTGGATGGGGCCCACCCAGTCGGTTCTGATGCAGGTCTGCACGCAAACCGGCGTCGCACACAGATAAGTTACAAACCGGCTAAAGTGTATGCTTGTGCCGTTAAACTGAGCACTTCGTCGCGAAACACTGCTTAGCGTTGGCGATTTTTCGTCATAATTGAATTTAGGGCGGGAAAATAGACAGAAACACAATAACTGAGCATTTGCCCCATGTCTTCCCTTTGTTTGTGTCAATTTTTGCTCCTTAAATTCAATTATGAACGTACAACATTATGCCCAACAAAATTTTTTTTTAAGATTCTACGTCAGTTGTATGGCCATTACGTGGGCAGTGCCCATGAATATGCCTTTGATGATATCGCGGGCTTATTCAAGACACCAAAGTGTCGCTAGGTGCTGTAAGCTTATGTCCTTAGAGGAAGTTAAAGAAATAGTTACCGCTGGCCAACTAATGTAGAATCTATGCACATGAATCGCGTCCCGTTGTTCCGCTGTATGCGATGTGATTTCGCGACGACTGATTCTCGGTGTTACATCATGCTGTCAAACTGGCTAGCTTCGCGTCAAGACAACGTTGGACATTGCGAAAAATAGTATGACGCACAGAGTCGTACATCTGTTTTTAGTCAACCCTTACGTAACTCTGAGCCCTCCACTACGGCATATCTCGTCAACCCATTATGAACAAGCGCGCGTTTTTTTTTTATGAGTCGAACAAAGGTGGACATGAAATGTGCGTACCATCTAAAAGCATTGTATCACAGCCGATGAGCAACTAAATCTCCCAGCTCGTTTTATTCTTATAGCAATTGCATGAACGCCCCAGAAGCATGTTAGCCGTCACCGTGATGTTACGTATAAATAAAAAAATTGGCCTCGTATCTGCATGTTACACTCCTAATGTCGTCGAAAGACGATATAGTATTGCGTCTGGAGAGAGTGAACAAAACGTTTATTTGATGTTCTGCACAAAAAAATCGGTGAATGGTATTCTAGAATTGCCTCGAGCGTGCAGCGGAGGCGAACGAGAGCATAAAGTCACGTCACACGTGAGACATGAGCGCTATCTAACAGTTATCTTTGAAAACGAAGCGCTCGGCATGCGCGCCCGTCTCTGAGGTGATAAGGTGTAGAACGCAAGGCGACGGGTAGGTGCCACTACCGTGTCGTCTTAGCAAAGCGTTGGAAGCACTTGCCTTTTCGCGCAAGCGTTGCCTGGTCAGCACAACGTGATAAACGCTACGGTCCTTATAATTACTAATGTATGCCTTTTCTGATAAGAGACACACATACAGAATATTGACGTGTTGTTATGGTGCCTCAGATATGCGCAATAATTGCTTTTAAATTGACAATCACACAAGTATGAACGCTGATTTTTGAGCAATATTGGTGGGCGTTGCGGATGGGGTCGGCCGTTTGGGGTATCGTTTGGCCACTTTGGTGCCGTTTAGAGTACCTTTAAGGGCGGACAAACAGACAAATATACAGACAGAGAGACAAAAATTTTTGCGTCGAAGGTACCCAAGAAAGACTATCGTCTTTAAAAAAAATCGTAACACCGCCCCACACGTTGCATTCTTTAATGTCCGACTGAAATCGCGCGAGCGCTGCTACGGGTACCCGCGTGAAACGAGACGGCCGTCTCCGTCGGGCAGGTACGCATGAGGATGAGATAGGGGGGAACGCTGCATACCTCCACCGAGAAGTGCATGCGTTCTGTGACCGTGCGGCTGTGCTGGCGCGCGGTGGCACGGGTATCTTTAGATGGATGCAGTAGACGGGGCATACATACATTCGTACATGTTTTGCTCTCATCGAGAACTTCAGTTCGAAGCCATTGACAGCGCAAAGGTGACTTCGCTCGCGGCCGCGGCCGCGTTTTCTTAAATGAGTAAGCTTTTATAGCCTTACGTATTACGACATTCCAATTTATTGTGATCGCATTCACTTCATCGCTCTTGCGGCAAAACTATTACGATATTACCAGTAACATTGTACCGAAGTAACTATATTTCCTGTAACGCAGTACTCAAATCGAAATAGTTGCATTGGGCTTGTAATTTTACCTGCATTAAGCTCCGAAAATGTATCTGACGACCCAAAGTTTAGGTGGCCCTATAGTATATAGAGTAACCGAACCTCGCTTCTTGTTTAGGATATATTTGTTAATGTACGCGCCTTGTTGTAGGGTATGAACTCTTCGCTGTCGCAGGGCGCGCCCACGTTGGTGGTGGTCGTCTTGAGCGTGTAGTGCAGAGAAGCCAAGTTGAGCGAGAAGCACAGGTTGGGCGTCGGTTCCACGCCCTTCTGAAGCTGGTTGGTCCAGTCGAGTGCCGTCACCTGCGTCCATTAACGTACATTATAGACTATACTACGGATAGGTCTGAGTGGCAGGCACCCTGTTGGGCTGTTAACCTTTCTGTTTCGGATCTTTTACGAACACTGTTACTGTATAGACGCATACACATGAAAGTGGATTGGTTGGTTCATACGACGTTTCATGGCATTGTTCGTTCACGTCGCAATATACAAAAATTAAGAAAACATCGGCTTGACAGTCTAAGATGACGGCGCCAACGTCTCTCAGGTAAAATAGTCTATATTCTCTGTGCTACGCCATCCAATGGATCTGGTGATATGTACGTGACAAAAGCAGTTTGCCTCCTTATTCTCGAAAACACATCTCACTGAAAAGGTGTTGACACTTCTTTATAAATCAGTAATGAAGTAAATGCGATGTAGCGTCATATGCTATACTATTTTTACGCGTTCTGTGCCACACATATGATTTTTTTGTTACGTCAACGGCATTTCCTTCATCTTGTATGCATGATTCAGGTAAAACGTAAAGGAAGGAAGTCGTACGAGTTTCTTCAATGTGTTAATGATTATGTCTGCTCTAGTTTTCTGCTAAGTCTTCCGTTCATGCATATCCTTGGTTATAACGGTGTTACTCGGTGCACCTTCGAACCGAATTACACCCCTCCGAATATTGCGATGAGTGCCCCTGGTGCGGAGGTATACCAAAACTGACACACGTTACATACAGCTGTCAATCGCGTCCTGTTGCTGCAAACTCGACGTTCATAAAAGCACACATGTTACCACATTGGTTGTGGGAGGCGAGACTGTAGGATCCGGTCTTGGGAAGCCGATTGACAACCCTGGACCAGGAGCTTTGGGCGAAGGACCCTACCCACTTTTGTTACTGGTAGAAAGTACTAATAAACCTTTAACCACCCTCCCCTCTCTCTCTTTCTTGGTACACAGAGAAAGGCTCGATGAAATAGCGTCTCAGGATACATACCACAGGCAGATTGTCGGCCAGGTCACTGTACTCCCTGAATGATGTGGGGAGAAGCGCGTTGCACGTGGTCGAAGGCCGCGAATGGTGCGTCTCCAAGATAGTGTAGTCAACTACCCTGTAACAACAAGCCATTTCATGAAACAGGCGCCTTATAAGGATCAATACAGGTGCTCCTACACCCCGTTTGGTCCTCGCTTGTGTGGCAACTGTACATGTCTTACTTGACGATCTTCTGCAGATTCTGGAGCAAGTCAGCCGGTGGTGCCTTGTAGTTCTGCACCTGGATGCCGAACATGAGCAGGAGTGACCTCGGCCGGTTCTCCTTGAATGACTCGTGGAATTTCTGCACCGAAAGTGAGAGCGAGCGTTGGTTTTCTTAAAAGGTACTGCCAATTTTACGAAGTAGTAACTAAACCTAATTATCTGAGAGACTACTTGGAAGTAACGGCGTGCGAAGCGTTCTTCGTTTGAAGAAAAGAGGGGTGTGTGGCAAATTTTATTGAAGCTGCTACACCATACACCTCTCCAGTATGTTCAGAAAAAAGCGTTTAGTTATTTAGAATAGTGGGTACACTAATGTAGAGAAGCAGGAATACGTCCCAAATCAAACCTGGAGAGGGGCCCTTTAGTCGCATAACTGCAGGTGCACCCAACCAGAAAGAGCACAGAAAAGGCTCAGAGCTTGTTTATAACAAGTATTCTATGATTTAGAGTACAAGGTACTCTACTATGGGAGAGCAATATGCTGTCCCTGTTTATTATTGCATATTCACATCTCTAACCATCGTAAAAGACAAGAAACTTTGTAATGTACGCAATAATGAAAATGTAGCACTGACGTACTGCTTTTGGGGTGTGGCTTTGTGGTGGTAAATTTCGCAAGGAAGTCGTACTTGGAACGTAACATCAGGTTCCTGGACCACATCTATATGATTAAGAATGTGCATGACCATATTCATGCAGATTGAAGATTGGCCAAGGAGGTTCGACCATGTAGACACAGGGCCGATTGCGCTTCCTTACGTGATTAGGGGCACGGTCACCCCCCCCCCCCCCACCACCACCACCACACACATTCAATTGCTTTTCCTTTGCAGGCTTATGCTACCGGGGTGAAGGAGAGAGACGCCTGAACCATAATCGACGCCTGCAGGGACAGTGAGTTGTGGCTTCACGTGACACAGCCAAGCGCCGCATTTATTTTCTTCACTAGCAGTCGCGTGCTCTCCGGTTCACGCCGTCAAAAACCAGGGCGCTATACACCCCCTCTATGCCTTTCCTTTGCGCAAGCTTAGGGACTTGAAGAAGTGCCTTGAAATGGACACGTCATTCGTCGATATGCAACACGAAAGTCTCAAACGTCCGCGCAGCATGGCTTTACTTGGCAATAACAGTATAAGGCAATCAACGATACTTTCTATTCTCCAAACTGATTGTTTTTTTTTTGTTGTCTTTCTAGTCCTTTCTGAAAAACTTGCATTGCATTTATTATGGTTGAGAGCTTGAACTTCGCATGTTACTATATATGCACGCAAGCCTATAGTTCGTGTACTCTGTTTGGAGTTCGTTCCAGTCCATTCGGCTTATAACACGCAGCGGAAACGGATGTTTTGTTATACGAATTATTGGTATACGAACTGTTTATCGTAACTGACAAATACGCGGCTACCGCATAATATACGAAGGTCTGTTTCATCCTATAGCGAAAAAATACGGCCTAAGCGGTCATTCGAATGCTTATGCACCATGTCAGCGTGAAAGGAAATACGAGACAGAATGCGTCCAGTCCTTTGTGTATTCGGGTATGTGCACAGTATCCATTGCACACAGTTGCGATGCTCGTGTACCATGTAAGTTTCTTTTAATATCTCAAAGCAGTGCTGTGAAAACAATTCACAGAAAAATTCGCGTATAATTCCCATATTCACTTTCGCTCAGATTTTTTTTATGTTACTCGCAGGTTGTACGCAAAAAAAAATGGGGCATTTGTTATCACGGCTCATTAAGGGGTGTTCTGTCATCGTGAATGGTGAATATATCTCTCACACGTTCATACTCGTGAACACACAGACGCACACACACATATGCACGCACATGCACACACACACACAGTTAAAATGGACGTCGTATACTACGGACCACATAGTTGCCAGTTGTTAAAAAGGGAGTGTTTTTTTCTTTTTATAAAACCAGAGACTTAACATATTAATAGAAAGAGTTTCAGGAATTTTCGTTGAGCCAGTATGGCGAAAATACGATGAAAGTGTAAAATGGCACGGTGCAGAAGAGGACAGTGGCAAGACTACCGGCTGGACAGGAAATCATTAGTGGGCCGCTTTCCAGTCTTCGCCATTTCCTGCGCTACTTTATGTTGGATACATGTATACGTCTTGATACAATGCGCCGACTCGTCGGAAAACGTGTTATAATGTCTGAGATTTCGACTGGCAGTCCAAGTTAGAGACGTCTGAAATTTAATTTTTCTTCTGCGATAATAAAACTCCGATGCTGAAATTAATGACATTAGAGTTCTCAGAGTATGTAACTAAACTGTTTTTGTTTAGTGTCTCACCTGGAGCATCTTGAGCAGAGTGGGGAAGCGGTCGCTGGCGACGACGAGGCCGAGGAAGGCGAGCCCGTCGAACTTGTTCTTGGTGATCCACGACGAGGTGGTGATGACGAAGTGCGACAGCGCCAGCGGGTCCTTCCACTTGTCTACGCACTCGCGAATGTCCTCCTGACTGACCGCCACCAGGTGGTTGCCCGTCCCGTTGGCAGCCATTGCGCTGAACAGCTCGAAACCCGAACCTAAAAGGCACCGACGTGAGGCGAGCGTCCTCAGTTGTCATGGCAACCAAAGGCATGCGCATCGGTAGAGGGAAAGGAGGAAGGGGCAAGGGTGGGGTATTCGCCCCTCCCCCTAGAAACCTGAGAGGGAGGGGCGCGATGACGGCCTGATGCAATGACTTAATGGAGAAGGGGGCGCTGTAATAAACCTTTGCCTAAAGCCCCGCTTTGCCTTCGCCTAGAAATACTGTATATGCTCCCCCCTCCCACCCTGAAGGGGAGGTCTTTAAGGGGGGGGGGGATGGTGCACACTTTTCTAGCATGAAGGCACACGCAAATCCACACGTCTTTTTCAGAAACGAAAGCTTTTAAGGGAAGATAAATTCGTCCTGGTCAGTTTGTTGAACCCGGGACCAACGTTTTTTCTAGGTAATTGCCTTGCCGATCGAGCTAATCAGAAAGTTGGCAATTGGCAGCGTGAGGGCAAATTAGTAAAAAAAAAAATCGCATGGGCCTCAAGTATTGCGAACCAGTTTACGCACCTGACTACCTGAGTGTTTAGCTCGTTTAAATAACAAGTAACGGTAGTTTACGGAATATTGTCGAATAGTTTTAGTGCGGTGACGGCCAGCTAATTCTATGTAGGGCGCCACGAGAGAATAGAAAGGAAGAGGGAAGGGAGGGTCGGGATGTCGTGACTCTATATACCCGCCCCCCCCCCCCCGTTTCTTTTTTAAATGTATGTTCTCAAGAACAGGACTTACAAGGTCGTAGTACTCAGCTTTCGAAATCAAACTTCCCATTCACCACCCTCCTTTCCCTCAAATCGGACAAATTCTGTATCTACCTCTGCGACATCGCCTATGCAACGATTTCTAATTACTCCAAGCATTGATAATCCTTTGATTCTGTCTAGGGCGAGCCACCAGTAGGCATTTTGAGAAATTTATCTCTATAAAAGAGAAATAAAATTTTGTAAAATAAATTCAAATTGTGCATTGCATCTCAAATGAGGCCATGGCACTATTGGCAAGCTCAGGGGTGCATAATATCATTTTTATTCGTAAGGTCTCATTCACGTTATATAAGTTGAATGTAGGACGAGTCGGTGTTTGGACGTTAGTACCATAATAAGCAGCGAGACGAAAAAGGGAAGCACGAAGTCAGGTTGCGCTGTTAACGATGATATTATTGTCCAACCATCAACAAACTCAACATTGAATTCCTCCACGTGTCGACTGTAAAAAATACGCAGGGCCTGAATGAATAAAGGAAAGAAGTTAAAATTCAAGGGCTCGTTTTCTTTTTTTTTATTAATACAGGGTTTTCAACGCGTTCACGTGAGACGACTGGATTGCAAAAGCCGCCCTATTTTTCTTTTCAGTCGACGCATCGATGCTGCCTCGCCAACCTCGGAAACCTCTCTGCACCTAACGTGATTTCGAGCTGCCACCGAAATCGGAGGCACGTCACCTAGTTCTACACGGACTCCGTGATCGACCCGCCTTTGACCAAGGGAGTCATGCGAGGACCTCATTGTCTGGAGTTACGTCACGTGACATTATAGTGTCGCCATTATTACGTTTTGACACCTGTTGCGTTTGCGCACCGCTTATCAGCCAGTGCGCCAATTCTGGCTCGTCTGCTCCGGGTGATAATCTGTTGTCGCGCGTATCACTTGATATGTTCTCTTTCTCCATTTTGTTCACGACGTTCCTTTGTAAACGACTGCGGACCACGCTGTGGGACCATTCTTTCGTACGCCTTCTTTCGGCAAGCATGGCGCATTTAAACGTACGTTGTTCCTTCTGATGATTGATTGATTGATATGTGGGGTTTAACGTCCCAAAACCACCGTATGATTATGAGAGACGCCGTAGTGGAGGGCTCCGGAAATTTCGACCACCTGGGGTTCTTTAACGTGCACCAAAATCTGAGCACACGGGCCTACAACATTTCCACCTCCATCAGAAATGCAGCCGCCGCAGCCGGGATTCGATCCCGCGACCTGCGGGTCAGCAGCCGAGTACCTTAGCCACACACATGGACCACCGCGGTGGGGCACGTTGTTCCTTCTTACGGCGTCTTATTGTCCCGGCTGGGAGCCCCACTCGGCCAAACGAAACACACCACTCGTTTTGGAAATTCGTGACGTCATGGTGACGTTATATGCTGACGTCACCTCACGAAGATTTCTCGCCTTCCTCATGTTGATGCCGGCGCCGTGCGACACCGACCATTCGATGAGGTTTCTGAAGGCTTTCGCTATTGAAAATCAACCGAGGCCAAACGCAAATGTAACATCCTTAATGCACGGGTGATTCGCCGAAGTTTCGGCTAGCTTGCGTGGTGAATAAATCCTCGACGCGAAGGCTGTAAAGACTACTACCAACCGTTGGCCTTCGGCACGAGCTTGTCCTCTTGGCCGTTGTAGGTGAGGTCCATGAAGACCACGAAGTCGCACGCTTCGGTGGGGAACTGCTCCTTCGCGCTCGTCTTCTCCGTCATCACGCAGATGAGGTTGTGTGCTGCAAAGTCATTTCTTACGTGACAACAACAGCAACAACGACTATCTTGCCAACATAGTATACCAACAGGCCCTTCAAGACACTCTTGCCAATATGGCCGTAACGTTTCACCAAGCGAAGCCAGTTTTTTGTTTTTTTTTACACTGAAACTTGGAGTGCAAGAAGGCCTTTTGAAACAAAAAGGTGATCATTTAGAAACCTGAAGTGCAATGCTTACGAATATGTAAGTCTGCACGAAAAACAACTTTTTCATTTGTGCAAACCTGTTGCAGTTTTTTTTTAAATGAGGTTTCATAATTGACGTCTAAGTTGTTTCTGCATTCCGTGAAGCGCGAGATTTTCGTACAGAAATCGAGAAATCAAACAAAAACTCTGCTTGTTTGCTGCAGTCAGTAGATTTTGAAATTTCCTTCTCAATGCGCCAAGACATAGTATATTGATTTGAGCACTCCCAAATGATTTGAGTACTCCCAAACGTGTGGAAGAAAATTTCGAAGGTAAAGCATGTTTTACAAAATCTCGAGCACCACCTTCTTTTCCAGTCGGACGTACTTACAGGGAACTTTTCGCTCTTCCTCGTGGTTAGGAGTCGTGTCCTCTGGAAGTTCCATAAAGAAAAAAGGAAGAAAATAGCGTTTGTTAATCATTCGATGTCAAACACACCTCTACTAATTACTGCGGTAAATGTCCAAAATTCGAAACCGAAGGTTTAGTGATTAAAAATTAGCGCTTGCACTTATATTCGTTGTTTCTTCCCATGTCCTTGTCAGCGGCACTGCGGTCAAAGGGAAGAGTCTATTCGCACTTCAACAGTGCAAATCATGTGACTTTATCAACCGTTCCGCATGACGTCATGGTCCCACTATCAAATTTCGATGAACAATACGGCTCTGACAGACGTTGTATCCTGATGCAACGTCAGTCAGAGCCAAGATTCGGGTTGCATAACCTTCGCCATTTTAGCAGTGTCAGTTGTTGACCGTTGTCACTATGGTATCAGCGATGTACGCCATGCCCCTTTGCGGTTTGGGCTATTTTGCCAGTATCCGTACTGCCACAGCTATGCTTGACAGAGTCGTTCCACGCTACCGGTGACGTCACATGTGACATTACTACTAAGGTGGCGTGATCATACTGTGTTAAGTTCAAGTAGACCCTCCCTTTATGTATCACTTTTTATGTACTACATGGACAGTTTGGACACTCCATAAAGAGCATACGTTTCCAAAGAACACACTTTTGTTCCTCGTTTTTGAAAAGTTAATAACTCGAAGGGTGAAGTATCTCCGCAAACAGATCACGCGAGATGTCCACCGAAGCTCATAAAACGTGCACACTTCACATTCGTCCCCACATAATATCAGCATCGATTTATAGTCTTACTGCAATATCCATATATGGAGAAAAGTAGTTCAACACAGTGTTCAACGCTGTGAACAACACTGCGATTGATCTTAAAGTCACAGCCTACGAACAGCTGTGAGGCACGTGTTGCGCATACCACCGCAGGCGCACGTGGTTCGCATGACTCGATGCAAATACACAGAAGAACTCTGTTTTCGGATGCAAAGTTAGATGGAGAACTCCTTACCTCCACCATGCCTAGCTCGAGAATCTGCAAACGAAACAAAATGTTTTTAGTGGCATACTAAGTGTAGCTGGTTGATATGCACTTTAAGCAGAGTTTAGTGGTGACGCTGTTTTGCGCCCTTCATAAGGACAGCATCTCGCTTTTTTTTTCATACAGAAGACTATGCTCACAAAAGGAAAGGCCAAAATCTTGAAGTTACTAAAGCGGGCTGGATGCTAAAGGAACACGCTTCATCTTACACATTAGCGCAAACGTAAATTGCGCTGAAATTACACTGAAGTTAATTTCTTATCAAGCACTGCGATATACTTTGGTGGCACGTACGCATAACACGCGAAAATGTACAAGCAGAGAAAGGCGAGCGAGAACTATTTGCCCCACACTTTCGTTCCTTTTTTCAGCCTTTTATTTGCTTTCGTAAGTGGTGGCTTATTGTGTTCCCCTATAGCGTATATAGTTACAAGTATGTTGGGTATACCAGCAAAGCGGGAATTAGTTGGCAGAGAGCAATGACCCAGACTGCCTTGAACACCCCGAAACAGCAAATTGGAAACAACTTAAAAATGCCCACTTCTACCTTCTATGATCCCTTCATCAAAAGAAATAAACAATAATTACAGGGGTTTTACGTCCAAAATCCACACCATTATGAGGCATGGTGCAGGAAAGAGCCCCAAAACATCGACCTCTTGGGGCTCTTTAATGTGCACCTAAATCTAAGCACACAGGCTTCTGGCATTTCCCTTCCATCGAGATGCAACCGCCATGGTAGGAATCAAACCCACGTTGTTCGTGTCAGCAGCCGATACCCGCAACCACAATGCAACACCGGTCGTAAATAAGTAAATAAACAGATAAACAAACAAACAAACAAACAATAAATAATAAATAAATAAATAAACTACCTACAACAGATATGCGACAGCGTCGTGATTGGTTTTAAAGTTATAATACAGCGATTACAGTATTTTTCTCGTTTAGTAAAGCTCACTTCCAAGACGTAGAATGTAGTACATCCAGATCATAGTCCATAGCTGCTGGATTTGGTAAAAAGCAAGCGAAAGCATATTAGATCCGCTGTAGTGGTTAGGCCTTACAGAGACGACTACTGAAAGTAGCGAAATTCAGTGTTTACCTGCGTCCCTGATCGGTGGCTTCAGCTCGACCAGATTTTCGACGGGGCCTGCGCAAAGTGTTCTTATTATCGCACTGAATAACGTAGCTCCGAATGAAGTGGTTGTGCGTTACTTCTGCGAGCTTGGACACGCTTCATCGAGCATAATTTTCAATGATTTTGTTGGGAAAATCATACTTTTCCGGGAACTGGGGGATATGGCGGAAACAGCGAAGAGCAAACGCGAACAAATGCAGCACGATGCAATTCGGGTTACACGAGTCATTCGTTTACACACTTAGAATTTCGTTCTATGCACCACTTAAGTGGTTAACCGTATCATCATCATCATCATCGTCATCATCATCATCATCATAATCATCAGCCTGACAACGTCCACTGCAGGACAAAGGCATCTCCTATGTTTCACCAGTTAACCCGGTCCTGTGCTTGCTGCTGCCAATTTATACCCGCAAACTTCTTAATCTCATCTGCCCACCTAATCTTCTGTCTCCCCCTAACCCGCTTGCTTTCTCTGGGAATCCAGTTAGTTACCCTTAAAGACCAGCGGTTATCCTGTCTACGCGCTACATGCCCAGCCCATGTTCATTTCATCTTCTTGATTTCAAGTATGATATCCTTAACCCGCGTTTGTTCCCTAATCCACTCTGCTCTCTTCTTGTCTCTTAAGGTTACGCCTACCATCTTTCTTTCCATTGCTCGCCGCGTCGTCCTCAATTTAAGCTGAACCCTCTTTGTAAGTCTCCAGGTTTCTGCTCCATAGCTAAGTACCGGCAAGATACAGCTGTTATATACCTCCCTCTTGAGGAATAGTGGCAATCTACCTGTCATAATTTAAGAGTGCTTGCCAAATGTGCTCCACCCCATTCATATTCTTCTAGGTTAACCGTATACGCACAGTAAAAAAAAAAAAACGTTTTAAGAGCACTCGCCTCTTTTGAGCGTTTGGGCTATTTCAGATAGCCGCGCGAACTTGGGTCGGCAGAGGCCCATGGAGTCCTCGTACTCGAGATAGAATGCAGCCACGCACAGACGAGGGTACAAGGTCACCGCCCGTTCCACCTGCGTGAAGACAAAATAATTGACAGATGCGTGCGCTTAAGATTAATCCGCAACGAAAAGGCTGCCCGGAGATGTTCTACGCGCCCGAATAGCCTTCTCTGGAAGCGTGTTTAATTATGAAAGACCTGCCTCGGGCTTGGTTTCTCCGCAATAAGAGAAATTGTACAGTGAAGCCCCCTTCAACGTCTTCATTTCAGAGACGACATATTAAATAAGTGTTAGCCTGTGTGTGCTTTGTTTGCATGTGAAGAAACGTACAGCGGGATGGGAAGGGCTTCGTGATTGGTCTTAAAACTTGAACTGATTGAATGAGACCCTGAAGGTGAGTCAAATTATATTCATGACGTCGCGACGTAGCTTGAGTGTGCAAACGCTCGCCCACACAAAGAATCCATTGTGTACCGCCTGCCGGCGATGATTACGAAGATAGTAACCATACAATGAACCACCTTGCAGTAAACTGTAGCACAGTTTTTTTAAATATCATGCGTGTTCATCACCGATTAAATTTATACCAATCGTCACCGATCATTGCCGGAGCAGTACACATAATCGTTTCGTGTGTATTGATGTCGGAAGGTGCCAACACTGTTTGCATTAGACGGCTGACAGCATGTTTTAACGCGGTAAGTAAATGCAGACTTGGCACTATAGGACAACAGCGGCTGTGCACCAGGCATGACACTGTCTGGATGACACATAGATAGCATGACCGGGAAACTCGATCGTATTGCTTTCAACTCTGTCTTCACGCAACAAAGGCGGTGCTATGTCCGCAATTCTACGTTAATGCAATGTTTGAACCAGTGCCAGTGATCCAGCGTGATTGTAATTCCAACTCGTCCGAATCGGTGCCCAGTTAAGCTATACAGAGACGGTAAGGGTACTAGAGTGTGGTCAACATTGGGAACACAGTTCAAAAACTGGTGTTACGTTTAAGCCCACCACAGAAACCAGTCGAATCTGGATCTTATTGCGAAGCTCGCAAACCGCTTAGCAAGTAACATGCCGTCACCTCTACCTAGCCCTATGAACCAGCCCTTTGCGTAAAGATCACGAAAGAACCTTTCTACGCGCTATCGCATTCCTCGTCCACCTTTTCGCGAAGTGTTTCCTCTTCGTCATACGTCTGCCAGGCGTTCTGGTTTGTACGGTACGTGCTGAGCGCTCCGTCCACATGCACGGGCGCCTGGTAGCCTTCCTTGCTTGAGCAGACCTGCGGGAGCACGCAGTGGCGTAAATCCAAAAGAATCACCAGTGGAGACACGAATTGGACCATGGTGGCCATTTTGTTCTTTCAATATGGGTAATTGTATTTTTCTTTACACGAGAGTTAGATCATGTTTTGAAAGTAGAGAGAAGAAAGTGAGAGAGAACAATTTTATTGAAAATGAATGCAGAAACAATCTGGCTAAATATTAAAAAAAAACGAGCATGGGATCCGAGCTCGAGTAATTGCATTTTCCTATTCAGCCTTTTACGATCCAATCGAGCGACTATTGGGATTTCCGTAGTCTTATACGGCTGAGCGGTATCGAACATGCTAATAAATAATCATGAGCTTTTTTAGAAAAAAAATGAATGCGCTATACTAATCGGCCAAGTAATTAAAGTATATGATGAAACTGAACGTAAAGGAGTGTCCCCTTCCAGCCTAGGCACAAGGGGGGGTCAGGACCCCCCTGACCCCCTTCCTCTTGATCCACAGCACTGGAAACACGCATTGGTCATGAACTGCGACTACAAACCTCCTGGCATCATCATGTGAAGTATCGGTGTGCTTACGACATAATCAACCTACATAAATACCCGTTAGCGCTCATGTGGCCATTACCCGCGAGTTTGATGTGTGCCATATTGAAAATTAGGCACAACTAGGCACTCGGACGTTGGTGCGCGCACATTCACGAACACAAGAAAACACGAAACACCCGACAAACCACACTCGCATGTGTGAATGTGCACGTACGAATGAAGGAGTGTCAAATCGTGCATAATTGTCCACAAGACGTATTACAAACCATAGCCCAACAACAAGTACAGATATTTGCAAGTACTAATGTTACAGCGCCTAGGATTCGTACCATCCTAGACGCTCTAACAACCTTCACGCCACATTTTTCCCCCTAAAGTTTGACAGATGTTACACTATCGTAATACAACAAGGCGAAATCCTTGCTGTAATTCTGTGAGGCAAGTTGAGCCGCAATGAGGTGTGCATAGTATTGGTATTAAAGTGAGACCTTTGAATGGTTTACGCTATCTCCTTTTCGTGTTGTGCATGCAATCACGTCTTCCGCTCCTCGTACATGTCTTTGTTTCACTCCTCTACAGTGCAGTTAGGGATCCCTTTTTTATCTGCACAGTGCTCACATAGACGCAGAGGCTCGAGCAGCAATACGCATTTTTCCCTCTTGGTGACATAATTCGTGGCCATCGACCACCTACTTGCCGCTAACCAGTGACCCGTCAGCAACAGCCGACACCGCATGCTATAGTAAATACGCAAAGCGCGCGACCTCCGCTTATATGCGCAACAATCAGTGCTTGCTACTTTGCAGAGCACGCATAGAGTTTATCGAATATGTTCGTCGGCTGAGCACACACGAACATTTCCCATTTGCTGGAAGCTGTTTTATTCGGAGTTAATAATAAGGTTTTTTAAGTATCAAGATTGTGCACTAAAATTGTCCGACCATGTACAGGAATCACGGGCACCGTGTCTTGTTTGATCTGTGCATGAGGAAATAGATTCACTCTCCTTTTGTTCAGAATGACACAAAATGACCGGCGATTTTGGAGGCGGCCTTTTCGTCAACGCAAACGCGTTGAAATCAACGCATAAACAATAAACTGAGATTTCAGGGCTACGCGAAAAACACGAGACACAGCGAGTCACACTCGGTGTGCTTTGTCTGGGAGGATCTCATAAAATAGCCCAGAATCTCTTTTATCTTCAGTGTCATTTTTTAGTTTTGGTGGAACCAATCATTCAGCTACCATCGTTGTTAGAAAAAAGAAACCGTTAGCATCATCAAAACATTTCGTGGACGGCAATCATACCATGCATTTTTTATCAAACGTTACTATACAGTGAAATATGACTTCAGTGGCCCGTGGGGGACACAAGTAAGGCTGTCATATTCTAATAGCTGTTATATTTTTAATAGCAATAACTGCAACGCTACAGAGTGGTTTATGGTCTAAAATCTCGTTAATCAGTAAACACGCCAGTATATTATCGTGTATATTAGAGCAATAATGTCTTCACTGCAACGTAGTGATGCTTGTCGTGATACATATAGATGTGACAAAGTACATCTATATAAAAGTACGTATAGATTACGAAGTACATATAGATTACTGAAATGTTATGAAGCCTTTGGCTCTTCTGTAACACGCACGCACACACGCACGCACACGCACACACACGCACACACACACGCACACACACACACGCACGCACGCACGCACACGCACGCACACGCACGCACACGCACACACACGCACACACACACGCACGCACGCACGCACGCACACGCACGCGCACGCACACGCACACGCACGCGCACGCACACGCACGCGCACGCACACGCACGCGCACACGCACGCGCACGCACGCGCACGCGCACGCACACGCACACACACACACACACACACACACACACACACACACACACACACACACACACACACACACACACACACATACTTGGTAAGGCCCTGTCGAGCGCGCGCGCGTGCGCGACAGGGTTTTATTAGGTATGTGAGGCCCACGGGACGGCTTTCAGCTCTATCATAGATAGGGCACTAAGTACATTAAATTGTTAACCAATTTTTCTAACCGACCCCCCTCCCCCTTCCCAGCGTAATTTTTGTCAGCACGTTCTCATGAAGCGTGAGGCTCACGGGACGGCTTTATGCTTTCCCATAGTAGAGTACCAAGTACTCTGAATTGTTAACCACTTTTTCTAAGCACAAGAAACCGTATCATCAAAACGTTTGGTGAACGGTCTTCATCAAAAGTTACTGCAGTTGAAATATGACTTCAGTTACGCATGGGGGCCACGAGCTTGACTGTTATACTATAAAAGCAATAATTAAAATGCTACAGGGTGGTTTATAGTTTGCCTTTCTGACTCGGCGAGGCTGCTGAATTTCGCAAAAGGATCATATCCAAAAATATACTGCCTTTTAAATAAGATATTAAGTAAGAAATATGTACACTTGTACACTTTAAAAAAAGCATTGTTTTATGACACAGACCACCGCTCAAATAATCTAACAATTTCAGCACAAAAAATTAATATGAAAATTATACCATCCTCCAATTTGGAAAGTTGACTTACGTCTCGAAAGTTGGACCATCGCTCATTCTTGCATGTCGTGTTGTCTCCTTTCCTCATCTTGTAGTTGAGGGCAGCCATGTTGAAGGAAATGCAGAGCTGCGCTGCTGTCTCATTCTCAACGTGCAGGATACGCATCCAAGCGAGGGCCGTTCGCTGAGGTTATGAGAGAGGAAGAAAGACAGAAAGAACGGTGTGTACATCCGGAGAAAAATCACTCACAGAAACATGTCTATTGTTTAAGGGACACTAAAGAGAAACAATGACTTGGTTTAGATTGACAAACTGCACTCCAAAAACTCCAACGAGATATATTTCACTATAATAAGTTCATTATTAGCGGCGAAAATCGAAGTTCTATTTTAAAATTTCGCGCCGAAATCTCCGCTCAAAACGACCAAAGTTTCAGAATGCATTTTGCGTATTGTAGTGACATAGGCTCGATGAAATTTCCCGAAACTTCATATGCCAGGTCTTTGGCACCCACAAATGGCATTGTACTTAATTTTTATTGTTTAGATGTTACGTAGGACCAGGTGCAGCGTCAAAATTTATGACGTCATGGTGTTTGGCACGTAAATGTCAAGGTGGCGTTTCCACCTGCATTTTCTTTTCGCGAGTTTTCTCGCTTACCAGGCTTCGTACTGCTGCAAGTTTAATGAAATTGTATTTAACTAATACGGGAAACATCATTTTGCTCTTAAGTGTCCTTTTATTTTGTTCGTACGTCAAATAAGAAAAAAGCCGCACATAGCTTGCACTATAGGGGAGCAAGGATTAAAGCACAGCGCGTGGAGATGATTGGTTTCTAGCAGGTCCTGGTCAATACGAAGTGATGCTAAGCTTTATGAAGTGATGCCAAATGGTGCAAAGTTTCACTCGAGTCTAGCACAGTCGCCTCTCGCTGTTTCGGTAGTACTACGTCGTGGACTACCATAAGGGCCCCTAAACAGCCCCTGAAAATACAATAAAAGTAGCGTTTAATTCTCTTCTGACGTCTTCCATCCCTGCTGCACAATTCGTGACGTCGGCAGTCTGTTCACGTGACGTCAGGATGAAGTACTCTCTATCGGTCAATATACGGGAGATATCTGCTGTGAATTGTTTCCTACTGTGCCCTACCATGCAGTCGCATGCACGCTCTGCCTTGTATAACGATCGAGCGCGATAAGCTGATTTCAGTCCGTTTTCTCTGTTTGTGACTGCGCAAAGGGTGATGTAAGCGTATAGTCTAACTCCCGTATTCACAAACGCTCCTCGACTCGACTTTCACCCTTCACTCGACAGAGTTGAGCACTGTGCCACCGCTAGGCTGAAAATGACACTGCACTACTAAAAAATCGCACCAGATTATCGGCGTTATGCAGTGACTTGCTGTGCCTAGAGAAAGCGCTCCCATCAGCTTTCTCAAGTGAAGGTGAAGCGTTGAGTGAAGGGACGTTCTAGAATACGGGGGTAAGTGTGGCAAATCCTGACTGGCTCAACGCTTAGTGCAGACATTCCGCGTGTTTTCTGAATTAAAAAAAAATAGCTAGGAGGTTACGAGTCGAGTCCAGCAGTCTGGCTTGGCATTGTCACGATTCTCGATAAGCCCTTTCCTCACCGCGGTAGTGCGAAACTACTTCTATCTCCCCATGGCTGCGTCTGGCACCGTATACGCAAGCGCCGGCTGTGTATGACGGAGCGAACGCGCAATTGGCCGTGACGTCACGTGTGGTGCGGCCGCGCGGTGGCGCGCAGTGTCTAGGCAGGCCGCAGGTGGGCTGGTGGCGGAGTATAGTTATGGGCTAGAAGCTAGCGCGCAGCTGTGCAGCTTGTTGCTAGGTGACACGCGGTGACGTCATCGCGGCGCGGACTATGTTTTATACGCGTTGGACAGATTACCGCCGGATTAAAGAGCTCCACAGCTAAAATCTTTCGTTAACATTGTACGGGGAGCAGTGGGACGTCAACCATAACGTATCTGCACAGACCACGTGGTAGACGAAGAAAGTGCTTAACAGCGCAAACGACAGGAGGGGATAGAATAGATGAGAACAGAGTTTCGTCTACCATGCAGCACCAACCAGCCCAATCAAGCACTTTGTTGCAGACCACGTGACTCGTCCAGATGGGACGGCACGGGGGTTCTCCGTCGCTGTGCTATTAGAATATGGAAGCACGCTGCAGAGGGCGTCCTTACGATTGGAACGGAGGTCGTTAGTGCACCGTCCTCGAGGAAAGACGAGGGAAGCGAGAGCTTGCACTGACCCTGCCGCTTGATGCGGTGCGTCTCGAGGATCAAGTAGTCCGAGTACCTGCGAAGCAGGTGAAGCAAAAAAACGTTAACGAAGCGATGAACAGCAACTCTGAATCTGTCTAGATAAGTACTCTTGTAATTTATACAGTCGAAGTCGCACAAGCCCAACCCAGATATGATGAATTATTGTGTATATCGAATAGTTTGGAATGTAGAGCTTTCACGGATTTGTATATATGTATACCTGGTTTATCATTGGGAGATGTATAGTTATATCCCAATTTGTTGTACAGTGTGTCGTACCTTTCCTGTAATGACCCTCAGTAGAGGGTTAGCAGTATTTCTACAATAAATAAACAAATAAAAAATAAATTCAAAATTTTCTTGGTGATATCTTTGACATGTACAGCATTTTACATGTCGATGTCGAATTATCCGTATATAAAGTTCCTTTGCTAACCCATCAGATTCGATATATCCGGGTATGGTTGTAGCTGTAACTTTATCCCTTTCATTCGCAAAGCTTCAGTAAGGCTAGATCACGTGAGAGACGTACTTATTGTTAGCCTCATTTTGTTTTTTTCAATTTCATTCGAAACGTCAGCCATGGTGTATCATGTCGCGTCACTGATCGCAAAACACTTTATCATGCTTGGGCAACCCATGGTGTAGCAAGCTTGCCAGATTAAGCTTTTGGCAGTGTAAGAACGCCGGTGTAGTTATTTACCTATTCGCAACTAACCTCACACACCACAAAGAGAGGGAAAAAGATAGAGAGACAAAGAGAGAATCGGGTGTGGTGCCGAAACGTCACCACGATATAGTTTCCCTTCTTTTGTTATCGAGTGTTTTCTAACGTGCGTGGTAGTTTCTCATGGTGTCAGTGGCAGTTGGTCTATTGAATAATGTTCAGTAATAGACAAATTGAATTTGTACATTCCACTTTTACCTTCTACCCCGTCGTCGTCCTTGCAGTAGTAAATTTGCGGGAGTGCTGTACGCTGGCTCAGGTGAGTTTGAGAGCCCTGCGCTGCAGTCCTTTCCGAGTTTCATACGCTATTGCCCCGGTGCTGTGCTCTAGAATAACGATACCACAAGCTACCATTGCGTTCAATTAAAAAAAAAGTTCGCGCTATTTTCGCACCACCAAAACAGTACAAGTTCAGAGCAGAGCTGAGGATTCACTTGATTTCTGTGGAGGCCTGGGGTGGAGCCTTGCCCAAGTCGAGGCTGCGGGTTCACCTGTCTTTGTTGGCGTTCGGGTTTTCGGCTGAGTATTGCGTAGCTGAGGATTACCTCACAATCGCTGGCGCTTCTACTCCACTTCCCCCTTCCGTAGATATGCGGCTAACTACCAGCGCAAGCGTTCTTGCCATCACTTCGCTGACTCGGGCCGACTAAACTGCCCTCTATTGGCGTTGGCGTTCCAGACGCGCAGCCTGCTCGACGTCCTTTGAGGGAAAGGAAACCGTTTGTGATTTAGTGGCGCCATCTCTCAACCTATTTTGGCATGAACTTGAACTGTAGAGCCTTCTTGGGACCTATTTTGATACTCTGTGAGCGGGACACCAGGTGACGTCGAGATCATGTGGCGTAGCCAAGAGGGGCCACACTCCAAGACCGCCCCCTCCCCCCCTTTTCCCCTCAAAATTTTTTTTCGTCATGCGTATACGTAACTCAAAATGACCATCTGCCTGCGCGACCACCGCTTTAGATCAAGTAGGTTGCACCCCCCCCCCCCCCATCTCTCGAAAGAAATTTCCGCATACAACCCTGTTCGAGAGGACAGCCCTGGTGCGTCATACTAAACAGACCAGCCAAATTGGCATATCTAGAATAGAAACTTGATACAATTGCAACACATAATGACAATACCTGGCGAGATCTTCGAGGTGCTCGGCCACGTCCTCCGCAGTCTTTTCGTGGTCCGTGACGCTGAGGCCGACCACAATGAGCAGCTTGCGCTTAACGTTCGAGAATTCGTCGTGCAGTCTCTGCGACCAAATATGGAAGTGTTATCAGTTACGAGCAACATAGTAGGAGGCGTATGGGCACGCTTTGTTAGTGATCGTACGCTTGTGAAACGTGTCAGCCAAATTTTGACGCCCGAGTGCTTTATCCCGGGCTTTACCAAAAAAGTTACCGACGTCACCTCTGCGACATGAATGTGCTTAGAAAATTCACTGATGATTTAGAGCACTGTTTTATACTACGAGCAAACTGTAAACCACCGAACACCATGTGTTTAGAAAAAGTGTTTAATGATTCAGATATTTCGCACTGTACTATAAAAGAGCATAAAGATATCGCAGTACATGACACATCGTGAGAACTATCACGGCTATTAGTAAACTAGAATATTCTCTAGTTCGCTATAATGACGGCGCACATGTCAAGCCTCCTGACCCTGCAGATCTGATCCTGTGTGTTTAGAAAAAGCGGTGAACGATTTAGAGTACTTGGTACCCTACTATGGGCGAGCAAAAGCCGTCCCTTGGGAAAGAAAGCAGATAGTACTGTTACTGAAAAGTACTCGAGCCTGCCAATTGTTCGAATTGTTAGGCACGACGTCTTACATATCCAAATTTGTGTATTCCTCAGAAATGTGATAGCAGTGTCGGTTGACTTTACTAACATCATTTATCTTACCTGGTTTCTACAAGATTTGGCTTCAATCAAGGCATTCTAAGAGAGATTTATTCAATGCATACGGTTCTTATATAAAACTTCGAAACGCTACAGGTAAAAAAAAAAGATCGATTATTTGCTTATGCATTTTGACAAAATCCATGATAAGGATGCTTCATTATAGATGGTTTCAAGATTGCAAGCGTTGTGTCCCAACAAAACTTCTAGTCACCTCATTTACCAGCTCCTAAAGTCGAAACTGAAAGGACGTTTTCACGTTTCTTCAACGGTACGGAAAGTCTACTATTAGTGTTTCAGATAAAAAAAACGTGCGTAATGTTTCAAGGAATATTTTACAACTTTTATGTAGCTTAAAATAACATTTATTTGAATATATTTTTTGCCAAACAAAGGAAGGATAGTGTAGAAAATCAGCGGGTTATTTTCTAACGCCCTTCTTATAAGAAGAGTGTTACAGGGCAACCCGCCGTTAGAAATAACCACGCAGCGGCGTCCATGCGCTCAATTCTATTGGTCGAAGTTACAAAGTTAACCACTTTTTTCTAAACACATTTTGTCCTGCATACGAACAACCCGGGACGGCTTTAAGCTCTCCCATAGTAGAGTACCCTGTACACTGAATCGTTACCCATTTTTTTTAACCCTTCCCCCCCCCCCCCTCTTCCAGGGCCTTTGTTTGTAAACAGTGAAAGGGTCTATACGAGAGCCCTAGGTGGGTCATGCAGCTCAGAATAAATATTCTTGTCCAAGTTGCGAGTTTAGAGCAAGAAAATCTGCCATGTAGGAGTTTGGTGGTGAGATGAAAAGTAATAAATAAATAAAACAAAATTATATAGACATATCAACCATTGCGCACGCTGTGCAAATGTTTGCACTTTTAATTCTTAAAAGCTGCAGGTACTTTTACGAAGGCGTGAATCCATTTCACATCATGCCGTTTCTTCAATGGTACGGAAAATCAGATATTAGTTTTTCAGATAAAAAGAACGTGCGTAGTATTCAAAGGAATCTCTTACAACTACTATGTAGCTCAAAAGAACATTTATACGAATATATTTTGTCAAATAAAGGAAAAATGGCGTAGAAAATCAGCGGGCTATTTTCTAATGCTCTTATTATAAGAAGAGCGTTAGAAAATAACCCACCGATGCTATTACAGCACTGCCCCCATATTATTTTTGGCTGTTTTTCTTGTGATCGTAGTGCCCATTCGGCCCTGCATTGTTTTGACATTTTAAGTCCCCTGTGGCTGGTCCACTTCTTTAATCTAAGTTTCGCTTCATTTCCTAATGAATACACGTACTACTATGCTCCGGCATAAGTTACAAAAAAAATAGTGAAGAATAATGCCCCACCGAGCCTACGAAATAAGCGTACGAAGGAGAAAATTGATATAAACGCCACCTTGTACTTACATTTGTTTATTCCATAATCAAAGTTTCAACCAAGTAAATTTGTTGAATGTAATGTTGTATCATATTGTAGTTTGTGTTTCGGCCATAGAAGAGCACCGAGCTGGAAGAACTTTATTGTAGAGTGACAAAGAAGGTACGCGAGGAAAGCGACTGTACTAGCACCGCGTAATGTGTTCACTGTTAAAACCACTAAAGGTGCTTCTCTGAGCGTGAACCACTAAGCGGTTGATGGGGCTGTGTCCTTTTGACCTTTTGATCGGGTGGCGGCTCGCGCAACTTTAACTCACAATGAAGCATCAACTGTATATAGTGAAAGACTACACTTCACAACTGCCTTGATGTTAGCTACCAGTTAGGTAACCTCCAGTTGACTATTTTGTTTCCACTGTACCTACACTTCTATGCTTAGAACAATTCAGCCCCACCGTTCTGGACTGTGGGGCGAAGCCCTTTACAGAAAAGTATTAGGTGTTCATCCATTTATTCCCCCTCTCCACACGCATAGTGTGTCTATCACGGCAAGGTATGTATCTGTGTATCTGTGTATCTGTATCTCAGAAGGGTATCCGTCCCAAAAGGCTGTTAGTGTACCGCTTCTCCTATGTTTGCGCTGCCAAGTGTACAGGGTACATAGCATGTCTATCTGTTCATACTTGGCTCGGTACGCCTTAGTAAACAATACTCCCTTCCTCGCTTGCAACGACAGAGGGCTACCCTGAGAGTAAGCCTAGAGCCTTAGCAATTTCCTGCCTGAGAAGCTTGAGATTTCGCGACAGCGTGTGATCCATATCAGATGCTAGGCTAAAACCGAATAGCTTGCTTTAGAGACGGTGGGAAGGTAAGTCTATAGCTGTTCAGCTCTATTGCGAATTAGGGCGCACCTTGACGATGGGGAAGTAGCGCCTGGCAATGTCGGTAGACTTGACCTCTTGGTCGAGCAGCGCGATGCCGTCAAATCCTTGCAGGTTGAGCCACTCGATGGCGCTGCGCGCGAAGTGGCCCATCTTGGGAGGGTTTCGCCACAGCCGCGCGTAGAAGTCCGACAGGTGCTCGGCCGAAACGCCCACCAGAAGCGGAAGCGATGTCTTGGTGCGCAGCTCCTTGAACTGATTAAAGCTTTGTTCTGAAAAGAGCGCCAACCCATTAGGATCAAAGAGCTTGAGTTGGACATTACCCAGTCATCGCATGATCCAGTAAGAGCCGTTCCACGCGCTTCCCGCACAGCCGCAACGCACGTGCCGAGACCCCTACCACACGCAAGCGGAGGACAAATAAGCCAATTGGAGACGCTCTTTCACCCTCCACAGCGTCGCCGATTGGGTTATTTGTTCCACGCTTGCGTGCGGTAGGGGTCCCGGCACGTGCGTTGCGGCTGTGCGGGAAGCGCGTGGAACGGCGCTAATGGTGGGCAGCCGCACGCGGCGCGATCTGCAAATCACTTGTTTGTTTTTTGTTTTCTTTGCACACCAGCCGTTAATGTTGACTTCTTATGCTCACTCTTGGAGCATTCGTAAAGAACACTACGGGCGACAGAGGTGGCCGCGAGTTCTTGGTGACACTGTGCAGTTTGCTGTGGTGTGATCTTCCTAAGAAGTCGTCTCCAACTATGTGGCTGCAGGTGACGAAAAGATTGAAGAGGTTGAATGGGTGAATTGTGCGTGCTACCCAATAGTGTTCACTACCAGGAAACACAAAAAATGCGTTCAGTAATAACAAATACACAGTATGATTGCAATTCTCACCATCCTCCTTCGGCATAAACCACTTGTGTTCCGAGAAGAATATCATGTCCCGGTAGATGAGGTGCGTGCAGTGCTCGGTCGGATAGTGGTCCATGTCGGTGAGCAGGTCGCCCACGATGCACAACACCGCCGGCTCAGCTGCATACAACGGATAAACCCGGCCTTACCTCGAAACAAGTCTCGCGTAACGAGAAATTATTTCATGAAAACAGCAAAGAAATACGGATGCATTGCATTTAGCACCCGCTGTCGAACATCGACCATTAGAGTGTCGGAACGAGTTGAATATTATGTCAAGTTTAGCAATTTTATGATTGATTACGCGTGTACCCGGATCCAAAGCGTAATGGTGTTTCTGATTTGTAGTGTAACTTTCCGTAACTGAAACGCATTAGTCAATGGGGCGGAATATCGGCAGACGTTAACCCACGGTAAGAAATTGGTTAAAAGTCTACTTTTATCCTTTTCGGGGTCACTGTTTGGAAGCTATTAGAGGTTAAGCATGAATTCATTTTTCTCCACAATAAAATAAATATTTGTATATATGTATATGTATTTGTGTATATGTACACTACAGCACGTATTTCCAAATTGGAGCTTTTTTTTTGCAGCTGGAAAAGCTTTTGAAGCACCTTAGGTCCAGTATTTGGTTCCTTCAAAGTGCCATGATTTTTAACGAAAAGCTATCACACTTCATGCTGAATAATGGTGAAGGATGCAAACCAGTTAGACGAAAAAAAGAAGGGGATCCGGTAGAGCCTCCCCTGTATCCTGTCCCTTTCTTTTTCTCGTCTGAACCAACTAGCCAACTAGCATGAACCAACTAGCCCAACGACACGTTCTAGTAATCATACTTCAGCGGACGACATCAAAAATTATTAAGTCCTACGCTATATTGTTCTTTCGATACTCGCTTCTCATTTTTTCTGCCTTTGCTCACGCTCTAAGCTTAGCGTCACGATAAATGAGTGCACTTTGCTACAGTGGACGCGATGCTTACTCAAATCCAGTGTCAAAACACGCTCCATCATAGAGAAGGCGTACTTACTCGGTGAACTGCCCGACCTCTCTCGATTGAGATAGCGTGGGGGCGCTGTCAGGAGTAAAGAAGCAGTGATTATTTTGGCAGCACACTTCTATATCCCAGTATCTTGAAACAAAATGCTGCAGGATTTTGTGCCTCTTACGTTTTTTTCGATCTCCGTAAAATTCCTTTTCCACGTGGTGCTCTGAAAAAAATCGAAGAAAAGCGAAAGAGGCGCGTAATATGAATTTGAGCTTGGTGTTACGCCCACTGAAAGACATGACATGTACTTTCGAGGACATAGGCGTAGACGTATCGAAAAACTGCTAAACAAGCCGTTGACTTTGCCGTTACTACAAGATTCAGTGACTCCTGCATGTTGCCGGTGATTGCGTATGAGCGGCAACATGTTCCCAAGCAGCCAAGGCATCAGCACACCATCGCGGACTGCAACATACAACTCTCGGCTGAGGAAAAGGGGGTTCGGTTGCGCTGAGCTCGATGCTGTTACAGCTGCGGTAGGAGGAATCCCTTGGCTCGTTTTTGCCGACGTGCGTGCAGTATTATCTGCTGCAAGTGCCACCGTTCACAAGCTTGACGCGTCTGCAGCCTGGAGGATTTCGTGAAGCCGCCACTATGACCATCTTCTCTTATACGTTCTTCCTCCATATTGCCGCTCGTTCGCAATAATCGGTGACAACTCCAACGTTTGATTGATATGTGGGGTTTAACGTCCCAAAACCACCATATGATTATGAGAGACGCCGTAGTGGAGGGCTCCGGAAATTTTGACCACCTGGGGTTCTTTAACGTGCACCCAAATCTGAGCACACGGGCCTACAACATTTCCGCCTCCATCGGAAATGCAGCCGCCGCAGCCGGGATTTGAACCCGCGCCCTGCGGGTCAGCAGCCGAGTACCTTAGCCACTAGACCACCGCGGCGGGGTGACAACTCCAACGTAAAGGGAAAGGATGCATGTAACATTAAGGTATGAAAAGATAGCGGGGCGCGTCAGGGAACAAGCGCTTGACAAGGACGAAATTAAGACGAAAAAAAAATGGACATAGGCAGGGATGTAGCGCGTAGGCAAGATTATACCGTTAAGAGTATAACAAAAAAGGGTTTCAAAAGAAGCTAAACTCTCAAGGGGGACACGAAAAGCTAGGTGAGCAGATGAGACTAAGGAGTTAACGAAAATAACGTGGTCGCAGCGAGCACAAAACTGTTTTGATTGCAGGAACACAGTAGGGAGCCTTCATGTGCGCCCCGCCTGCGTTTAAAAAAACGGAGGTGGTGCACACACGAAAGCTCCCTAAAACGCAGGCGAAAACACTGCGCTCTAGTGGGCCTAGCCAGAATGATGGTGATGATGATGACGACGATGGTTATGACGACAAAGGCGCCTTTCTTCTGGCCCATTCATGACTCTGGCTAATGCTCATAAGTCGCGATTGTAACCATGAAAAAGAGTTGATGATTGTTTCATGCGAGTGTTTCTATGTTTGTATTTATTATAGCTATCCGCGCATTACTGTGCCCACAAGCCAAAGTGACCTGTCCTGGCTATCGACTGAAATGTACATACGCTTACAGGTGTACATCCCAGTTCTTGTTATTCTCCCAGTTTTTGTTGCCCAGTTGCACCGCCGTTGCTGCTCACTTGAATTCTATACTACGCCTTCCGAATTTCTTTATTGTGTTTCGTTCATGTACCTTGAATTTCTTGTTATTCAAGTTTTCTGCATATCGGTAAACATTCGCGTATTACATTTGTTTGAGTGTCAGTGACTAGACATGCTTTGTCACGATGTTGTGTTATTTTCTGTGTATTCCATGTTATTGATGACCGCCCTATTACTCTTTGAAGTTTGTACCCCCCTTACTCAATGCTCTCATTGAGCTTGTAAGGTATCATAAATAAATAAATAAATAAATAAATAAATAAATAAATAAATAAATAAATAAATAAATAAATAAATAAATAAATAAATACACTTAGAAACTACTGAAGGATGTAATCATGTCGGGCAAGCGAGACTTCTTTAATTTGGCGCAACCGCTTTGTGGACTCTCATTCCGAGTACAATGTGACAAGTTGCATGGAGTCGCATACAAAGGCAGTAGCAAGGCGAAATTCAAATACACGAGGGAAGTAACCGAGCTACTGGGTTTTAACGCTGTTTCATGTTCAATCAATTAGTCAGTCAGTCAATCAATCAATCAATCAATCAATCAATCAATCAGTGAAGGCTGCTGTGTAGACAAAGTGACGTACTCTGCACTTCCCGAATCGCTTGTAGCCTGGGGAAGCGTTTCACGCCGTCACAGATGGCGGCGCTGTCATCGTGATCCACATGGAACACTGCTACGCAGACGCCGTGGAAAACGTCCATCGCTCGACCCACCTAGTGGCATGACAAAAAAAAACACATTTTATATTTGTTTATTTTTAATTCCATTTGTAATGCACTCGCATTATAAATTCATTGCAGAGGTGGTGGACAACACGCATAAAAAGTTCAAAGATTTGTCATGCATTCGTGCAAGATGACTCGGAGGCAAACTCTGTTCTCTTATTCTTCTGTGAAGTTTGTGTGTGGATTGTTTTTCAGGCTCCGTACGAACGTTTCGCGCGTGATTTCGAATTGCGTCCGTGATCGTCGCACATTTTACCGAGAGACGGTGTCATGTGATTACGTCATCTTGTGACGTGACGTTAGTTGTTGTTATGACGACACCACAAATGTTGAGTTTCTGTGACGTCATGATGATGTCGTATGGTGGCGTCATCACGCGATGGTGACTTTTTGCGTCACCCGGATTGAAGCCGCTGACGGTTAATATTCACGTTTGATCAGACATCCAAAGTCTTCTCCATAAAAGAGCACGAAGAACGATAAAAACATTAGAGAGTTTTCGAATAGGGGCCCGAGAAGCTTGGAGCCCCAAAGCCCTTTGCGTATGCACACTTTGGATCAAGCAGGAGCGAAGAGTTTTGAAATATTGTCTTTGGCACTTCGGACACTACCCCTATCGTAGGTCACCTTATTGTTGACGGAGAGCCGCCATTTCAAAAAGTAACGTCAGTTTTGTCTGACGCAAGGCTTTTGGGGCAGGCTTTGCAGCTCCCGCTAAATAAGTGAAATGGCGCCTGCAACGCAAAACCCAAGCTCTGTTAGCATCTCGCGGAAGCGCAGTGGCCTTGACGCTATTTTTTGGGGGCCCAGGACAATTGGGGCTTCTATCCGAAGACTCTCCAATAACAGGCAATAGTTATACTAAATAGTCACAAACAGCTCAAGTAAATTACGTGGAAGAAACAAGCGTGTAATGCTACCACAGACTTGACAGGGCCTTTTTTTTAAATGCAGTTGCATAATCTGTATCAATTACGTGGCACGCAAATGATTCTAACTACTTGCTTTTCTGAGAAGAAATGATTACTAGCCTGCAGTACTTCAGAAATGGGGTGTGTTAACCTAATGGTCATGATCAAGTTGGTTTGAGCGAAACGGAGATGCGAGTACAAACAAGGAACGAAGAGCGGGGTCGTGGTAGCACGTTTCGTGAAAAATACAAATGCGTCTATGCCTTACATCGGTTGCTAAACACATGTAAATTATTTTCGTCGATTACGTTATAGAGACCTGGCATTCATTATAGAGAACTGAAAAAAAAAAGCTTCGACTTTGAATGAAAGTCATAGCACCGTATCGACATTAAAAGAGCGACCAATGGCCCTGACAAAAGACTTCGATCTCAGATAAGTAACGTCGTGTTTCTGTATACAGGGTGAATCGTAATATTTATAGAAGATTTCATTCGAACCCACGTCGAACACTATGCGATAACTGACACCAAGTCTCTCCCCCCCCCCCCCATTCTCAATCGCAAGAGCTCAAGACAGTTACAAGTATTTTTCTGTATCCATAACTAACTGTTAGTGCATGCAGTTGATCATTAGCTAGGGTGCTCGGCTGCTGACCAGAAGGTCACGAGTCCAATCCCGGCCACGGCAATCGCCTTTCGCCGGAGGTGAAATTGTAGGGGGCCCATGTACTGTAGATGTCAGCGCACCTTAAGGAACTCCAGAGGGTCAAAGCTTCCGAAGCCCTCCACTATAAGGCGTTGCTCGTAGTCATACGATGGTTTCGGTGCGCAAAACCTACCACATTTATCTGCACGCAGTTAGTTACGCAGATAGAGAAACCACATAGTTAACAAGCACGTGGAGCAGATTCTATGTTTCTACGTTCTGTCATAACCGTCAACGCCAACTGATGATGGTATACCAGCAGTCTTGCACAGTGTTAGGAAGTCCATGGTTACGCATCTTTCACGGCCCAAGCAGTGTGAAGAAGACGACATGCCTTTTTCGTGATGGCTTCCTCGCTGTCGTAGGAGAGCCACGTCTGGGGCCTGCGCCTCGAAGTCGACAGGGCCACGCGGTCCTCGTCAGGCGTCACACCCATATTCGAGCCACACATCTGTGAAAGAGAGAGAGAGGGAGAGAGGGAGAGAGAAGACAGAGTGTGTGTAAATGCGTATCAAACATGGAAAAGCTTGAGGCGCATGTACGGGAAAGCCAGTTTTTTCAGACACAGACTTCGTTAGGACGTAGAGAACTAGTTGTTCGTTCGGTGCACACGTCGTGTGTAGCCCTGTACAGAAGATGCAATGCTACGGCTTGGTTTGTAAAATTAATGACATTTAGTTTGCCTTATTTTTTTTAAATAACAGCGTTAATATTGGCATGGAATATATGGAAACATTTTCTTCGGGTAATACCTGCCAATATCGAGTAATTTAGCGCTTCATCCTCTACCTCCTTGTAGCTTAGAATGCAGATCACTCCAAAATAGAGCACTCAACCGAGATTTCATGGTAAATGTATGATGAAAAGTGAGGAGCTTGCTTTATTTAGAATATTTTTTCGGACACCTAAAACAGAATCATTTTTCGCTATGTCGCTATGGACGAAAATTAAATCATAAAGTGGTTTACGAATACTGAGAATTCTCATGAAAATCTAAAATGTCAAATGAACGTGCGGGCTGAACCCGAGCCTTCCATTCGTTCAGTGCCCGTGGTTCGTCCCGACAGACACGGCCTGTCGGGAAAGCTGATAGCGAGAAATCTGGGGCCGAGTTTTTAACCTTTTACAGACGCAAGGCAATTGCATAGCACGTGGCGGTTTTTGTTATTTCTTATGTATTCTTTCTTTTCCGTATCGCAACAAACAAATTGAAAGGGTCACGGAATTGTCATTCTTTCTTCCTGGATTTGTTAGCCAGTAATCACATTAAAATGGGATGATCTCTAGCAAACGCTCCCTATAAAATCAACCACCAGTTCAATTGGCTGCATGCATGCCGGAGCACCGGCAGTTGTCGCTCACCTGTCCGTAATTGAGCCACTTGCGGCCTGTGCACCATCCGCCGACCGAAGGCCGGCTGTTGGCCGCCACGTCGAACGACATTGTGGACATGTCCAGCGAGAAGCAAATGTTGTGCGTTCCGTTCAGGCTGTCATCCTCCTTGACCATCTCCATCCAGAGAAGAGCCGATTTCTGCGGCATGCGAGAAACTCTAGTAAACTTCTTTGTGTGGCGTCGGCGCAGAGAGTAAGGCTAACAGTAAATGTTTTTTTTTACACCCCCCAAACCACAATATATATTTATGAAAGGCGTCGAAGTGGAAGGCTCTTAAAACATCAATTACCTTGCATTATTGAACGTGCGCTTAAACCTGATCACGCGGACCTTCACCTTTTTTCCCGAATAAAAATGCGGGATTCGATCCCGCAACCTTCTAGTTAGCCCTCGAGCCCCTTAACCACTATAGACTCCCGTGGCGGGTCAAGATGTAAGAAAGCGCCAACAAATAGAATACGATAGAATCGGAATGCATCTGGAAGTTCGTTCCTCTCTTAGACACAGCCTAATAAAATCAAACATGTAATGCAGCTATCGAAAACATAAAAGACATTATTTTTTGTAGTTTTTCACTGTAGTGCAGACAGGAAGTAGCGTAAACAAAAGAAACAACTTGCCGTTGATAAAGATGGAATCTCAACCTCCAGGTAACGCGTAAACATTGAGGAAGGCGGTCGTTGCAACGCTAACTTTATTGAGTATTTCTGTGCGTGGTTTCCCGAAATTGTTAGCCTGCACACCTCCTATAGTCATGTTCACTGGGGCAGAATACTTGTTTTCTGTCTTTGGATAAGAACTTGTGAGGTAGCATAAAAAAAGAGTAAGGGAAGGCAAGGCGAGGAAACCGAAAGATCGTTACGCTCTTCTCCCAGCACTCTCGTGCTTGCGCTGTAACCCCTATCAACATTGATTGATATGTGGGGTTTAACGTCCCAAAACCACCATATTATTATTAGAGACGCCGTAGTGGAAGGCTCCGGAAATTTCGACCACCTGGGGTTCTTTAACGTGCACACAAATCTGAGCACACGGGCCTACAACATTTACGCCTCCTCCGCTAGGTCTACTGCATCAGCTATTCTAACCCCCTCGTACAATATAATCACCGCGCTCCACAACGGTGAAATCGCAATAGCAGTCTTCCTAGATATTAAAAAGGCATTCGATACAGTTCCCCACGACATACTATTACAAAAACTTGAAAGTTATGGCTTCTGTGACAGTTCACTCCAGTTCTTCTCAAGCTACTTGTCCTCGCGCAAACAAAAAGTGGTGATTAACGATAACGAATCTGCATACAGCACAATAGTGTGTAGAGTTCCCCAGGGATCCGTATTGGGCCCGGTACTTTTTTCTCTGTACATAAATGATTTCCCCAAAACACTAGTGTACTCTAAAGCATTAATGTACGCGGACGATACCGCCATAGTATTCACAGGAGATAGTCTCTCAACACTGCAAGCCAACATAATGTCTGAATCGACACACGTAAGCAACTGGTTTATACAGAATAAATTGACACTACATTCGGGGAAAACGAAGTATGTTGTTTTTCGATCAAGGTGAAAGGATATTGACAGGGCATCTATGCAACTTTACCTGAACAACAGTCCTATCGAACAAGTGGTTTCTTTTAAATATTTAAAAGTGTTTTTTGACCAGCACCTTCACTGGGAAGAACAAATTCATAGTGTTTGTAGAAAGGTGGCTTACGGTTGTTATACCTTAATCAAAGCACGCGAATGCTTTCCCCCCAGCGTGCTTCGAACATCGTATTTTTCCTTCTGTCATTCACATATTAGTTACTGGATTGAATCGTGGGCTGTAACGTATACGACATACCTAGAGCCATTACTACGACTACAAAAGAGAGCCCTAAGCATAATAGGTGGAAACCATGAAAATTCATATAAAACTACATTTCAGGAACAACAAACCTTATCAGTTTGGGCACTTCGCGATTATAAGGTTGCCCTTTTTGTTCAGAAAATTATAGGCACTAGCTTTCCCCTCTCCTCCACTTTATTTACAATACCATGGCGAAACACTAGACACGCATCGCATGGCAATTTTAACTTACCTACAAGCTATAACTTATATGGAAAGCGCTTATTGGAATTTCATGGGACTAAAATTTGGAACCGACTACCCTTAGAAGTTAAAGTGGCAAGAAATTTTAAGCACAGTGTGAAATTATTTTGCTTGCAGCATCAAGACATAAAATAGTTTTTTTTCACTTTATCCTGCGCTAATTAGTGCTTTTACCCTGTAACTTATTATATATAACAAACTATATTTGAGTATGTTGTGGAAATGCATATATGTACACGCGCTTATGTGCATATGTGAATAGTTATATGTATAAATAATTGTGTATATATGTGTTTATTGGTAAATATGCTCTGCTAAGCTGCTTTTATGTACTCCGATATGGACCGATCACTAGCCAATGTAGGCTAACGGTCCAGATGTCTTGTAATCTTTTCTTTGGTTTGTCAATAAAAATCAGATTGATTGATTGAAAAAAAAAATGCAGCCACCACAGCCGGGATTCGAGCCCGCGACCTGCGGGTCAACCTCTATCAACAAGTAACCAAAAAGTAAAGTCAAGAATCGCGTACAAAATACGTGTGCAGGCTACTATTATGTACCAAGTTTACTGTCGACACTGAATTTTGCATTTGTAAATTTAAATTGACGTATAGACAGCGTTAACCTTATAAACCTTGCTAACTACGAAAACAAAGCTTATTGTTTCCGCACAATGCAGGTCTGTGAAGGGGTATTTAAACTTGTAGCTTTTATTAGGATTTGTGAATGCAGTGGTGCGATGGTTCGACTTTTTAACAGAAAATAGCAAGCACAAACAGGCAACGAAGAACATAAAAAAAGTGAATGGGGCCCAAGCCAAAATATTCTGATTATTAAGGAAGAGGGAAAGAAAAAAAATAAAACGAAGAAGTAAAGTTAATAAAAAAGAAATAATATTTAAAAAACGAAGGAATGGTCTTTCCTCACGCTGTTGTTTTGTTGCTCATGCGTTCACCATCTGCTCGAAAATCAAGTGTTTTTTTTTATTATCCAGTGAACTGCTGACGCTGACTGTACAGTCGTGAGCAATATGAAAGGGAACACGGAATTCGCGCTTAAGTATCAACTACTGGTCACGTGACAATGCGTGTTGTATTAATAGTCAAGAGGTACTTTTCCACTTAACGTTTGCTATGAACTTTTTTGCAATTTACAACTGCTTCCAGCTACTACGACCACTTTAAGGTCGTTGCAGTTAACCCTACTGTATTACTCATGACTCTCCGTCGTTTCTATGCTCGGTCTTATCTTTATGCGCACGGCACTTACCACAGGAATGCTGCTGGGGGTGTCGTCAACCCGAACGAAAATGGACGGGTAAACGAGCCTGCAGAACTGCTCCTCTTCGTGATAGTGAGTCTCGATCACGAAGATGTCCACGATGCTGAGAAACGGCAATGAGAACAAGTTGGCAATGGTGTCAGGCAAAAAAAAAAAATGGCGAATAACTTCTGGCTTTAGTTTTGTATGTTTTTGCAATGCGATCAACATGTACAGTCTCGCTCATTATGAGTTTGAATATGCTGTCTGGGCTCAAAATGGCGCCCCCACTGCAAATCGGCACCTCCTTAAAAATAATCATATTGTTGTAATCATATTGTTGTAAATCATATTGAGTGTAAGTTTACATGGCTCAGGTGCAATGGGAAGTTTCTTATCGAAGTGATGATGAGCTTCTTCCTTATTATAGGCGAGTTGGGGCACTTTTTGTTTTTTACAATACAGGGCAGTGGATGGCACGTTCTCTTTATATAAGTAGTTGCGCATTTTGATGACAATTCTAAGACAGCTGAATATATACGAATTATACGCGAGATATCTCACCATTATACTACGGCAGGAAGCTATATGTAGTTATGGCTGCAGATGCAGAGGTGTTCAAGGACCGAAGTAGTACATTTGGGAGTCAACCCTGCACACTAGCGCGGTGACAGATGTCATGCTAACCAAAAGAGAAATATATAATCTAAACTTTGCAGGTGTTCTCTTAATACAAAGATACCTTATCATCATTTTCACAGAATTACCCATTTTCCCCAAACGTATAACGTCTTCTTGTCACACGCGAAAGGGCCCTTTAGGAGACTCTAATGACGAATTAATTACACAACGAATGTAAGGCGTGCCTTAGGGGCGTAATGCCGCGAAATGTTCAAGTTGGCTAATTTTTAAAAGAGCTACGATAAATTGAAGTATTGCGTTCGGCATGGTGTTCTTCTATGGCGTATACCATACCGTTTCCCTCGACAAATATTGGTGACGACCAGTTATCTGCTATACATTTTTCAATTGTACGTTGCATCACAGCAGTACCTGTCCTCATCGACTTGACAATTGCAAGGGAAGAAGTACTTACCGGAGGTAATCTTTGCTTCTGTCCAGCATGATTTTCTGCGCGTACTGGTCATGCGGCGCGTAGCCAGAGAAGATCAGAGCAGGTTTAGGTTCTCCCAGACGTTTCAAGGCATCTTGAATGCTCTGTTGGATCCAGAAGAGGAGAGGAGGTATACAATATATAGTATGCCATACACCGCTGGTCTTGTACATGAACGTTTCAAACAGCCACTTGACGCGAGGAATTTTGCACAACTCGCTTTCGATACAACGCTACAATCATTGTAGGTTTAGAGGCGACGGAGTTTTACGAGCATCGCGTAGACCCTCTACTCTCGAATGTCCTGCAGTCACCGATTTCACGGGAACTGAATCAAGAACATTCATGTGTAGGAATAAATTATGAGTGCTGAAGTGTACGAGGTCACAATCAGTTGCCTTAGTTGACGCAATGTGTGACATCAGTAAAAACGCTTTCTCTCTATACCTGCTGTTTGAACCAAACCCTCACGCAGACAAAGACACGCAGACTAGCCGATAACATTTTTGTGTTTGTTTTGAGTGTTTGTTCATCATTGCAAACCGCACATAGCTTTTACTTGGCTACGTTCATCAGATCGATATCCTCAGAGTAGTATTTGCTTGTGCGATAATTTACGATGCTGAACGAATTTACCACTGATATTTTTACCACTTACCACTGAAAAATATCAGTGGACGAACGTCCACTGATATTTTTGTGCAAGTATCAACCGATGCTTGCAGAATACATTTAATAGACCAGCGAGAGACTGCGAAATAGGAATTTGATTGTATTTTGCCACACCTTTTATTTTGCTGTGCAGAACATTTATAATATTTTACAAAATTCAATTAATACCTCCGTTACAATATGAAGTGATGGAAGCCTCACTTTTGTTTCTTCTGTGACTGCATCCATTGTTGCTGACTGTATGGTCCCCAGATAGCTTCAGGCTGTATTCGACAGCTTTTTGCTTTGGGGAACTCCCAACTTACTGGGTTGAAATAAAGTGCAATGTCTATGCAGGAATGCGCTACGGAGCCTTGGCAAGATCTTGTTATGCCTGTCACTCGTCCCCTGAGCGCGACACAACTCCGAAGGAGAAAAATAGGTTGCAGCGCATGCGGCAGGCGTTACCGGTGGCTTACCAGAGTGTTTTAAAGAAAGCGCGCAATCCGTGTGTTCTAGAAGTACTAACAAAAGAGCACAATCTTGAACTTTCAAGGTTGTGGTTTCAAGGTTTCAAGGTTTCACTGAAGACGCCACTGTCGTTCACAGTGGCCTGGATCAGACAGGATGTTATTATCCTATTACGTGAGAGTGATATCCTAATAAAATGACAAGATGAAGCTTAGGTACCACTCATGTAAGACATAATCCGTGATCAATTAGAGTAAATCTGTTTCTGGAGAAGGGAAGCACAGTCGAGGATGGCAATGAACGCAGCAGTGTGGCGCGATCAGGGATGGTGGAAAAACTTTATTTCGTCAGAAAGCAACTGAGGATGATTCCGTGTTAGATGGCCATCAACCCAAGGTTGGCGGCGACCTGTGTGGCCCACTCCACGACCCTTAACTGGACGACTGGGTCTGAGCTGGTCAACACGGCCTCCCAGTGCTCAAGAGAGGGATCACGCATAATATCCACCGGCGGCGGCACTATGCTACATTCCCAAAGTATGTGATCATATGTTGCCACAGCCTGACACCATTTGCATTGCGGCTTAATCTCCTCCGGGTACATTTTGTTCAACACGTAAGGGTTGGGAAAAGATCGCGTCTGCAGTTTTCTCCAGACGCATTCCTGCGCCTTAGTCAACCGCTTGTGCGGGGGCGGATAAAACCTCCGCTCTAGTTTATAATGATTCGTTATGTCATGAAAGGACACCAGCCCATCTCTCGCGGACCTCCCCGGAACTGGCGGCTCACCTACCCGGCTGACGAAACCTCGAGCATTCAGGTGAGCCGCCTCGTTCCCAGGGTTCCCAGAGTGTGCTGGTACCCAGACAATTTCTATTTCTCTCATTTCTCGTCCCGTGGCCCCATGCAGAAATCGTGCGGCGGTCACCGATATTCTGCCCCTCGCCAGATTTCGGATGGCTGTCTTTGAATCACTGAAAATCAAATCTGACTGCGAATTAGTTATAGCTAGCGCTATTGCCGCTTCCTCTGCAGTTTCCGAGGAGCGGGTTTTGACCGATCCAGAAGCGATCAAGCGCGATCAGGGAAATTTATCAAGTCAGCTGGCAGACATCACTCGGAGAGGCCTTTATGTTGCAGACCTAAGTATGGTGATGATGATAGCGAACGCGCAAATAATACGTCACACGAGACTAGGAAAGAATTCCTAGGTTAAAGCCAGTAGTGACGACATATACGGCGAAGTGCATTGCAAATGTGAGCATTAGAAGACAGCGTGGCGCCGCACCTTGAGCACAGTCATCATGCTCTTGTGCCGTGTGCTCGTCATGAGCTGTCCCGTGAAGGCAACGCCGTTGAGTTCGTTCTGCGAAATCCACTTGGCCAGCTGGGTGGAGATGGCCGCCAGGTTGCTCTCGTCTCGGTCAGTGTAGTCCAGCAGCTCGCGTACCATCGGCGCGCTAAGGGACACCACGAATTTGGTCGTGACGAAGCGCTCGCGCAGAGACATGAACTCGTCGAAGCCGGTGCCTGCATGGAAGACGCGTCGATGACGACGACGACGACGACAACAACAACAACAACAACAACAACAACAACAACAACAACAACAACAACAACAACAACAACAACAACAACAACAACAACAACAACCTGGTATAACGCTCGCCCAGCATGCATAACTGATTCACACAATGGCTGTTACAGACGACTGACAAATTAAGTGCGGTGTTGCGTCAGATAGGAGAAATGCTTTGCAAGGACAAGCAGTTTTGATTAATCCCTTCTCAAAATTTTCCAAGGATTACAATTTTTATGGTGTTGTAATCGATTCAAGTCAGCGAAATTTATATTACTTAGTAAATTGCACTGTTTACTCGAGCGTTAAGTGAGCTTCTTTTCCCGAGTTTTGACATCTAAAGCCGACCCTCGCGTAACAATCCGATAACGAAATTCTATTTTCTTCTTTTTTTTCTTTGAATTCAATGAAATGTCACCTTTCGGGTTACAATCGAGGTTAAGTTACAATCAAGTAAATATGACACATAAATACGAACAGAAATATGTCTTTTGAGTAACGACTGCAGGTGAGAGTCGATGTCACGAGGTATAAAACATGAGTAAAGCAAACCTGGCAATAGCTACTCGCGTGTGATGTGATGCCATAAAAGACTTGTATTGCCAAAGTTGGCGCTCATAACGGTGTCACACATAATTAACCATATTCAGTGTTTCTCAAGAGCACCGGCAACGTGCAATCAGTCATCACTACTAAGTGAGCTAGAGTTGATTATTCGGAGTGCACCTATGCACACGCAGCAAGTGTCCGAGTGCGCCAGCCTCACCGTTTTTGACGGGCACAAAGGTATGACTCTGTTTGCTCAAGGTCATGTCCTTGTAGACAAGATGGGTGCAGTACTCGGCAGGCATCTGCATCTTGTCTGTGGCGTTGTCCGACATGAAACACAGCAGGTGGTTCGAAATGCCTGCGAACAGAACCGTAAACGTAGCTGTTTAAGTGCTTAGTTGCAGGGTGCGTGACGAAGTGTGACGCCATTAACAAGCGCGGATGCAGTGCGTGCAACTTTCGTTGCTATGGCTACCAATAATCATTGCAGTAGCCAAGATTTTGAAAAATAACACCTAAGCACCTCCATGGCACAATCGTGCACTTGTGTCACGGTAGTTTCTGTCACTTGGGTGACATAAAGAAAAGCGCGGCATATCCACGGAGTGAATGATGATGAGTGGGGCGAAGCGTTCATCCGTCCGTCTATCCATTCGTTCATCTGTGCGTCTGTCTGTCTGTGCGTCCATCTCTTCATTCGTCCGTCCGTCCATCTAGTGAAAACTTCAAGTACATCCATGTGATTGATTGATTGATTGATTAAAAACTTTATTTTGGTCCTGAGAATACGCGGGGGAGACCTAGCGCCACCCGGCTAATCCCACGTAGCGACCGTCAAGCCGAGCTTGGCGGCCAGCTCGTGGGCACTATGGACGGCCAGGGTTTGATCGTTAAGTTCGGGGCTGCGTAAGAGCGCTGCCCATCTGTCCTCACTGAAAACGGGGCCGATGGCTTTACATTCCCACAATAAATGGCTGAATGTTACTAATAGTCCACAGGCAGGACAATCTGCACTTGGATACCGTTCAGGGTACATGGCACGAAGAACCACGGGGTTAGGGTACACACAGGCTTGCAATAGTCTAAGGGTAACTGCCTGCGCCCTGCACAAGGCAGCGTGTGGGAGGGGGCATACCCGTCTTGACAGATGGAAGTGTTTTGTTATTTCGTTGATCTTTTCATTATATATTCGTCATATACAAGTACCGCCAACCAGCGGACATTCTAAGGACTAAACGAAAGGTGGCTACTACTACGACGACACGGGCCATTCAACACACGGCGTAAGAAGCTTCGCCCCTAAAAAAAGACTATGGACCATCTCTCAGAAGGGAACACTGATAGGATTCGAAGCACCAGTGTTGCGCACGGCGTTGACACGGTTAAAACGGGCGTCGATGCAGGTGCTGGAAGAACAGTTTGAAGCGAAACTTGGTGTAGCGTTCACTCGAGCAAACGTTTGTTTGAAACGGGAAGACGCGGGTGGAGGGACGCGTTGAATACGCTTGCGCTCGACTTCCTTGGCTCGCATTTCATCAGTATTACCGTCACCCCCGGAAATCTTTTTCGAAAAGCTTCCGGGGGTGACGGTATTACCCGCGCGCCGTCTTCGAACGCAATTTCTGTTCTTGACTCGTACCTCGTCGGTGTCATTGGTCTTCCACTGCCGATGCTTGCCTTCGGCTTCCCTGGCTCGCACCTCGTTGGTGTTGAAGTCACTGTTCGCGAACGCGAAAGGCTTCGCTAACCTTCGCAACGCCGGCGACAGCCGCGAAAGGCACGCGCATAACTATAGGGAGAAGCATGCCGCGACGGCTCGCGTCCGTCGGCGCAATCGCGCGGCAAGCAGCGGCGTGCTGTCCACATTGTCGGCGCCGCAAGATTCTCGAGGCGTGCGCAGCACACGCACCCGCCGGCTCACGGCTTCTTCTCGCCCAAAGATGGAGAGAAACGGCGCGGATGAGATGATGTCCACGTGAGGAGTGGGCTAGAGTATTGTGAGCAAGCCGCAGTGACGTCAGAAGGTGGGGGCCCAGTTACGCCGCGAACGCGGCGGAAAGCCTGTGTTTCGTTCACGTTTTAGGGGAACCAACGCTCCCGCTGTCGCAGCGGCTGCGGCTTGATTGGGCCGAATAAAAGATGTGGAAACAAAAAGTCTTACTGAGCACGCTCAGTTGGGCAACTGGGCCCCCAACCTCTGACGTCACTGCGGCAGCCCTTCAGTCTTGAAATTTAGTCGGCGTTGGCTAGAGTGTTGTGAGCAGTGGAGAGGGTGAAGCGAAAAAGAGTGTATACCCGGCAAGCACGCGGCAGGCGAGGGAGAGAGACGTCATCGTGCATTTCTAGGAGGGCGTGCCGTATTGGGCACCACTCCAACACCTTTCGCAAAAGGAGTGGTGCGGACGGAGGGACACCGTTACACAGGCTAGTCAAAGAGCTGCTTCGCATCTGAAAATATATCTCTGTGTGCGTTTAAAATAAGTGTTTAATAATTTAGAGTACTTGATACTCTACTATGGGAGAGCAGAACACCGTCCCAGTGGCGTCCGTTACAACACAAAGTGATGTGTGCTTATAAAAAGTATTCAAAAAATGTGAGTACTTTGTACGAACTATGGGATGGCAGTGGGCCATCCCGATGCCCATCTAATAGCTCATGAGAGGACCGATGTGTGTTTAGAAACAAAAATGGTTCACCGGTTTAGAATACTTTGTACTCCACTACGGGAGAGCTGAAAGACGTCCCGTGGGAATGTGTTTAGAAGACTGGAAAAAATTGCTGCGGAAAACGAAGTTAGAGAGGAGACAAAAAGAAGCGGACAGTACAAGCGTCGCGTTCTGCTGTCCACTTCTTTTTTGTCTCCTTCCTAACTTCGTTTTCCGCCGCAATCAGCGCAATCTTTTCCAGTCACCAAAAACCAACTAGCCCAACACCTCACTTTGCTAGTGTTTAGAAGTAGTTTTAAATGATTTCAAGTACTTGGTACTCCACTATGGAAGAACAGAACGCCGTCCGAGTGGCGTCCGTTACAACACAAAGTGTGTTTAGAAAAGGGTTCAACGAATGGCAGGACTTTGTACTCAACTATGGGAAGGCAGTGAGCCGTCCCGATGTCATGAATTCATGAATGGACCGATATGCGTATAGGAAAAAAAAAGTGGTTAACGATTTAGAGTACTTTGTACTCTACTATGGGAGAGCGAAAAACCGTCCCGTAGGCCTCACATTTCATGAGGCCGTGTCGACAAAACATCAGTTCATACGCTTGTTCAATGAATGCGCCTTAGTTATTTTTAACGTGGGTTTAGAAAAAGAGGTCAATGATTTTGTGTTTAAAAATTGTTTATGTTTAACTATTTAGAGTATAAGAGAGCAGTGTCCGCGTTTAGATAAATTTTTCCACAATTCTGAGTGCATCTACTCTACTACGGGACAGCATTAAGCTGTCTCAACTGAAGCAGGAAGAAACGATGTGACGATACTTTAACTGTGCCTAGTGACAAAACAGATCTGGAATGGTTGTTCCGAATGGTGTACTCTAGAGAACGTCTTAAATTATAGTGTGCACGGAATCCGTATTACCATATGCATGTAAAATATCATCGATAAATATGAAAATAATGTCTCGAATATTTTTCCCTTGTTATTAAAGTGACGCTTGACCCATTTGAAGGCATCCGATCCACAGGAATTTCAACCCACTAAACTGAACTTAAGCTGCTAAATTAAGTCTAAGCAGTGTGCTCTCGTTTCAAAACAGTTAAGTTGCTGAACTTGTAAGCTACTAAACACCATGGTTTTTTCTATAAGTGGCCAACTGGAAACCGTACTGGTTCAGGCTGGCGGGATTGACCTTACCGCTCGGTTTCAAACCCTTGACGGGTTCATTCGGCTCTTCTGTCGTGGGAGGAATCTTTTTAGGTTTGAGAACTTTAGCAGCCTTGTTCTTTTTCTTCTTCTTCAGCCCCTTGAGCTTCTCGTCGAAAGCTGCAAAGATGATGTCACCGTATTACGACATTTGTACAACAGTCCCTCTACCGTTTCATTTTAAGTTGCATCAAATGTGAGGAACCATTAACGCGTTCTTACTTCTTCGAAAATTGAGAAATAAAGACTGCTGAAGAGCTAAATAACAGGATGGAGAATGGGTAAAGACAGCGTTGCAGTTGTAGCGCTAGACAATTGACTCAAACTCTTAATTAGTCAAAATTATTCAGCGTAACGAATGTCAATACTATAAAAGCAAATGTGGTAGTTGAAGCAAAATGACTTTGTCTCCGTGCTCTGACCTACGCACCAACTTCAGAATCGGCCCATATTTCCCAACATAACTCGAAATCGCACCGCATTACAGAACAGCGGGTAAAAGCATCAAGGAGGGCATTGTGTGCCCGTTAGTAGCCCAATAGCTTCGCTACATTGTGACAACAATTACGCAGTGCGAATGCTAGAATAAACACGCAGTATTTGTTAAACTAAAATCACTAATAACAGGAAGTAGAACACATAGCAGCTAAACGCATAATGAAGGTATATTAGAGTACTTACATGTGGAGCCACGTTTTCTAATACTTACACTTCTGCTTCTCAGGAAGACGATGCTGGGCACTCGGGTGACCTGCTTGCGCAGAAAAAAAGAAATCTTTCACCGAGAAACTAGAGGCAGTCATTCGCAGTGTACAACTAACAGCAAATGTTTACGGACCATGCCAACGCTCGCCGAAATACAGTTACTGTATAATCCTCCCCACGGGAGCAGAGTTGCGCATAGGTCCGTCATTAAGTTAGACGGCTTTGTAGTCAAGCCACTCGTCGCACGCACTGGAGACAAATACTGCGCGATGTCCACGGCGCGGGCGACATGCCGCACGCTTATTTGCATGAGCTGAGTAAGATGGCACCGTTATAGCGAAGCGTTATACGGCTGGTTGTGCCTCTTTGCGTACGCGACGCGGCCAACAACAGTCTTACAACGTTTTGGCCGATTCTGGGGCAATGCACGGCATGGAGCAGTGCATGAAACAACACAACGTGTAAACTGATAACAGTTATGCTCATAGACTGATCTCGAGGCAGAGGCACGAACGCATGGCAGCCGAAGAGCACGTTGCGTTAGGAAGTAAAACAAAGGAATGATTAATTTGTGGGGTTTAACGTCCCAAAACCACCATATGATTATGAGGGACGCCGTAGTGGAGGGCTCCGGAAATTTCGACCACCTGGGGTTCTTTAACGTGCACCCAAATCTGAGCACACGGGCCTACGACATTTCCGCCTTCATCGGAAATGCAGTAAAACAAAGGAAATATTTGCGCCCAGCGAGAAAATATAGTTAGGCCACTGATTAGGAGATGGTTACGTCGTGCGCGTAGCACTGTGTTCGATCACCGCTGACGTAGCGTGAATGTCGCGAAGAGGCTGTTGGCCATGTGCGCCCGCGTGGTCCACAAACTTTTGTGGCTGATAGTACGGTACTCGCGGATCAAAATACAACTATGAGAGCGCGTGGCCACTGGTGAGAGGAGAGCTACCCTTGGACGTCAGTATAGAAGCAGGCTTTTGCATTGAGATATAGGCTTCCAAAGCAACTTCGAGTGGCGCACTGCTCTCATCGACCTTACTTATACTGGTTCCTATTTTTCTATATAAGAGAAAAGAAATATTGCTTGTTTTCGAAGGTTTCAAAAGATGACTTACGCGTCTTTTTGTATTCTATGGCTCGTTCGGTTGCATGTCCTTTCGTAGTCTTGTGCTTGCCTGAAAGTAAAAAAAAATATTGTGATTAGAATGACACTTGCCAAAGAAATTATGTGCTTATTGTCAACGAACACATCTGAATTGACGACCGATGCCACTGCGTTCTGACAAAATTGTCGTCCTTACAAAAGACTGTTCATAAGGCGGCTGTAAGTCCGGCTAGAAAAGCTTTTGGTGGGAGCGTGTGGTTTTCAATGACGTAGGAGCGCCGTTTACATTTTTTTCTCGAACTACATAAAAAAATCTCATAAAAGTAAAGTTACTAAACCTTTGATCAGGCATGAACAAGTGAAACAGCAGTGGTACGTTGGTGGAAAGCAGTGACGAAACCCACTACTTCCACATATGAAGAATTGTAGTACAAGAATATGATATCGCAAATGAAAATGCACGCACGTGCACAATGAACAACCGCGCAACTGATAGTCCAGAGTTAATCTATACACATCAGGCATACAGATGGCGTGCGGCAGCGTACATGTACGCATAACCGCACGCTAATATTTACGTACACACACGTCACGTTCGCAATGAGCTCACCGCGCAAACGTCGGTACAGACATGCGCGAGCTCATAAACGTGCTGTAGCCAAGGCACGCTTATCGGAGCATGACGCGCAGAGACATGATTGCATATGTTAACGTGATAACGTCAAAGAGCTTGTGTTGCGGAAAATCCGCCACCGGCGTCGGCCTCGTTGGTTGTGAGCGAAAAATCGTCTGTGCGTCTGTGACCGAAAAATCAAGTTACCGAGATAGCCGCGGGAGGCCGCTACTTGTCCTCGCGTGCGCGCGCGATCACACTGAAAAAGCCTCGCATTCGAAGAAAAAAAGAAATCTGCTCAAGGTCGCGAGGCGCGGTAGTTTCTTTGCCCTGCCACCTCTCCCTGCTTAGCTTGCAGCGCTTGCGTCGGGACAAGAGAAGAGATAATGCAATTGCAGCACGCGACAAACCTTTGTAACTCCCCTCGCGCTGGACGGATTCTTAAACTTTTGCGGCGTTGAATTCGTGAGGCAATGAGTTCTTCTAGTGAATTAATTCCATGGTTACTTGAAAAAGCGTTTCAGGGCCCCTTTAACGCATTTTGTTCGACAGGTGTCACGACGTAAACGAGCCCATTTGCGATAATATCGCGAGCTGCATGGTCAAATCTACTGTGTGAGTGTTTGTGTGCGTGCGTGTGTATGTAACAAAATATATGAATAAGTATGTACTTATCGGTTAAAGGGTGCACTAGAGGCTGGATTTCGCTATCGCGTTCAACTTCTAAAGGCGAAGCGTAAGGTTCCCCCAATTTTTTCTTAGGTGAAGCGGGCTGCCTGGATGGTACTCTGAAGAAAGCTTTCAATTTCTTGCGTATTGCTTAACGCTGTTGAAACTTTCCGTGGAATCAATAGAAAAAAGTCTACGTATAATCTTGAAGGATTCCTGTCAGCTTATTGAAACATAAAAGAAACTGCCCTGTATACAAAATAACATGTCCCGTTTATACAGGTACATGAGCATTATCCGTGTTTAATGGGCCACTTGCAAAGGTCGTAAAAGTTGGCTTCCCTTCAAATTAATGCTCTAATTGGATTCTAAACCACGCCGTAACTTACATAATAGTTATTTATCAATCAAAGGGCTGTCATTACTAGGCTATCTGTTTAGACAAAGTTGTATGGAGGAAAGCATGCATTGGCAACATGTATAGAATGCAAGATGCAAGAGAATGTAATTGGGTTTTACACGGAAGTCACCCATATATGCAGCACGCGTGAAGGAGGGCGTTAATAGAGAGTGGCCGAATGTGCACTACCCTGATTGAGTGAATGATTGATTGATATGTGGGGTTTGACGTCCCAAGGCCATTATATAATTACGAGAGACGCCGTAGTGGAGGGCTTCGGAAATTTCGACCACCTGGGGTTCTTTAACGTGCGCCCAAATCTGAGCACACGGGCCTGCAACATTTCCGCCTCCATCGGAAATGCAGCCACCACAGCCGGGATTCGATCCCGCGACCTGCGGGTCAGCAGCCGAGTACCTTAGGGCCTTTACACGCGCTACCCGCACAGCCGCAGCGCACGTGCCGGAACCCCTGCCGCACGCAAGCGGGGGACAAATAAGCCAATTGGCGACGCTTTTTCATCCTCCGCTTGGGTGCGGCAGGTGTGCCGGCAAGTGCGTTGCGGCTGTGCGGCAAGCGCATGAAACGGCACTTAGCCACTAGACCACCACGGCGGGGCTGTGCGCTCCCCTTGCATGTCGGTGAAGACAGGAGAACGTTATGAAAGTGACTGCACTCACGAATGTTCGATATCCTGGGCTTGATTGTCGGAGCCTCTAAACAGACAAAGACAAGCGGAGAGATAGTATTTGATAATAAATACTAATTAGTTATCAGCACTGAAAGAACAGCGTGTGAAACTGAAAAAAAAAAGATTGCACGTAATTTATGAAACAACTCACAGCAAGGTAAAGTACAACTGCATGGAGGCTGTGCTATAGGCGTGTAGATCGATATCTAGACGCCTATAGAAGAAGATGGACTCTCCGGAAGTGACTAGCGATTCCCTAAAAAGGAATTTCACTGAAGCAAACATTCACCAATGTGAATGTGCAGACAAGTCACGCGTAAGAGCGTTCACTTCAGTGCAGTTTCATGTCCTACCGTCGCTCGTCATTCTGATATTGCTAGATAGGTTTCGCTGCTAGCAAGGTTATTCCCTCACATGTCTAACTCGTTTATTCATTTTTTATTTACTTTTTTCTCTCTGTACAAGGACAAAAAATGGAGCAAAGGCAAAATAATTTGAAGCCCGACAAAAAGGTCTTTCATACAAATGTTAAAAACGCGTATTTTGTTTTTACTTCTACCTGCTCTTGCACACTGAGACTGAATTACCCATCTTGCCAGAAGTTGTGCGCGTTGAAAAAGGCACTACCCTACTCACGGCCTCTTTTCACTAATCCACAAGATTGAAGTGGAGCGTCACCTACTGTATTTGAATAGCGAAGACTGATAGCTAAGCTCCCCCCTTCCCCCTTCTAACAGGGTGGGTGTTGAATTTTAATACTTACCTAAGCGTCGGATCTTTACACTTCCTTGCATGTCCACGGAGTCTACTTCTCTGTGTGGCCCTATTTTTTAAAAAAAAAGATGAAATAAAAAGTATTCACACTTTCGCTCATTCATCGTTATCGACCACTTTTTGCACAAATCGAAAAAAACGTCATTATAGGATCAATTTAACAATAATATGTGGTGTTCTACATCTCAAAACTACGATATACGGCAAATGGTATAGAACTATTACAAATTCGAAGGAAAAAAGTCGGCTACAGTTTCTTTCAGACATTGTAAACCACAGGCTACCCTTAGACACCGCAGCATACGTATCCCCCTTGTTAAGCAGACCCACTCGACACCACTATCCTCATTCCCTAACGCCAATCTTCGCAAGGACTGATACTTTTCGGTACTCCTTCTTCCCACAAACAATAGATGATTGGAATAAACTAACCAAAGCATTTCCTCAACGCCCTTGACCATTTGTGTAAATACTCTTCTTCCATGACTTCCTTGAATTGTATTATCACCTTGTTGTTCAGTTGTTACTTTTTTTAAAGTCATAACCCCTCTGTTTTATATGCAAGAAAATTGTGTAAAAAAACGCTTTGCAACCTTGTTTCATTCTGTTATTTAGTGTGTTTCATGTATGCTCACCCTGCTTGAAAAAAGTCCGCAGTATTCTATAAATAAATAAATAAATAAATAAATAAATAAATAAATAAATATGATTATGATAGATGCCGTGGGGCTTAGGAAGTTCTGACCATATGGTGTTCGTTTAACGTGAACCGACATCGCACAGTACACGAGCCTCTAGCATTTCGTTCCCATCGAAATGCGACTGCAACAGTAAGGATCGAACCCGCAACCTTCGAGTCGGCAGCCGAGTTCCCTAACACCTGTCCCGCCGAGGCGGACATTATAGAAAGAAAAAAAACTAGTAAGATCAGATTTTGTGCCAGAACTATGACTTCGTGACTCAACTAATCAATTAAATGCGCCCATAAAGGGCACAAACATGGTGGTCTTAGATAGGTAAAAGGGAGGAGTCGCATGGCAATTTCATAAAACAATACGCACGCACATCTTCGTACAACCCACCGGGAGCGTTGGATCACCAAGTCAAGCGACCAATGATCAAGAACAACCTGAGCACTTACAGAAAAACATTGACGAAGTAAAGTAGATCAATAGTCGGAACAAAATACAATAAACTGTGTAAACATAAGCCATGTTGAAAGATGAGAGGTGAATGTGAATAAGCTTTTAAAATTTAGCTCGAATAATTTCAGCTTTATTACTTATCTGAGGCTATTTTGTTAAAAATTACTTTTGTGCGCGTTACTTCAATATTTGTACTGATCTAAGTTCTTTATATGGCCGCACCGCGAGAGTAAATTAACGCCTACAGTAAACTGGCTCGACGAAGTCGATTCTTAATAAGCTCGCGTCTTTTCTTCACCATCGAGGAAGTGATGCAAACGTAAGAACGTGCTTTATAAGCCTGCGTAGAGCGCGTGAAAGATAGGCAACGATATTATTCCTAAACCCATTCCTGTGACATTGACTATCGAGTTTCATCATAAGCACCTAGAATAATATAGCTATGTTACTATATAATAAGCGCACGTTTCGGCCCATTGGTGCGCATACAATGCGAGTTCACCATACGCTATTCGTTGCGTGCCAAGACGGGCACCTACAGTTGATACAGTGAATATACACGGGTTCTTAACTACGTGCATGCTCTCGTAAAAACAGACGATCCGTGATTCACCTGCAGTGTAATCGTGCACTAAGCGTTATCAAAAGGATGTCAACACACCATTAGTACTTATCTGTCAATTGCCATACTCCCTCGAGAGTCACTGACTTCGGCATAGTAAGAGCACTAAGTAACGCTGGCTGACGCGAGAGTGCAGAGAGACAACGCTGCACACAGAGAAGGGAGGATGGGAAATATGAAAATCGTGTGCGGTATGTTTTTGACATCGCCCCCACATTTCTATCTGGCTGTTGCTATCTTTCTGCTTTTTAGTATATTCGCTGCGTCCTTCCAGAACACTTCTCGCAGAGTTACTGAGGTCGCATAAGGCTACTGAGTATCAAGAATAAACCAACTTATCGGAGATCATCAAACCATTTTATAGCCATTGAAGCTGCAGATTCAATGGCTATCGAAATGTGAAATCGTAAGCAATGGCTTACGATTGCAGCTTAGGTTAGTTATAGGGAGGCTGCCCAAACGTTTCATTTTCATATCAAGGAACGCTACCTATAGGAGTACCCAGAAACGAATGAAAATAGTGCGAATGTTGCTTACATTTATTTCGCTGCACGTTGTCGTGGGCGTCGTCGTGCGAGTCGTAGGCAGCCATGAGTCCGTCTGTAATGATCGCGATAGCTCCGTGAATATCCAAACCATGCATGTGCAAGGGTTGTGCATGTTTGCTTGAAAACGGCTCGCTCAACTCCAAGTAACGCTTAGTACTGTCGGAGCTCAAATAGGGATGCCCGGTTGGTCGTAAAAGAAATTCTGATTGATTGATTTGTGGGGTTTAACGTCCCAAAACCACCATATGATTATGAGAGACGCCGTAGTGGAGGGCTCCGGAAATTTCGACCACCTGGTGTTCTTTACGTGCACCCAAATCTGAGCACATGGGCCTACAACATTACCGCCTCCATCGAAAATGCAGCCACCGCAGCCGGCATTTGAACCCGCGACCTGCGGGTCAGCAGCCGAGTACCTTAGCCACTAGACCACCGCGGCGGGGCTAAAAGAAATTCTGACCATCGCAATGCGTTGCGAGTGATGGTTGGTTTTGCTGCGTGTTGTGCGGTGCGTTAAGTACTTGCACGCGTACGAAGTGGGTAACTTCCTTAATTTTGCAAGTTACTGCGATAGTACGCATAGTATATCCGCATTCCTAACTTCAAGTGAACGTAGCTGAGTGACTGACACGCGCGATTTTAACATAGTGCTAAATATTGGCAATCCAGCTTCATTACCAACAAACAAACAAGCATGGCCGCACCTGGAAACGTTTCAAACAATCTGATTGATTAATTGATTGATGTGTGTGGTTTAACGTCCCAAAACCACCATATGATTATGAGAGACGCCGTAGTGGAGGGCTCTTGAAATTCCTACCTTCTGTTGTTGTTTGCTCTTTACTGGCATCGCACAGCACAGAGACCCCGACCATTTCGTTTCCATGAAAATGCCGCAGCCGGGATCGAACAAGTGACCTTCGGGTCAGCAGCTGAGCACCTTAGCCACAGATCCACAATGGCGGACTAACTGTCGGAAGTGCTAGAACACTCTGTAGTTTCTTAACAGCCCGCTATAGGGAAGTCTGGCGCTAAATGTCTAAGGAAACTGCAACACAGTGTAACACTTCAGCCAGCATTGTAATGATGGGAAGTGCACGGGTTTGTCTAATTTTGGTTCTTTGGGCCCCATGTTGCCCGCAGCTGCCTTGTCGCAAGACGAACGTCGTCAAAAAAAAAAATGTTCAGCAGTCTCACTCCACCATATTGGTCCTTTAAGGCTCGCCACTCAAAATCGAACAAAAACAGGTCAACATTTCATCTCGAACAAAAGGCAGAACACAACAATAAACAAATGCCACAAGTGCGTTTGAACCCACAAGCACGAAGACTGCAGGAAATTACGTTTACTACCCATCCTTTCCGTTGTGTCGGAACAATCACATACATAAATATCGTAGGAATACGTATAGAACATTCAGTAGAATACCAAACACACACAGAACTTATTTGCGATTCATGTCTGTGCAGCATTTGTTTTACTGCTTCTTGCTCCCTTACCGCGAATGAAAGACCGTTACCGCGAATTAATTAATTAATTAATTAATTAATTAAATATTGAAAGAAAGAAAGAAAGGAAGAAAGAAAGAAAGAAAGAAAGAAAGAAAGAAAGAAAGAAAGAAAGAAAGAAAGAAAGAAAGAAAGAAAGAAAGAAAGAAAGAAAGAAAGAAAGCGCGAGTGTTTGGCGTACTTGACATCCTGGAGTGGAAACTCTGGTGAATGAAGAACCCGAACACGATGGACAGCACCAGGGCACACAACACCACGACCATGCTCTCCCACGTGAGCAAACGCGTGAACGGGGCCCTGCGGAGGAGTGAAGTTGTAACGACCGATTTCGACACGGAGTTCAGCGTATTACCCTTTAACCACAATGCCAATTAACACAACGAACTGTGTTCCCTAAATTATATTATCGGGAATTTCAGTGGCGCAGTGCCAGCGACAATGGAACATTTGAACAGTGAAGCATATCGGTGCAAGAGCGTTATAGCGCTAAATACAAGTGTGTGACGCTTAGTAATAAAATGGAGAGGGTCGCTATTTCGTACTAATCAGTGTACCACGAATTTCACTATTGCAATTCACGACGGACACGTCCATCTCGTTGTCTGAAAAGAATTATCACGCTGCTGAAGGAATGATTTTTTTATTATGCTTACATTGTTTTGTTCCTGTGCAAATCGGTGTCGAAGTAAGTTGTTCTTGCGGATTGTTTCACTTAGTTAAGCGATTCATGTAACAGCGTTGATATTTTTTTGAATACATAAACCCAACCTTTGCTGCTGTTTTGTGATTTGATACAAGTAATATTAGCCGCTGAATGAGTTTTGGCATAGCCATAGTAGAAGTTATCCTAACGTTTGACCTGAAAAAGTCATTATACGTGTACTTACGGTCTTCCATCAATGGCTGGAATATAAAAGAACTAGCAATTGTAGCAATGTTCGCGATAGCAAGCGCGCACAAGAGATTGTAATCATTTTAAGATGATTACAAAAGATTACAATCCTTTACAAATATTTCATTACTATCTATGTCGGATAATCTGAACATTTATCGAAAGGAGGAATAAATCGCACTTATATCAAAGAGTGCTTGACATATGTTCAATGGATCCGTTGCAAACGAGAGATTAACACTACAACAAAATTCGTGAAATCGTTAGCGCTTTAGAAATTTATGTATTTGTTAAGCCAGATTTAGGGTATTGTGCAAAGAAATTTGTGAGATGAGGGTTGGTACACGGAGCCGGCAAAAAATAGGCATTGAACATGAACGTATAAGTGTTTCGAAATAATCAATTAAGTAACGTCTTTAACACCTTGTTAGCGCGCGCACATGCCGTGTCCCACTCCAGTCTCACTTTCGTTCTCTTTCTTTTTTGCGATGTGACACTGTAATTTGTACAATGCACTCTAACAGCAATGCACTTCGAGTCAAATTTTGACTGCGCCTCTGCGCTATACTTGAAGCGAAAAGGAGAGGAATGGAAGCTAGGTTTTCCATAAATTAGTATCAAAGGTAAGTGGGAACGATAATTGCGTGAATACTTAAATTGCGCACTTTTCTTGTATATCGCGGGTCAGCCATGGCGTCGCACAGAACGTATCATCCCGCGAACTGCAATTTCATAACTGGGAAAGGAGTAGCTCCGTCCCGACAAGGCGATAACATTAGTGAAATTGTGCTATTCTCATTTGCAAGTAAATGCGGTTTTACATTGATGCCGTTTCACAGTGGTTGCCTAACAGTGCAGTGAGTAATCATGGTCGTACCCATACGCGCATACCGTCTTAAAGAACGTGTCCATTGCTACAAAACGTAACGAGAACGCAGATAACGTTATCGATAACACGTGCTCTCCATCCTCTGTCTGTGAAGTGCCATAAAGATAACGGTTCAGCAAGCAGTGCTTAAAACGAAGAAACTGCCGAGCCAGCCAAACGAAACTCGCCCAAATCGTCGCCACGCGTGCAAAATATAACCGTCTACACTCGCGTCGAAAATGAGACTCGCGTTCTGTACTGACTCGATCCGAACATCATTCGCTGCGCGTCTTCCATGAGCGAAGAGCTGCTCCTGCGAACTTTGGCCGCGAAGCCCTGCATGATCGCAGCTCCGACGGCTCGTCGAGAGGCCCGAGCTCAAACACGGTCTGGTTTCGGGCCCCCGATCCAGTTGGCGGCTCGCGATGCGCGCGATCCTCTGCGGCGGGTCACCACTACAGATCCGCAGGCCTGGGTGACGGTACTCTAGGGGAGAGAGCGGCGCTATACGAAAGCGCGACACTTACCGTTACCGTAGCCGTAAGACTCCTCCTTGGTCATGGCTCCGCTTTCGACGACCCGGCTAGGAAGCGGATGCGAAACTAAAAAAACCAACACCCAAACATTTTCTTTCTCGCTTTCCGCGCGAGCTGCGCTGCAGAAGAGGAGAAGGAAGTTATGAAATTGCGACCGGAAATGCGTAAAGAGGACGAACTAAATATAGAAGAAAACAAAACATTATATCGATGAGGAATAACAAGAAGACGAAAATACATCTTGAATTGAGTTCACAACAAAGTTGGTTTGAATATAGTTTTTCAACAACGAACGCTGTTCTTTCACGCCCACTGACCGTCGTAGATCGTGATGGTATTTACACACAAGAACTGGGTAAATCCCACTACGGATATGTGCCGCTCCTACACCGACTCCTACAACGCACCGCCACGCCTACTACACTGCTCCCGCCATTCTTCCCACTTCATTCATCCATATAGCGCACGCCACCAGGCGGATGAATTTTATTTTAAGAGAGAGAGAGAGAGAAACTCTTCTTCGGGAAAAGAGAGATTTTTGCCGGCGTCTATATATCGCTGGTATGCTACTCTGTATAAGGACGGGGAAGGGGACTGAAAGATTTCAGTAGAAAGAAAAGAAAAATATAAAGAAAAGTTGTGACAAAGTGAACCTGACAAAACTATTTACGATCAGGGTATCACGTAAATCAAGGCTTTCCTATGGGGAATATCGCACCATTAGAGCTTTACAACAAGGTAAATTTCGGATAAGTAATTGACTAATGACAGTATACTGGTGCCTATGTGGAAGCTGGCTCATACCACCGAGTGGGTTTGGCCACACTGCCGATTATAAAGAGAAATGAGTGATCTCAAAAAAGGGGGAAAAGAACACCACTGAATAAAAAATAATAAACGCTACATAACTTCAAAAAGTAAAAAGAAAGAAAGAAACGTGGCTGAAATCAGTGTAGCAAACAGATGTTCACTTAAAGAGAAGCAAACAAAAGATCGCAAAAGAGAATTAGTGGTTTTTCGCCTACTTATTTTGTGATGTTTGACCACGCATTGGTATGGTTTGACTGTATAATTGGCCGACACTCAGAAATTAGTCAATGTGCTTAATTTTTAATATTCTATAGTTAATTTTCAAAATAATTACTGTAGATTCAGTCATTCTGTTCTTGTGGGTACTTGCCATGAACTGCCCACAAGCACATAGCCAGGCGGAGTGCCTGCCCCCTCCCGCCTTACTTTGCCGATATTGTGCAGAAGTGGATGTTCTTCCGAAAAATAAATAATGAAACGAATGTTCTATAAAACAGTCAAGGCGTCCAGAAAGTACTCCCCGGCTCCATCTCCACCCCAGAAAAATATTGCTGGCTACGTGGTTGGGACACTATATTTGGGTGGTTAGACTTTTGGACACTGCCATTAAAGGGCGTGCGTTTGATGATGGTTTGCGTTGTGCTTGTATGATTTTTTTCGGTATGTTCTATTCAAATTATTATAATAGTTGTGCTAAATCACCAAACCGTCATGACTAACTAACTAACAGGGGCTAACTTTTATTTTTAATGCACATTTTGCACTGTCATCACTTAAATATTTATTTTGGGCTACCGTATTCAAGGGTTCTCTCCCAAAGCGAGTACGAACATGTGATACGTGATTCTATAACTGTACATGCATAGCATGAATCCCGCATCAGTCAGACATGTTTTTGATTTTACGTGCTTGCTTAGCACTTGAGCAGTCTCATTGCTATGCTCTAGGGTTTCAATCCCAGCACAGTGGCCACTTTTCATTGGGTGCAACTCGAATAACACCAGTGTATTTGTATTTAGATAAACGTTGAAGAAACTCGGGTCATCATCTGAAATACGTAAAACCTCAGCAATTACTATCGCCACACATGAACCTCACAAAATGAGAGTTATTTTATCGTTAATTTTCCGGAAGACATGCTGAAAGGAACGTTTGCCACTCGGCCTTCAATATCTTTCTTTTAGAAGTGATTTAAAGCATCTCACTCATACTGTGACACGAACCAACGTAGAGCTCGTGAGGATTTATAGGTCCACATTCAGCGCGAGGTGATCCTGCATTTGATTGACTGACAGACAATGTATTGCTCTTTTCTTTTCCCAGCAGCTGCGCGAAAAGACGAGAATTTACTGTTCCGCGGTGCTTCCAGATGGTTCCAGGGGAAAATAAGTATTTTCTCGGAAGAGCCGACTCGTAAATGTTCGTTCAATACCGAGCATAAGGGAGCCTCAATCTCAACGTTTGTACAACGGGCAACTGTGAGTATCGCCAAAAATTTCGAGCCAAAGAAGTTCATCTTTGAGAAGAATACACAATATGTCAATTTTCTTGCTTTTTAATTATTTTATTATATCAGTAAATTAGTAAGTTTAAGCAAGAAGGATACGCAGCGCTGTGCGTGTGTTTCTTTTATTCTGCCCATTTGTTGAATACACGTTGTAATTAACGCGTTCCTAATCCAGCAAGTGGCTCCACATACGAAAGCCTGCAGCTATATAAATCACGCTTGTATGTACAAAACCACTAAGTTTCGGTGCTTACCAATGCGTTCATACGCGTGACTCAAAATATTACGGGATATTTTCAGTCCCTTATACCGGGTCACTGTCTTTGATTACGAATTACTTCCATATGTCCAAAATTATCTATGATCTTTCATATTAAAGGTCGTCGAGCATATCGCGGAGCTCTTACTCGCAAATATTCTGCTCGGGTTAAAACCGCAAGCTCAGATTGTTTCCGAGGTTTCCCTTTTTCAAAGAGCCAGACATTTTTTTTTCTATTGGCCAGCCATTGTGAAAGATATGACTTCGTAATAAAAGCTAAGGCATGCAAACACGGATGCTACTGAGAACACGTTTGTGCTCTCTTGTTGTCTTGCGTCCGGATGCGTACGCCGTACCTTCTTTTGCAATAGATCCCAACCAACGACCTCAACTGACTGTCGTTCTAACTTGCGCACAAACTGGACGTCTTTGTGAGATGCAACAATAATTTTTCACCCCACTTTGATCCATTTCAGCTTATGTCATAATTCCTACCCCACGCTTACAGACGAGAACTCTCGCTCATGTTTTCCTTGGCATAATTGTCTGTTGGAAGCCTAGCAAAGAAACAAGCCGATCGAGAAAATTCCCATCCTCTTTGCAGCAGTAAACGTCATCGAGCTTGCTTGCTTTCTTTTTCCACTCACTGCACTGCTATCAACCATGCTACGTCACACCACGAGTAGGCAGTATGAGGCAGGCGGCTTCCAACACGCAGCCCTCCCTCCTTTTGCTAGTCGTACATGGCTGTTTCTTTGCACATTTTTTTCGTGAGGCAACCCATGCACAGACCGTGAATTGACACATAACAGGGGAAGAAAAACTCATTATAAAGAATTGGTGCGTAGATTTCAATCACTCTTAGAATCAGCCCTGATTTCTAAAGGGACTCGAGTCACGAGCCCTAATCCTCATTACAAATTGCCTCTAAATGAGGTCGAACCGTCTTTTTTTTTTCAAATGGTAAAGTAATCTGAGATTAAATTGAAACTCTTTACCTACACTCCTCCTTCCGGTTCAAACCTTCTTCCCTGTCCCAGCCCCAGCGCGACCGAAAGTTTCAACTGCGGATCACTAGCTGAGGTACATTTAAGACCCCCGAGTTAAGAAGATACTGTGGGAAAAACTCCGCTTTCCATTTCTACCACTATAGGTGCCAGCGGCTTTGTTCCTGCGCGAAGACGGGAGTGGCGTTTACATCGACGGCTTCGCACTGCCATCTTGAAGGATGACTAACGTGCTCGCGGGCCCCGAGTTCCACAACGAGGAGAGCAAGACAGAATTTAAAAGCATAAAAGACAAGCCCGGCATCCATATCTATAATCCAGTAAGTAGGTCTAGATATTTTGAGCACTGACCACGGGGTTCACGCAATGTGGTTTGAAAAAGTGGTTAACGATTTAGAGTACTTAGTACTCTACTATGGGAGAGCTGAGAGCCGTCCCGTGGATGGCGGAACAATCAGTGCCCGATGCAGATAATAACGCCTTTGTGCGGAACAGTTCATTAATGCGTCCTAAAAAACTTAGGCCCGTATTCACAAACAAACCTGAGCCTTACCTAACATTTTCCTCAACTTCCTGTGCCCTCTACATGCTTTATAAAGGCACGAAGATGGTAACAGGGCGAAAAATAAGGACAAGACTGGCCTTTGAATACTGGTGCAATTTGTTTATCATGCGCAATAAAAATTTAAAACCGACAAGGAAAACTCGACAAAAGTTAGAGATTGGTTTGTAAATACAGGCCTGTCAACTCTAAAAGGTGAGGGGCAAAGTAGAGTGGTACGCAGAACGGGTACACACCGTAAGGTCGTTTCAAGCTGTCTTGCGAAGTGTCTAGTACGTATACAGTTCATCGTCTTAATATGTGAAGCCGATGTACATGAAGTGTGCGCACCAGATGTCATGACGACCGGTAAGATGGTAGCACAATGCTCGTATTTCAACGAAGGCGCGCGAGCCAGATACGGAACATTCGGCGAGACAAATGATCAGGTAGATGCGTATTGCTTATTAGGGACAGGTCAAAGTTTTCAATAGGAACGCGCTCCAGCCTGTGGCCTCCGCTGCAGTGCTATTACACACACAACACACATACACACCGAACATATAATCTAAAGCGAGTTTGTATCACAGTAAAGGAACGTACAGTCACATCAATGTTTAACAAGGATATGCGCTGGAGACTTTTCTGTTCGTCAGCCAGATACGACGGATTGAATCTTAAAAAAAAGAAGGCTTTGTGGGTGTGCACGTTGTGGGCTATGAAGCAGAAACCTGGAGACTTACAAAGAGGGTTCAGCTTATATTGAGGACGACGCAGCGAGCAATGGAAAGAAAAATGGTAGGTGTAACCTTAAGAGACAAGAAGAGAGCAAAGTGGATTAAACAACAATTCGGGGTTAAGGAAATCATAGTTGAAATCAAGAAGAGTAAATAGAGTTGGGCTGGGCATGTAGCACGTAGACAGGACAACCGCTGGTCATTAAGGGTAACTAACCGGATTCCTAGAGAAGGCAAGCTGGTTAGGGGGAGATAAAAGGTTAGGTGGGCAGATGATATTAAGAAGTTTGCAGGTATAAATTGGCAGCAGCAAGCACAGGACCGAGTTGACTGGCTGAACATGGGAGAGACCTTTGTCCTGCAGTGGACGTAGTCAGGCTGATGATGATGATGATGACGTTGTGGCCGCGCACTCACCCTCACCCTTTTTTACAGCTTGAATCGTCATATGGCCCTGATACAAAGGGAAAAAATTCCCATTGTCAGTTGGACACACCAGTTGAAATTTTGGGTGACTGGACATGTGCGTAAACACGACAGCGAAATGGAACGAGATCAGGCGTCTGTTGCACTACGAACACCTCTTGTGGCGCCACCGTCGAATGTGTCCTGGACAGCGGTGGAAAAGAGCCATCCGTGAAGCACACTTTCGTAAACATATCTTCGATTGTTAAATCAGAGCTTATAAGCGGCGTGAAGTCGTGGCCACATTTTACTAAATGCGCAACTGATGGATGCAAGAGTATGTAGCTCTGGCTGCGCATAAGCGAACTGTTGTTATATACAAGGCTGGAACGTATGGCGCGGAAAGGACATCACCAGCACCAGATTTTTTCAAAAAGAACGATGAGCACTGACCTAGTCTTAATGCGGCTTTATCGGACGCTTATGCCTGTTTATAACGACTATTACTCGCCTAAGCGTTTAGGCAATAAGCATGTCACAGTTCAACCTTTCTGCGTACATACTTTTTTATGCGACACCATTTCCACGAGAATTGCCACTTGGCTTTACGTTGATCCGATTTTTCAGCTTGCTGCTGTTTTTGCTTCTATACCCCACTCCCCTCCTTCCCAATGTAATGCCGCTGAAGGAGGGTTGAAAGGTGTAATAAATGAGGATGATAATGGCGAGTGCGGGAGAAATTGACAGGCACGCATCTAATTTTTCATCCTGCGTTCTCAAGTAGACGAATTTCTGCTTGAGAAATTGCTATGTACCCTAGAAAGAGAGAGAGAGAGAGAGGAAGGCCGGGTGGTTTACCACATATCGGTTTTCGGTTCGCTACCCAGCACTGGAGGTGGGGAAATAGGGGTAAGACAAAAGGGGTAAAGAGAGGGGGAAACGCAGTGCACTTATGAGGGAAAAAAAACGCACACAGGAAAGGTGGTCTGGCTACTTTTTCTTTTGGGAAATCCAGAGTGACGAAACAATGCCGCCCGCTTTCTCTTCTCTTTCTACCTGAATTACATTACCAAATTGTGTTAGTCCCCAGCATAAACGAAAGCATCGGTCTTTTCACTGAGGTCATACCATTCGTTCTCCTGCTATTTTTCGTTTTCAGAAAACACCGGTAGCCTTTCATCTTCCAGGAGGAATACAGAAGTTCAACGACGTCTTCATGGAAGCTACCTTCCGGAAGGATATGAAGACGTACACTGGCAACATAACTTTTTTTTATTTTCCTTTCTATTCATGTTTCCATGCACTCCATGTATGGTACATCACCAGCCATGCTCCTTAAACCGCAATATTTTTCTGGGTGATAAAATGGCAACACCAACTTCTTATCAAGCCATTAACGCGGCAATGAAAACGTTTTTTACTTAGCGCAGAAACTGAATTGCGGAGGGGTGATATTAGGTTCACCGGCTTCTTCAACATTTAGTACCTTGCTCTTCAAAGGAATTTTTATTCTACGAGCTTGGTAATCATAAAGTAAACAGAGGCGGCTAACTCATGTTTTCAATAATTTTTATCGGGTTACACTGTCCTTTTTTTCACGATCCTTAAGTTGCAGAAAAAAACAAACAAACACGTGGACAGCGCTTTAGTGCTTTCGCCTCTTCGTCCCTGAGACATGTGTCTATTCACCAACGGTGTTCAAATCACAAGTTGACGAGACCTGTAGTCGTGGCTACGTGTGCGTATAGGCACATTACAACGCAGATTATGAGAACGGCCTTTGGGTATTGCAAATCAGTTCTGCGGAATCCCGCAAGCTGATTAGATGCTTCGGATAGGAAAATTGACATCCACTAGTTCGCTGCACGATGGCACAAGGAAATGCACAGTGATATCAGACAACAGAAAGCTTCTTAGAAATGAAGTTTGTTTACGTGGTATACTTCCAGTGACGCTGATGGCACGAGAAAGTCATTACAGGCACGATGTTTTGGCTTACGGGCCATTAAGGAGCAATTCAAGATGTAATGTTCAGGGCACTTAAAAAAGTAAATAGTTAACTATATTGTTTTTGTAGCGCTGTCTGAACATGATAACTTTATAACTCTTTGCCTTAATGGATACTTCTGTTGTTTACTACGCCGCGTATGCCATAAATACCGCTAAAGGAACATACACGGATCACCCACAAAAGAAAGAAAACGAGTGGTTGGGCTTTCTTTCGTCCCCGCTTTGAAGTGGATAGCATGCACCGTAACAGCTCCGGGTCACGTTAGTAGAGCAGGAATGTCCCGTGTCGTCTTTCGGACAGCGGTACGTCGCCGTCGATCCCGTCTCTCGCTGCGCTGATGTTGGCAAATTCGTGGGAACCGCCAAGCGGAACAATGTAGGCAACCAAAAAAAATTGGCCCCGTATCTGCATGTTTCTGCAAATGTCCGGTCGAAAACCAGCAGTCTTGCGGGTGGAGAGAGTGAACAAGACATTTATTTGATGTTCTGCGCAAGAAAATCGGTGAGTGGTATTCTGGAGGCGCGGCGTTATAGAGTGCCTCGAACGTGCAGCAGAGGCGAAGAAGCGCATCAAGTCCCGTCATACGTGAGACATGAGCGCCATCTGGCAGTTTTCTTAGAAAACAAAGCGCGTGGCTCTAAGACGGGTGTGCGCGCCCATCTCAGGGGTGATAAGGTGTAGAACGCAAGGCGGCGGGTAGGTGCCACCACCGTGTCGTCTTAGCAAAGTGTTGGAAACACTCCCCGTTCCCGGCAAGCATTGCATGGTCAGGGCAGCGTGATAAGCGCTACGGTCCTTAAAATTACTTATGTTCCTTTTCTAGTAAAAGACGCACATCCAGAATATATACATGTTGTTATGGTGGCCCAGACATGTGCAATAATTGCTTTTTAAATGACAATCGCACAAGCATGAATGCTAAATCTTGAGCAACATTTGTGGGTGCTGCGGATGAGGTCAGGCGCATCAAGTACTCGATGCCGTTAAAAGTGGACATACAGACAATTGTACAGACAGACAGACCAAAATTTTTGCGTCGAAAGTCCCCAAGAAAGACTATCGTCTTTAAAAACAGCGTGGCAAGGGCCAACTGCTAACACTGCGAAAATACTTCTACTATACTTATGCAACACCTTGCCTGTCATTCAAGTTGTTCGGCGCTGGTATGACGTCATACGTGATGTTTCTTATCAGGTCACGTGACCCTGAGCTGTCGAGGTGTAAATAAACACGCCCCTTTGAATGTGTTCTTTTAGCGGACGCCATGTCTCATGTGTATACACCTGTTATTTGTTTGTAAACAGCGATTGAAGCCGTCGACATACGGAGGCGCTTGTAGCGACGTCGCGTTGCACAGACTCCGCCCAGCACCGAGCTCGCCACCTCCCTCTATGATCACGTGACGACTGGTGCAGCAGCTGCAAAGCTACCTCGGAGCATATAGCTCATCGGGGAGCCTCAACCCTCTATGATCACGTGACAACTGGTGCAGCAGCTGCAAAGCTACCTCGGAGCATATAGCTCGTCGGGGAGCCTCAACCCTCTATGATCACGTGACAACTGGTGCAGCAGCTGCAAAGCTACCTCGGAGCATATAGCTCGTCGGGGAGCCTCAACCCTCTATGATCACGTGACAATGGGCGCAGCAGCTGCTGTGCCAGAGCGTGGGGGCGAGTTTTGGGCTGTGCGCCACGACGTCGCTACAAGCGCCTCAGTATATCGACAGTGCCTACCACTGTTTACACACATCAAATATGTCTATACAGTAGCGCATGAAGGCGGATGGGTCGCACAGCGAAGCGCGCAAGAAGTCGTCGTGGTGCGGGGGGGATGCCCACTTGCGCAGCGTGTCGTTCGAGTACTGGTGGAGCGCGCGGATGGACATGCCCCTGTTGGAGCTGCTCACGGAGCAGCTCAGGCCGGGCTGCCTCAACTACACGCTCGACGACTACGACCTGAGGCGCTACGTGATACCCGAGACCAACTACCAGTTCGAGCCGGGAAAGCCACACGCGCTGCAGTTTCACCTCGGCATGGAGAAAGGATACCCGCTGTACTCGGTCAGTCGCAATTGTCCTGCTGCCGGACGTTACGCATGCGCATCACCGCAGATGCACATAACGCAAACTTTGTTACGAGTTCAGCGGAAGATAGAATCTCGAAGCGATGAAAAATCCTTGGGACATGGCGTGTCACTGACCGATGAACAAGCCGCCTTGTTTTGCTTAATGCTGCAACTCCAACGCTGCAGCCTCGAACATTGCAAGGCTGCTTGCCCATAGGTTGGCTCCAGTGACACTCGGTGTACCAGAAGCTTTGCTGGGAACGCGAATTTATGGAGAGGCTTGAAACGACACAAATGGTGAGCTACAATTGGTAGGATTTAACTATGGGAATCGTTAAGTCGTGCAGGTCCTAACACAAGAGGAGATTAGCAAACAATGCAAACGCGGATTTCCAACTGCAAGGTCGCACAGTGGTCGAAAGGAGCACAGGCGCAAAACGTACTAGCACATCCTCAGAAACAGATAGGCCAGCTTCGAACTGATAAAAAAAATCTATGACAGACAATATGGCTTTTGTGTTGTTTCTTTAGATACATCATTCGGCTGTAACGTTCTTCTCAATTTATGTAGCATTTTCCAACAAAGAAAACAAAAACAAAAGCTTAACGGTGTAAATTGGAATAGGACCAGTGAACTCACATTTACGCTTACAGTCAAAGTTTTATTCGAGGTTTTATGTTAGTTTTATTCTCACCTTTATTGATGGGTTTTTGGCGTTTCTTTAGGCTTTTACTTTGTCTCTCAAATTGTTCGTCAGCAGCTAGTACAAACGCGCCGGTTCCACGGACAGGCTCCTAGTTTAATGCTTATTTTTACGGCTTTACTACGTGAAATACAGCAATTTTGAAATGCTAAGTGCCTTTTCAAAACTTTGTAACCTCCGTGGTATCCCTAGGACGCCCATGAATTATTCTTATCTGCGCTAAAATTATATTTAAATTTGGTTGCCTTCCGCAGACTACTTTATGGATGGCTTGCGTTGTTGTCACTGAAATCTCGTTTTCGGAGTACCCTAATTGCAGCAGAAGGCGGTTGGGTTGTTATTTTCATGTTAGCAGTACAAATCGCATGCAGGGTTTTACGCTATCTATGCACAGAGGCCAAAAAGTGTTCTAGTCGTGTCAATACCACAATGAAACACGTCAACCGCCACGCGATTATACTTTTTTGACGTCGTCATAGCCGTCATATTCATGTACCAGTGCTTTAAGAAGCTTTGTGCATGACGTCACGTGCAAAATGCCCATACTTCAAACTTTAGCATGTTGCTTAAAGTATACAAGATCAGTCGCAAAAAAATCTAAAAAAAGTTTTGGCACACGCGCATTATGTGACAGTTAGGCGGGTATGCTTGATTTACCGCATTATTTCCGAGCAATTTCATGAATAGGACAAGCTGTGGCCTGCTGTCCCTTGTTCCTGTACGTAAATACAATCAAACTTCCGTAGCATTTGTATAATTGCGCCTTTATCAATGCTGCTACCTTTCTGTTTGTTCTTAAAGTGTGGATGAAGCAGCCCGACGTCAGTGTGTAAAAAGATAATTTGTAATATAATACACTGTCTGCCATTTAAAGATCCCCGAGGCCAGTTCTTGGATAATTTGTAATATAATACATTGTCTACCGTTCAAGGATCCCCGAGGCCAGTTTTTGGATCTCATTGCGACACAACCTGTTGTTCGTTTACGTGCACTGGAACAACTGTCGAAGCCAAACTGCAAGCCAAACTGCAAGCCAAACTTAAAGCCAAACTACAATGCTTTAACGTCGAGGATTTTGTGCCAACCTCGTCCAAAAACTTCTCGAGTACTCTAAAGGAATCGAACGTGCTCATTGTAAAGCTGCAATCGCTATAAACGTTTGAATTACGTCCACTTATGAAGGCATAGCGACAAAACCAAAGTATTCTTGTCCGATTTCATAGACAAGTATTAGCCGGGATGCTCTTTAGGATTTTATGTGATAGTAGTTTATGAACACAGATTGTTGGTGGGCCAATCGGTACATGCGCAGCTTGAAACATAGTGCCTATAGACTGGACAGAAAGTTACAAAAAGCACACTTACTCAGCGATGTGTATGTGTGCTTCTCGCAACTTTTTGTCCCGTCTAGGCGAGCTGTTTCGCTTTAACCTTGTGTATTGGGCTAGCATTCTCAGTAGCAATAAGTAATCGAGTTTTAAGAGTTTATGAAAACATCTTGAGGTCAGTGTTGAATTCTCACTTTGTTGTTCGCTTGTATATTCAGTATATTATTCAGTTCATTTGATATGAAACTACAACAGGAACGACTGGCATTCATACGACAGGGTAAATAAAAGTTAAGGACAAGTGGCATTAGTGGCCAAGATACTCGGCTGCTAACCCGCACGTCGCTGGGCCGAATCTTGGCTGCATTTTCGATGGAGGCGAAAATGCTGTAGGCCCGTGCGCTCAGATTCGGGTGAAAGAACTCCAGGTTGTCGACATTTCCGGAGCATCCCACTTCAGCGTCTCTCGTAATCATGTGGTGGTTTCGGGACGTTCAACTCCACATATCAATCAACAAGCGGCATTAGCTCGGCTACCCTGGTGTTATCAATTTGAATTGCCAGGCTTCCTTTGTAGACATACATCCTAGTAAATGCTGTTGTGATGTATGAGGTCGCATGAATTGGCGTCTATACACAAGTTAGAACTACCATGCGATGCGCCACATGCAGTGATATCGTAACGTCAAGCAATATATAGCCGTACACATAATTAATTGGCAAGACTTTAACGATGATCAGTAATTATAAGATGGGTATACTTTTAACTGGTATTCTTGTCGCCATAAGTATTGGGTAGAGTGCCTATGAAACAATACATAAATAAATAGGTAAATAAATAAATAAATAAATAAATAAATAAAAGTGTTTCGTTTAAAAATACCCTTTGTACTATGCTTCAGTTCTAGTGTCAATTTTTACATCTGGCTTCATGTGACTGTTTTGACGCCATCCATGCTTGGTACCAGTTCCAGTTCTTTAAATTGGAAGATTGTTGCAAGACATTTCGACTAAACCTTACTACTTCTTAAGAAGCAGCCACAAGCGTCTTTATTCGTGACGCGCAGTTGTAAGAGGTTGGTGAACCTAATATGAATCTCTTGAGCAAGATCAAATAAGGAATCAGGCTTTTTTTTTTGCATCATGTAGCAAGTATCGCACTAAAACAAGTAACTCCCCCATTATCAATATCTATGCCACCAGGTAATAAACAAAACAAGAAACAAAGTGAATCAAGAAAAAAAAGTTTCGTCAGCACAGAGCAAAAAGCACAGCCTTTGAAGGCAGCCCGCGTTGTGATGCTGGAAAAGTCACTAAACCACAGAAATAACATCGTCAAAAAGTTGTTGGTTAATTTAAGCCATGTAGTGTCAACTCGAAGGTGTTTTCAGATCAACCTGAAGCATTTTCTCTGAGTGAAAGTCTAAACAGACGAGTAAACAGCAGACATAAGCAACGCTTGACGATGCAGCTAGATTTCTTAGTTTTTTGTAGGTTAGTGTTAATCGACGGCTGAGGTTTTTCATCCCGACCTTAGGTTAAAGTAATCTTATAGAGACGCCGTCATCTAGGCTAGTATAGTCATAATTCTTGTACGTTTATCTGTTTGGTCGATGGCGTATTTGTCTAGCGTCAGTGCCAATTCTGATACATATCCTACTGTACGTCCATATATGAATGTCGTGAAGAACAGCGTGCGTATCAAGAAATGTCTTTTAAGGATACAAAACTAAAAACTGCTGATCTTAGACTCTACTCGCTTCACAGGGAATAACGTGGTACAATTATGTGCACTATGAAAGGCAGAACAGTATTCACACAGGATCAGCTTTCGAAATTTTTCACTGGCATACTCTTCAAGGCGAGGACAAAGACAATGTTTCGATTTGCCACAAGCTACTCAAGTGAGGCACTGCATAGTGGTAGCAAGTTGTATGTACTAGCTGGTGAATGGCTTCATGAAATTGGCACAATCTTTGTCAACTTCAGCCGTAGTTCTGTTAATTTCATTAGGACAAAGAAGGGTGCTCCGCTCGAAGCAGCGTCATTTTATGTCATAGAGCATCTTTTAATGTAACCGTAATTCACGGCATTCATGATGACATTTCATTCCCGTCATGCTTCTCGGAGTTTCAAAGAAGCATCCTTACTTCAACACTTGAGTTTGGAACCACTGTACGACATTTAGAAAATCGAAACTTTTGCAGCGCCGTGTACGAATGGTGGTGGAGTAAGACGATGGACTTCCCGCTGTTCGAAGTGACGAGCGAACAGTACAGGGAGAAAATGCTCCAGTACTACATCGATGACTACAACACCAAGTCCAAGGGCGTAGGAAACAGGGACTTCTACTACGTCATTGGAGAGGAGACGCGCACCAGGTTCTATTACGACGTCAAGGACCGCTACCTAGTGGTCAGTACACGCTGTGATTCGTTGCGCCGATCAAAAACACTCGCTCGTATAGGGCGCTCGATACAGGCTGCACTTTCATCCGGTGGGGACGAGTTTGTGGCACAAAGACAGTTGTTTCGGCGCACGGTAAGGAACAGAGGTGGTTAAAGAGTCGGCGGGCAGCTTTCTATTATTCTGGCTCCTATATCGTACCAGCTCTCCTATGCCAAAGTTCTTGACAGGAACTGTATAAAATACCTAGATATTAGGTGGGATTTTCCTTTGCTCTTAGCATTACGGGCTTCCGCCGGAAATAATACGGTATCTAAACGAAAGGAAGAAGGTCTGCTTCATGCACACTTCACAAACAAAGAGAGCGCTCCAAAGAGAGCCTGCAAGGGTGATTGCTTAGATCTGCATGTGACGCTTCATTTTTTGACAGTGTAAAATCTGCTCGATGGTGCAGACCAGAAAATTAAAAATTGCGCCTGTAAATGTTTACATCTGTATTTCTACATATGGCAGCCACTGGAACTATTCTTCATTAGAGAAGTCAAGTGGCAGTCTTTTTACGCCAGTAATAGTGAACGCAACGCTGCACTCCAAAAAAGGAAGAAAAAAAACCTTCAAATCTTCGCTGAGGCTGTATAAGAGTCATTAAAAAGAGACACGTGAACTCTCTTTGGAGGTCATTATAATCTCAATTGAGAGTCACTGGGCCCAAAAAGATAGTTGACGTACCGATCTAAAGAAAGTAAAATACGTGCGCAACTCAGGACTCTCCGCATACAGTACTCTTTTCGTAGAGGTTGCGTGGTTTATAGAGCTCAATACATTACTGCGTATACTCTTTTGAAAGTCGCAGCTTTATTTAGGACGGCTTCTTGCACTCCATTCACTCCATTTGTAGAGTGCGAAGTACTCTGAACTTTTAAGCACTTTCTTTAAGCACTTGAACAGAGCTAGAGACTGTTCACTGCTATCCCACGGTTGAGTACGAAATACTCCAGATCGTTAAGCACATTTTCTAAACACACAAGCTTATTTCTTCAGCATCGCGGTGGTGGTCTTGTGGCTGAGGTACTCGGCTGCTGACCCGCAAGTCGTGGGTTCGAATCCCAGCGGCGGCGGTTGCATTTTCGATGGAGGCGAAAATGCTGTAGGCCCGTGTGCTCAGATTTGGGCGTCCGTTAGAGAACCCCAGGTGGTCGAAATTTCCGGAGCCCTCCACTACGCCGTCTTTTGTAATCATACGGTGGTTTTGGGACGTTAAACCCCACATATCAATCAATCAATCAATCAATCAATCAATCAATCAATCAAGCTTATTGCTTCACTCACTTACGGCGCCGTATGTAATTTAGGCTAGGTCACTACCACTAAAGACGCTTGATGGCAGCTGTCGACGCGGAAACCGAACATTATGGCGAGATGGGCAAGTTAGTTGGAGTCAATTTCAACCGTCATATACAGCAAAACCGAGTACGCAAAAGAGGCGATGCATTGGGGTCGCTTTTTCCACCTTTAGTCCGAGTTCGTATACGCACTGCATATTAGGCGTTTACCACGGGCAGTCACCCACAAACTGTTGACCGACAATATGCGTTAAGACACAGCGATTGACCATTCATAACATAATCTTCCGCAGAGAGCGACGGTCAAATGGTAGGTTAAGATCATGTGAGATAGGTCTTTCTTTGGGCAGCGAAATAAACCGTGGGGATAACTTGGACACATTGCAGGAGAAGTGAGCGGGTGTAAAGTGCGATGGTGGATTATGCTTGAACACAAGCAGACAGAAGGTCGCGGGAAACCTCGCATGTCCAGAGCTGGCCGGATTCTTGTTGGCAAATCATTCAACGAATCTCGATGGCGAAGGGGCTTTCAGTGACATTTTGCTTCTCTTTGTTGCTTGGAAATGGGTCTGGTCGCACATTAGCGTTATCTCACCCAGTACAGGTGAAGCGGAGGCAGCTGTCACCAAGTGTATTGCACCACGGAGGGTCAGTAGTTCAGCACTGACTGATCGTGGAACCGGCGTTGATAGGGAGCTTCAGACCCAGGTGTGGGCGTCGGCGTAACAGCGTGTTTGTGCGTGCAGCTTGAAAAGGTAAAGTCTGAAGAGAATGAAGAAAGCGAAGAGCCTGCTGTGTCTTTGGAGCCTACAGAGTCCGCACAGCCCACAGAGTCTCCAGGACCTACAGATCCTACAGGGTGTACGGAGCCTGCCGGGTCTGCAGAGCCTACACCAGCGGAGACCACAAAACTCGCTGAGGACGGGGACCCTGCGCCCGTTCAATACCGTTTGAATCCCGTCTATCAACCAGGGGTCGGATTTCCGGAGAAGCTGAAGAACGCGTTTGTCGTGAGTTGTGAGTTACTCGATCCGAAAGTCGAGAGAATCTACCGCAGATGCAGATATAGATATCGTGACCGCTGAACCGCTGCGTAAAATCTCAGGTCCGAAAGAGGTTGTTTAAAAGGCTCCTCACCACATTGTTAAAGAGGGTCCTTGACCGGTCAATCGTTCCGATTGACTCATCACTAGACAGTGTGAAAGAAATTGCACTGAATTTTAGCCTTGCCCCAACACACCGCCAAGAAGACGAGCGTCACTGACTATAAGCGGATGCTCTGTACCGTTGCCTTGAATGGCGTCCGCAAGCGTGCGTCCGGTGCACAGTGCTGTAAGCGAGGGAGCACTTCATGTATTGACGAGACGAGATCCATTCCTCAACACCCTTCCTTCTTTTTTTATTTTTCTTTACATCGCATGCATGGCGATCTCCTCATTTGTTGAAGAGAGTCGTGATCAATCGACGTTTGTAGATGTTCCTATTACTTAGGACGTGTCTGTTACGTAAGCAGACTCTTTCTCTAAAAGCACGTCTCCCTTTTGAGAACACATGCTTCTGTCTACAGCGCAGGAAAAAAATTGCCCGCAGCTTCCCTCGGAGGAACACTGAGGAGGATGCGGAGCATATAATTGGTTAACGGGGTGTTAAAGTGCGACTTACTTGGGTCGATGGCTAAATTGGTTAACGTGGTTGTGAAATGGGGTGTTAAATTGCGACTTACTTGGGTCGATGGCTAAATTGGTTAACGTGGTTGTAGGAGGGGGTGTTAAATGAGTGAACACGTACACGCGTATGCGAAATGGCGGCGCTGGTCGAAGGGACGTCGATCATTGTGTTTGTGGATTCCTTGGAATTCATTTCACCGCGACCTTGGACGTCGACGCGCCGTACAAACCAACCGACGAGCGGCAACTGAGCGAGCGAGCGCCGACGTTGAGTATATATACAGCGCGACGGCGCATGCACTGTCAGCTGTCGAATGTTCGAGAAGGGGGAGAAGCGCAACGGCGCAAGCGCGCGCGTCAGCTGCCGATGTTCTCGAAGCGCGACGGCGCATGCGCGCGCGTCAGCTGCCGATGTTCTCGAAGCGTGACGGCGCATGCGCGCTACATTATACAGCTAGCGAATGTTCGTGAAGAGGAGAAGCGAACGCGGTGTGTAGAGAAGGAAGGGTGCACAGATGGTGGAGGAGTGAAGCGCGCGCGGTGTGTAGAGGAGGAAGGAATGCACAGATGGTGGAAGAAGGAGGAGGAAGCTTGCGGACGGCGCCGCACTACAAGCCTCGAGTATTAGATGCTCCGCATCTAAAACGGCTCGTGTTGGTACCAACAAACCCGGCTAAACACTATTCCGTTTTAATTTGCTACTGGTGTTCCGCCTCGCAGGTGTGTCATACTTTGCAGACGCGATCGCCACGCTGCGATCTAAATGAAGCACTTATTTGCTTCTAATGGTCGAACCGGATGAAAGGCCTTTTAAAATCCACGGCTTCACGGTGCGTTGAGTTGAGCTTCTTCCCGGAGTTTGGAAACTTGTGTACGTCGTGGAAGCCCAGTGTTGACGAGCATCACTTTCACGCTGGTGTACCTGAACTACGGCCGCAACATCCAGCCGCGAGGTGTTGGTTTTTTCTTTCCCGAATAGTGAAGTAAACGAGTCAATCTCTTGAAATGTGGTCAGGGTTCTGTTTATTAGGCGTATTCACGAAGCGCAGGTTTCCCTATAGACAATTTACCGTGACCCTGACAACAACAATGCACTGGTGCGATAAGTGTGGATGGATGTGCAAAAAAAATCATCGATGCCCTTATAATTTTGCATGCAGAATTAAATACGCCTTACTCCGGTGCAAGTGTCATGCCTGACTAGGGAATCGGTACTAATGAAAGAAGCAACAAAAGGGAGAAGGCAGGGAGGTTAACCAGAAAGACATCCGGTTGGCTACCCTACACGTGGGGGTTAGGGAAGGGGACAAGAAAGATGAGATAGAGGGAACAGAGGGGACTAAGTTGTGCAGGATCTATCGGTACTCAGTGGGGTAGAGTGACTGCCTATCGCTACAGATTGCTGTCAACGTTCCAGATAGTAATATGCAGCCGGTATATGCGTAGTGTATATAGTGCATTTCAAGAATGGAAGTATATGATGAGAGCATCATACATTAGGCTGGTGATACTATAATCCAAGCATAATTTCCCATTTATTATAGTGATGTCTTCATAAAGGTAATCAATAATTTACATGGAGTATGCTTCTGTTAGTGTGTTGTGCGTGGTTTCTCTGCATCGATAGCTGCTATCAACTCCAGTACGGCAAAGCGGATTTGACAGTGCTTATTGGCTCTGAATTGGGTCATTCTGCAGCCGTCAAATGCAGGAGCTGTATGGGAAATTCCTATTTGCTCAAATAATAAAATATTGTTTTGTTACACAGCTACGTAAGTGAGAAATGTTTTGGGGCTATGAGGTTGTAATTCCAAAACGATTTGAAATCTATCTTTGCTCTGGCAGTTTACGACGGCTTGTCTGCTGCATGTTTTTATTGTAGTATTGCGCACCGAAGCCGGAAAAATGTAGGCTTTTGTGTTCCTAAATTTTTGCGCGATGCCTCCAATTATATAAAGAAAGAAATCTGTTCCTCGTTTTCAGCTTTATAACATTCTGGTTGTTGTGTTACTAATAAAGATTGCTTTATTGCTTGCTTGCTTTATTGATTCTAACGGGCTACTTCATTTTAGATACGAATCAACGGCCGGTATTCCCTGTTCGAGCTTCTCGACAGGTTCTCCGATGCATCACCCTACGACCGCTTCTACATAAAAGGTGACCTTGACATAAAGGTCATCAGAATTCCTTACGAAGACCCCCTGGTAAGTATAAGAGAGCCGTAGTTCTATGCACTACATGCTAGTGCAATTTGTGCGCGTTCGCCAGACATGCTGGTTCCTGCGACAGATAATGAGTCACCAACTCAATCTGGCTAAAAAAGTTGTATATGACCCAACATAGCTGTTTTCCTGTCAAGCGCCGTAGTAGCGTTCAATCAAAACCATATGTGTGACAGTTTTCAAAGAAAATCGCTCGTAAGGATATATAGGTGCTATAGGCTCACACCTTCGCTAACGATTCGGGAGCTGTGGGGTGATGCTGACTTGTTGAGTATATAGCTCAAGCGTTTGAAATAAATTTCTAATTAAACACATGATGGTCTCTCGTTAGCGCATCAAACCTACATGAACATGCAAACAGAATGAAGGTACGATTTGAAGAATGATGGCGAGCAATAACGGGATGTTTGGTTACGAGTTGACAGATGAGGCTTAACAGAGATTACCACTTTGGTTGATGATTTCTGTGAAATTTGCTGTATCACAAGGTAAACTTGAGGTTGCAGGTTATTTGTAAAATCTAAACTCCATGTCCGACTCCTAATGTATAAGAAGGAAGAAAGAGCGCCGAAAAAGTATCCATACAGTGTATAGTGCCTGGGCCAAAGTTTGACAAATGCCTTGATAGTATAGCATACGATTAGGTTGAACAGGCTTGCATCCATCCATCACTAGAAGAATCTGGAATGATCAAGCGTTATACTAACAGAAGCCTAAATAAACAACTCAAAGAATTTGATCCAAGTCGAATTGGAGGATTCGCGCCATGTAGGAAGGGTCTGGAGGTGAGCTCATTTGCCTGTTAGGAAGTATGCAAATTCGCTTTATTTTTCTTCCGTTACTTTTTTTCTTGGCGGGGGGGGGGGGTGCAAGTATGACATGACAACGATTTCAAAGACGAGAAATAAGTACCAGTGGCTTAGAGGTAAAAAGAAAATCTCATAGTTTAAAAAAACGCCATCATTGCTTTTCATGTAGTAGTTCAAACGTACAATATGGCTGTACCTTTTAGTGCAGATGACGGAATTCTTTGACGAAACGCATGCAGAGCGCGAGTGGTACTCACGAACCGTCATGGACCTTAGGACCCGACGTGTCCGTTTTGTTTGTGATTGCCTTTTTGTTTTTCGCAAATTTCTTCGCAGCCGGTGCCTCTTTCCCTGCCTCTCACATCGGTGGGCATACTCAAAGGCGACCGCTACGAAATAAAAGGGAAGAATCCAAGGAACGCCCAACAGTTGAGTACCAAGGCAACGAAATTGCAGAGGACGCCAGAATCATTGCCTCAATTCAAGTTTTCTCTTACTTCTTTGTTTCCGACATATTTGTTTGTGTTTTTTCGTTGCTTGGGTGGTTTCAGTGAGCTTCTCAGCAGACAAGACGTACTAGAAAGCTACAGCAGGTAGATACTGCGAACAAGCCGGAAAGCAGTCTTGTAGTTTTCTCTCGAGACGGCAGAACTTGTGAAATTAAAATAGAAACACTGAAGCTTGTGCATAGCCTTTCAAGCACAGAACATACAGTGAAACACACTGCGATCTAATGTAGTCCAATTCATTGCGTCTTTATTTGGCGAACAATAAATTACTCTTATTTTTGTTCAAAATTCAACATCTCAGCAAAAGGGCTGACAAAGATGCTGAATGAAAGAAAGTTGTCGACATCGTTTTTTTTTTCGGACGAGGCGATGATCAAACTGGTTACTCCTTGTTTTTATGTATGTGTATGTGCTCGCGCGTTCACTACAAAACTAGTGTTCGAGTAGACGAACAGAAACATACATTTCCTCGGCAATGGTTAACGCAACTCGCGCAGAAGACCACCGAAGTTGACTGAAGCTCCTGAACACGTGCTATTGTGAGCGCTGGAATTAAAATTAGAAAAATATATATGGGAGCCCTCGCTTGTGAACACTGATTTCGTCACTTGAGTGGTATGCTTACATGATCACACAGATTTAAGATTACGTTCGTTGCAGAAACTTTCAGAACAACCTGAGCAACGCATCCAACATGATTTGTGGGAAGATGTGAACAGGCTCAGGCTTTCGTCGTACAATGTAGCAAGGGTTCATGCTGTATAAGCAGAACCGTTTCTCATAACCAATACGGCTTCATACTTAAATGAAAGCGAGAATGATAGCGATATCAGTGCTACGCAAAAGATACCAAATCAGTACATAATTGCGTTTAGCTTGGCTGCACGAAGATATAGATAGCGACATAGGAACAGTTGCATAACCTCAGTCGTGTAACACAACTATTCACGTAGTGAACATATTTGATAGATTCGAGTTCACATCAGTATTGCATGAACGCCAAATCGGAGATCAGCAGCATGCAAACAATTGGTTCTTCAGGCTTAAGCCCGAGCTTAGACAGAAATCTCTTGTCGAATACCATTGCCACACCGGATTATTTTGATTGGGAAAGAATCGCGATCGAAACTTATTTGTGCGCTTTTGCGGCGTTCTTTGTGTTACTCGTGTGTTTTTAACGTGAAAGTGTTTGTTGTCTAGGTTCGCGAGCTCGCACCCAGCTGCTTGTGAATACAGCGAAAATGCAGTAAAAGTTACTTTCATGCTTGACAAACACACGCTTGCTGTATATATATGATTCGCAATACAACATGTAATATTGCCGTAATAATGTGTGGTACTAGCGTACATTGCCATGGGGTGTCAGAACATAGTATTATCATGATGATTTCAGAGTTTATAGCCAGTCACCTACTACAAAAGACACACACGCTACTGCACAATCAAGGCCACGTAGTGAATGCATAGCAAATCCGAAACGATATCATACACTGTCTTTGAATTACGCACTAGGAACTAAATATTGTTATCGCGTTCAACTCTACAAGGCGCATCTTAAACGTCCCTCATTTTTTTTGTCGCAATATTTTGATGTGTCGTAAGACAAGCTGGTTCTAGCCTGATCTAACCATCGTTTGACCATCGTCTATCACTTAATGTTTTTGTGTGTTTCTGGGACTACTTTGCTTTGTTTTTATTATTACCAATTCCTTGTTGCTGCTTTGTCTGTATTACACCAGCTTCCGACTCGTCTTCGGTGACCAGTCACTGGAGATCCCTCTTGGTGTCGACCTTGAGGAGTTTGCCCTAGAAATTACGGGCGAAGAAGACGGCCATTGTACGGCAAAACTTAACGATGTGGAGCTGCCAGGCGTGATCAGCAAAGGCCCGTTCCTGACAGACAGGATGGTTTTGGAAGGAGACGTCGACTTCAACTGGGTTATCATTGTAAGGAGGAGCATTCGTGAACCCCGCCAACCTAAAAGCTTTTTCGCGGCTACCCTGGTGTCACAAATTACATCTGTATTGTTGAAACATTATTGTAAAGGGTATCGTTGTAACTGGGAACTCACAAGAGCCGAACAGTTCCGTAGCCTTGTACGGAACTAGTATCATGGTCATTGCGAGCTCTCTTCTGCTTGTTGCACTTGCAAAAATTTAGTCAATTAGGGTGTAATATATGATCATATCCATTGCACCAGCATCAACTGCTTGTACTACCTGGCCTTTTTCTCGGCGTTTTTCAAGCACTCGGAGCTTGAAAAGGTGAACTCTTGACATGAGTTCAGCGGATAATAAGGTGGATTATTTAGAACATATAAGCACTCCCATGTGCTACGCGCCTGATTAACTTATGGCATCGAGCGTATGCATTTGAAAAATGATGTATGAATTGTATTTGACTCTAGCAATAAGCTTTTCAAGCTGCGAGTCGCTTTTCAGTCACAGTGTGTTCCTATTCATACATTATTTTTAGCGATCGTGACGACGGTAGTTATTGGTGTTATAAGGCGTCCCCCACCACGCTTTTAACTAAATGTGATGCTATATTTCGGATGGCATTTTGCACAAAAGAAAAAAAATGAATAATAATAAAAGAGTAGAGACAGGTACAGTTTAACAATTGTATCTCTGTCTGATGCCATATCTTTTGGCAGACCAAGCCTGGTGAACCTGAAGCAGCCATCGAAGAGAGCCAAGGAGACGAGCCGACAAAAGAGGAAGCCAAAGAAAAAGCCACAGAGAATGCGAGAGAGAAAAAGGAGTCTGCGAAAGAATAGTGCGACGGCTGGTGCTTCAAGAGTGGCAATCGAGGCAATAAAGAAAGCCCGCTTTGGTACTGGCAGAAAGTATACATTTCTAAACAAAATGCTTGTGCTCTATACGTCTAAGAACCAGGATACGATGAGCAGTAACGGTGGTGTTTTCTTGAACTACAAGTTCGTAAGGTTATGGCAGTTTCCAACTAGTGGTGCCGAGCCTTAAGGAAGAGCAGAGTGGCCTTCCTTGCCTTTATTTCTTCACTTTCTGTTTCTCTCTTTCCGTAAGTGTTTCTCTATTTCCTCCTCCTTCCCGCTCTTTCTATATTTCTATTTCTTCCCTTTCTCTTTCTATCATTATCTCTTTCTCTCGGCCTTGCTCTGCTTTTTCTACCTTTCATGTTCATTTCTTTCCATCTTTAATTTTTTCATGTCCACCATCTTTTTATGTCTTTATTTTTCTCTTTTTTTCTTCTTCTAACAGTTTTTTTTTCATTATCCTTATTTTTTATTTCTTCATATCTCTTTCCTTCTCTTTTTCACGCGCTCCACTTCACCGAGCAGGGCTTTCGTTTAACCATCGCACCTGCTGTGCTCGGAGCTGGGGCTTGCACAATTTATATGGCACACTTGAGGAAATTCGCACGACGGCGCACAAGATACAGGTAGCCTAAATTGGTTCAACGTTAAAGCTAAACGAGGCAGAAGCTCACCGGAAGGTGGGGGCTTTAAGAAACACAATATCATTGAACATGTGTGTTGCAAGAGTCAATGTTTCTACAAGTCAGTTGGTCATTTTCGCAGCAGCAAACGAAGTGTCAAAAGCTGTTTACACTTTTGGTGGATCACACCCAACTTGTCTGCGTTATTCAAAATCCACAATTTTTGGGGAAATATTCGTGATGCCACAACTCGCATTTCAAACTTTTAAACTTTGCTCACAGCCTCCTTCGTACCTGCAACCCAAAGGGTGACGCTCTCTTGATCAAATATTTTCTCGAAGCTTTGGTATAACATATTGAAACTGTCAAAAAATGAAATATCAATGAAACTTCGCAGTTGCTGTCCAAGCGACACAGCCTCCCTCCCTCTCCCCTCCCCCAGCACCATTTCATGCTCCTTCAACCAACGGAGCCGCCGGCGCATTTCATCGCTGCTTGAGCCACACGCATCAAACGCTTTCGCGAAGCCGCACAAAGAACATACGAAGTTCGTGTGATGCATGCGGTCGATTTGGACGTAATACGAAACATGAAGGTGACGGCAAAAGTGCGCCTCGAGTGTCCGTTTATTTCTTATGGGAATAATAAAAAAAAACACAACAAAGGTGCGCAGAAAAGGAAGACACAGCCGAAGCACCACAATAACAAAGCACTGCGTGTTTTCACAATGAGCCACCTTTATTTCAGGCTACATTTGTGTATGTTAGTGCCACTTCTTTCAATCTTCTCTTCTTCACTGCACACATATCGAATATGATGAAGGCTTGGGCTATCAATTGGTTACGTTTAACAATACTGACGACGACTATTTGTGTTTCTTCACCACATTTTCTGTAGACAGTGTTGCCGATATTACAATGACGCTCCAACAGGTACGTCAGGTGTCAATGTTAAAGGGGCATTAAAGGGAAAAACCATTTCTCTCGAATCGGTAAAATACTCTTTCATGGTACCAAAATCACCAGGCCTCCCACGAGAGGAATCTTCCTAAGCGAGAAGATGCGCGAAAAGCAATGCACAAAAAGTAAAGAAAGTTCCCACACCAATCACCGTGACGTCAAAAAATTATTCAGGTGTCTATTGAAGCTTGCGTAGTTTCTAAAGGGTAAAAAAAATGAGGTACGCTTTCCTAGAAGCGGTCCAGAGCTTCAACATATCAAGTATGGGCTACTTTTGTTGAACCAATGTGGGCGAAATCCCCCCCCCCCTCAGAACAAAAGAAATAACACAAAACACTCAAATTTATGACGTCATGCTGACGTGTAAGAGTACGTCAGAAAAATCGAAGCCTGAAACGTTGACTTTGAGTTTTCTCTTTTTTTTTCTCTCTTAATAAACCCGGGATGGTGAAATTAGCGACGGTAGAATTTTTCGAAGTATGGTTTATCAGTCTAAACTAATTGATCGTGTCTGTTTAATGTCCCCTTAAGTATTTGCATGGCAAGTTGAGGAGCCAAGCGCGCTTCATGCAGATCCCCTGGTGGCCTGCGATCGACCACGAATCGCGCAACCGTGAAACCGTTAAAGCGATGGGGCGATGACGCAATACGGTGGACGCCGACGCAATCGCCCGTTTTGCGCGGAGATGAAGAGGGAGCCGTCGAGTGAAGGATAATGCTACGATTCATCCTTTCGTTTTTTTTTTTTTTCGAAAATGTCGGGGCGTTACATGTGCCTCGTGTTGCCGAAGTTGATGCCGCTCGCGTTGGCGCCCTTGTTGGTGCCGTACTGGAGGTTGATGATTCCTTCTCCCGCTCTGAGCTGCTGTTCGCTGAAGTTCCTCTTGTTCTCCTCCGCCGGCTTGGGTCCCAAGCAAGGTCCCTGGTATTCTGGGTGCAGGTAGCACTGCGAATCGAAGAATGTTGGCAGCGTTAAGGATGAAGCGAGAGAGAGAGTGAGCTAGAGAAAGGAGAATTGCAGGGAAAATGTCACCAGAGGGAGCCTTTATTCCCACTTGCGTCCAGCACTGGTCGTGCGACCATTTGCGACTGGCGATCTGAAGGCAACTCTTACACAGCCGATGTTCATATCCACGTTCATTTTTTACATTTTGCACCTTTCGTCACGCAGAATTCAAGTCCGCTCGCATTGCGGTTGCTCCATAAAATAAGCTGATGATCTATTCCTGGGCGTATGATTGGTACAGAGGATTGCGACCGCTGTCGCGCGACTATATATACCATACAACCTTCAAACACGGAGTTCACGCGAGGGCTTTCGTTACGTACTAGTTAGGACACCTAAACAACATCAGGGAGTGCCATGGAAGTGTGTACCCACCGCTCGTCCCAGTGCTAGAATGCACTGCGAGACCTGCGGGATGTTCCTCCGCTCCCAGAGGTCGACGGTCTGGAAGACGTCGAGGTCAGGCACACCCCACTCCTTGGCCGCGTTTTGGAACAGCACAATGTTCTCCATCTTCTTGAACTGGCCGCCCGTTGTGTTGATCTTTGGAATGCAGCCCGGGTTCAGAGCGTTCATGAGCCTGCGACAACACGCAAGAGAATGTCAGTGGGCACACGGGGAGGAGACCTGGCATTTATTCTGCATCAAAATGTGTGTCCGATATCTGAAACATCCTGAACCCGTAGACTATTGCTTGTACATCGAGCGCAACAGTGAATTTACGGAGCTCGTTGACGAAAAACGTCTGCAGACATTACTTTATGCTGAATTCCAATGACATAGTGCGATCGCTATGCTGGGTCGTGAACGTAGCGGGATTGTTATCGCAAATCTGCGATTGTAACACTTGTGCCTGGATAGGAGCAGTCGGTACACAAAGCTCTGGTGAGGGGGCGTGAGAGGATGTGAGGGAGAGGAGGGTCAAGCGTTCTCCTGCCCGTCCATGGCTGCCTGAGACTGCAAACATTCGGACGTGATACGGAGAAAGGCGGGCGCATAGAGAGTATACGTCACGCGAACTTGCTGTAAATCTGCCGATTTCGGCGACGCGAAAATTCTTGCTTCACAGAGAAATGCGTAAGTTGCGGTTGCTCTCAACATGCCATTGGGATTCCCGATTCGCACGCTCAATCAGCCATTAGGATATGATTGCTCCACTCGGAGCAGAGATTGCTTATCTGGCTCTGCCACTGGAAATAGGAACTAGTCATTAAAGGTCCAATCATAGCTAGTTCAGTCACAGAAATCCCAGAGGACGATACCATTAGTCAAACAGCCAATACAGTTGCTAGTAAGCCATGTAGCAATAGCCTCTTACACTTTTTATAAACAGCAGATTATGCTCTGCTTCCGTGAAAAGCCAAGTGATTGCGAAGTTTACACTCCTTAAAATTTAATTATGTTGTTTTAAGTGCCAAGACTGCAATTTCATTATCAGACGCACCGCAATGAGAGACTCCGGGTCAATTTACACTGCCCAATGTCCTTGAACGTTCACTGAAGGATAATCGACGAATGGTTTGATACTCCACCACGAATGTGGCCGTCGCATCAACAATTGAAAGCGTGACTTCAAGCTCGACAGATTAAAGCCATACCCACTGATATTCGGTCATTTGTACGTTATGCATGTTATTTGCGAACGCCAGTGTAGTTTACAACCTACGCACGGCTGGCACTGCGAACGAGAGTGCAAGATCAAGATTTGTCCGTACGGCTCATCACAGGGGTGCATAGCGATTCCAACGCTACCGACAAGAAGCCCTGCTGTGCAAGTTTGAACAAGTTCACACGTGACGCATAGTCATGTGGCAATTGGTCTTTTAGCGGCCATTATAGACCAACAACAAGATTGTGACTGTGAGGTGCGTGACTGCGAGGTTCATGACTGCGTGTCTGTGCCTCTCCTTTCTACCTCTGGTATTCGAGCCCTCCACTTCCAATTCCCTAGCGTGGGGTAGCATATTTTTATAGACTGGTTAACATTCTTGCCTTTGCTGCCTCTCTCTACTGTTCCTTCTTTCGCATTAACAAAGGAGACAAGTGACCATATATTCAAGGGTGCTGGTAACTCCAGATATGCTGGGACTGTTCTACGAAAATTTTCGACAAAATCGTAAGTCAATTTCACTGTAGTCATTGGCAACACTTGGCACCCTAATGCCGACCGACTTATGCTTTCGCTTCATGTAATTAGCTTCTAAAACATCCGCAAGCTCATTATTATCTGCCACATTTCCCACTTAAATATGTCGCAAGGTGAAACGTATACCAGCTATTTTAGAATTCCAGCTTATAGCCAACCTCTTCGATATTTTCTCTCGTGTCGTGATAAGCGAGTCCTCGCATTCAGTTATATGCGTCTCAGGGGCGAGCATCACGAAGCGTATATTCCTGCGCTAACTGTTCAGAACCCGAGGAATATAAATTACGAATGGCATCGCCACGTCACGTTGATTAATGCTCCCCGAGCTCCCAAGGTTTTGCCTCTTGGCAAACACACGCTCCTGCAGCGCAACGCGTTCCCGTCGCAGGTTTTGAGATTCGTATCATCCGTATTATGGCGAGAAGGCTGGGCGGGTGGCGCATTCTCGCTATAGTGGCAGCACCTGTTATTCTCGAGGACGAATGCGTCCCCCCCTCCCTTCCCTCTTCTTTGTCAGGACGCCAGTGCCCTCGAAACTCAGGCGAGGCAAGATTTGGCAGCGCGCGACCATTCCGCAGGCCCCCGGCTCGGCAGCACTAATGAAAACATATCTCTCCAGTCGGCACCAAAATACGCCCGTGTCCCCTCTCTCGTCTCCTCCACTCACCGATATAAACATCCCGTCTCGAGAGAACTGACAGTCCGGACGAGGCCAGAATTTTTCAGGAATGCGAAGGCTCGACTGGGAGTTGGAGTAGGAATTGCAAGTTTATACAATGTCGACGAACGAGCTGATGCAGGAATGAGATTGGGAAGAAGGAACCGTTCACTGTTCTCATATTTTTTAAAAAAAAATATTTCGTAAACTAGTCGTAACAAGTGACCTGACTAATGCGCCAAATTATTTTTTTTGCCTCGTTAAAATGCGGCCGCAAAGCCAAGTTCTATTTTGGCGTTAGACAACTAGCATTTTGACTATTTTTAACCAAATACTGTTAACGCGTAGAGCAGCTTTTCAATTCACATCGTCTCCGCCCTCAACGTTTTTTTTTTGGTCGGATGTAGTAAGAGAGAGAGAGATAAAGATGAAAGGAAAGGCAGGGAGGTTAACCAGACGCACATCCCGTTTGCTACCCTGCACTGGGGAAAGAATAAAATTGGTCGGATGCAGTAAAATACTCATTGTAGTGAATACAGTGAAATTAATCACAAACGAAATCACTCACAACTGTAGAATTACACAACACACAGTGGTCCTTGCACAATATCGTGAATAGTCTAGCCTGCTAAACTGCGTTCTTCTTATAACTCTGCAATTGTTGAAACTGCTTGGCGAATACGGGGCACAAATAATAATAATAACGTGAGAACCAGAAGGAAACACGAAAAAAAAATAATCGTGACACTGCAACCGTGAGAAGCCACTGAAATATTTTATGGCTTAGCTTGTTACAACTTACTTGCATAGTACAACTCCATCTCGAAGCACTTCTTCGTATGGTCCCTGAGGAAGTCTTTGTTCGAGCACCTCTTCAATCCAGTCTAAGATCTGAGATTCCAGTTCGGGATCCCGTTTCGATGCGATCTGCGGTGACACAAGGAGAAACCAGTGGTATAAAAATGGCGCATACGGCAAACAGGTCGGCGGTGCACCATTTATGTTAAGAATGAATCGCTAACCGGATAAAAAACACTGATGACGTCGCACAGCAATATTTTTATTTATTTGTAAAATACTTGAGCAACACTGTCTGCTTTTCACACTGATTAACGACGGAAGTGCGTTGAAATAAAACCATACCTGACTATTTGGTTGACAAAACATTTATTTTCTTTTATTGAAATCAATTTGAATTCGCACTGATTTGAATATGTTTCCTCTGCGTGTCACACCACATTATGCCAATACACACGTTGTGCTGACATGTAGCACAGTGTTACAGGTGAACTGGTCAACAGTTGCTCTTACGCGTACATTTGTAAAATACCATGTCCATGAGCGAACAGTCTCAATTTCAATTCAGTTTGGGCACTAACAGCGCTGTAATTAACGATGATTAGAAATGAAAGTGGTTGTAATAAGAAAATGCATGATACAACCGAATGACCTTCAATATTGATCGGCTGCGGTAGCTTTTACTGAAACGAAAAAACTTACGATAAAAAAGTAAATAAATACACAGCTCCATAAGGAAGAGGCATAGTAGGCGTCTCCTCACCATCTAATACTAAATAAAAACAATATAAACATTTGATAAAAGAACAAGCTATATTTTTTCTTTCTTCTGTTATTAATTTTTCGAAATGCGCATTACAAAGGACAGCTACCATTTTGCCGCCTCATTTAGCGAGTGGACGTCGTAAGCCTTTCAGAATTAGCTATAGCCTACATTTCATTGTTGTCTTTGACTATAGCGAGATAATTGGGAAATTAAATGAAATAACGCGGACCGAAAATTGCTGTTGCCTTCGGTGTGATTCGAATCCAAGATGTTCAAATAACGAAATACCCAATGAAGCTTAAATAATAATAGCTTAATTAAAATAGCTTAATCGGAAGAGCATCGCACACGCGATACGAAAATCGGCAATAGGGATACCACCGACGAAAAGGCTGACTTTGAGTCCGCTTTAATTCCTTCCAACTTACGTCATGATTACCACACTACAATAAGAGACAACAATTAATGTTCCCGACGCTTTCCCGCACTTAACTGTCTGTCGGGTTTACTTTGTTGCGTATTAAAATGAAACGAGCAGCTCGAAAAAGTTGCCTTAATCAACATTTCATGTAAAAACATCGGTAAAGCATTCACCAAGGTAAAGGGAAATGCTTGGTATGTAACCTTATGAAACGATAATGCATTGCATGTTTTTCGCGTTTACTAACACACATGTGTAGTGACGGACTGAGAGCGACACGTTTTGGCGTTACTTTTAACCCTGAGCGCACTAGAGGAGTTGAGTTTGTACTCGTTGCTACTTGGCTCACTGCTCTAAAAGGGCACTTTGTGGCTTTTATTTCAGTTTAAATTTGACATATCGAAATCTTCTGCCTTTCATATATTTCATGAAATCTCAAACATGGCAGCTGCCTTGACAGTGACTGATGCCCTTGGCCGTTGTTGTTTAAGAGCACGGGGGAAGACGCTGCGAAGAAAAAAAAAAGAGAGAGAGACAAAGCTTGCCTCGCAAAGCCGGAACTTATGCTCGGCCAGCTCCATTCGAGCGAACAAGAAGACTCATTGAACGTGACTCTCGCTGAGTCAGACTGCACCAGAGGTACACAGGCTCACATACACATGAACACCGTAGGCAAGCAGGCCGAGGAGTACTTGGAGTGGGGAAAAACCAACAAAAGAAAAAGAAAACGCGAGAAGGTTTCTGTCTTGGCGGTTCTCCAGCCGTAGTGCAGAGCTGCCAGCCCGCAGCTGACTCACGCCTTTACGCATGGAGGAGGAGGAGGAGGAGGGTGAGGAGGGAGAGGCTGTGTCTTCAATGTGTCGGCGTACACGGCAACTAACGGACACTGACGCAGGAAGCGATTTACTGTTTATGCGTGTGCGGCGCCGCCGATCAAACCATCCTGCTGCATACCGCATTAGGAATGTATGCTATACATTTACACCGCATTGTCGAATTCTCCGACTGTTAGGAATCAGTTGTTGATAAAACGGGGGCGTCAATATGTCTCATGCGAAGGTGGCCTTGAGAGAAAAGCCGGCGTCGACTTGAGACCGGACAATAATTATCACGGAGTGCTCCCGAAATTGGGCCCATCTGGTATTCTTTATCGCAGAGTACACGGGCCTCTACCATTTCCCCGCCAACGAAGTGCGACCGCCACGGCCGGAATCGAACGCGCGACCTGCGGGTCAGCAGCCGAGAACCCTATTATCGGCCCACCTTTGATTGATTGATTGATTGATTGATTGATTGATTGATTGATGTGGGAAGTTTAGCGTCCCAAAACCACCATTTGATTATGAGAGACGCCGTAGTAGAAGGCTCCAAAAATTCCGACCACCTTGGGTTCTTTAACGTGCACCCAAGTCTGAGCACAAGGGCCTACAGCATTTTCACCTCCATCGAAAAAGCAGCCGCCGCAGCCGGGATTCGATCCCGCAACCTACGGGTCAGCAGCCTAGTACCTTAGCCACTAGAGCAGCCCGGTGGGGCTATCGGCCCACCTTCAACCAAGCGCCAATGTCACGTGAAGATATCGTTGTGTGACGTCATAGTGACATGGAAGTGTAGCGGTTCGGGCTAGTTGGTATGACGTGACGATAAGTTATAGCGCGAGAACACAACGACGACAAAAGGACAAGAACCAGGCACGAGCGCTAACTTTCAACGTCCAGAGTTGGAAGTTAGCGCTCGTCTCCTTCTTGTCTCTTATTCGTCGTTCTGTTCTCGTGCTATAACTATCGTCATGTCATAGTGAAGTCACATTTTGGTGATTTTTGGCAGTCATGATGGAATCAAATGGTTACGCCATTACATGATCTTTTTTTATTTATTTGAGTTGACGCCGCTGACGGTCATCTTTTGCGTTTGATGAGGCATCTATAAAGCTTTCGCGTTCATGAAAAAAAGTGGCATTCGCCTCAAATGTCGTGCATTTCCTAATTAACGCTGATTTGGGAATTATTATGGAACTCGAAATGCAGAGCAAGTTAACTGACAAAGTAACACAATATTATGGATGCCTCGTGAGGACGTTTATTTCGTTGCCATGCCAGGGAGCTCGTGAGTGTGCAAAGAACACTGCGACCCTAGTTCATGTGTGAAATTCGAGCCAGCAGGACTGTTCTGCTTCTCAGGGAGAAAAGTAAAACTTCTTACAGAACGCACGTAGTTGTTTCAACTCTTACTGTCTTATTTTTTACTGACCATGAAGTTGCAGTCGGGACAGCACCTTCATCACGCGATTTGTGAAACAAACATTGTTTCTAGTAGCCGTGTTTTCTTGTTCTGTGCGACGACAGCGCAGACTTTACCAAGCAATCGAAAGAAAAAGCCGTCTAACATTCACTCTCAAAGAAGGTTCTTGTCTCAGCGTACAGTCACCGTTGGCGTGGGGGACGCGTCAAAAGATAGCTTGGCGTGAAAGCCGAAACAGAAAAGAAGGCGCGTCGGTGTGGTTATGTATTCCTCCTTCTTTTTTAAGTTGTGTGGAAGACGGTCCTAAAATAGATCGCTTTCTTAACGAACAAACGACACGAGTGGCTTCAGCGTTTGCTCGCTGCCCTGCGAGACGGGGAAGACGAACTACCTCAGTAAACGGGTGCTGGGCCACCGTTTCGGTGGACTTGCGCCACGTGAGCTAGCGTCAGTAAAAACAAGAACAAACGCGTCTTCGGTTACGCATTGCCTTTTGGCTTGTTTTGCGAAGAGTTGTTCTTCACTCCTTGGCTGTGCCGTAGGCAATAAATAACACCCACAGGCTGAGTCGTCTAGACGAAACCGAGCACCACGGTGAAACGTAAAACAAAAGTATTTAAAAAAGACACGCTCGCAACGTTGGGTGAGCACTGGCAGATTACTCCAAAGCACTTTACACGGGAGGAAAAAAAAAACCTTCTAGCTACAAAAGTGTAAAATATAAGTAGTTATGAAAAGCCCAGTATCACTTTTGTGTATTATGGTGTAAACGCTTTTCCTTCACGATCAGTTGTCACGGCGCTGCCAAAAGTTACGAACAAATGAAGGACAGTCATTGTTCTCATGATGTCAATTAAATAAAAATAAGCTTGAAAAATCAAATTTCTGCTGATGTACGAATAAAAATTTTGAAATTAACTATCTGTGTCTAATTAATTGAATATACACATTGATTGATTGATTGATTTGTGGGGTTTAACGTCCCAAAACCACCATATGATTATGAGAGACGCCGTAGTGGAGGGCTCCGGAAATTTTGACCACCTGGGGTTCTTTAACGTGCACCCAAATCTGAGTACACGGGCCTACAATAAATATACACATTGAACAATACATACGACCGAGGTAGGTGACGCCGTAGACAGGATAAATCAATGCTTAGAGAATAAAAAGCAACGCTTGATCGCTTGTTGGGGGTCGTGGTGATCATCAATCATCACTTCGAACACGCCCGACTATGGGAGAAGCCAAGTAATGTCTAACCTGCAGTTCTCACTCCCCTCTCATTAACTTTCTTAATACCAGAATACATTTCATTAAACGGCGCACCCCGCACCCGTGAAAATTTTTTACATGTCAACCCATCTCCACACACAAACATACGCACACTGACACAATAACTTTCCGATGCATCGCATCGCAAGGGTTTTTTTTTTCTTTTTTGTTTGCGAATTGTGTTCAGTTCGCGAAATGCTATTACTATCTACACCAAAAGAATTGCCGTTTTAGATATACTATTTTAAATTTTAGGAGTCATTCTTTATCGCTAATAGCAGAGACACGGCGTCTAACTGTGAGCACAAGTACAGCTGCGTTAAATAAACAGGCACTTCAACGCAACTACGAGAATAATTACGAAATAATAAACACAATGAAGAAACTTCACAGTTGCTTACAAGGAAGCGCCGAGTCCGTTCTGTTTATTCCGCGAGTTTATTTTGACTGCCTCACCTATCCAAACAACTGACAACCGGAAAAATTTTCCGCTGTTTCAAGGGCAACTACAAAACTTGATGAGTTTGCGAACTTTGACCATTCTTGCAAGGATGTGATTACAATTGATTTAATGTATAATGTATTTATTATACAGGGGGATACTAAATGGGTAAGTCGATGGAAACGAAGTTTACTGAGGGCAGTTTTATCCGAGTTTTGGGCACTGTGAATATTCTATATAGTTTAGTGACTATTTTTATCTGCTTAACACAAATAAAACAAGTCCGGGCACTTATATATGTGAGGTATTCTTTCTAGCCAACTTAGTGTGTTTTTTTGCATCACTGGCTACTTTTTGAAGTATTATTTTTCTTTAATCTACAAAGACCTCCTCAGTCGAGAAAATCTCCGCACATGGCTTGTGGATGTTATGTCATGTAACCCATGTTATATACAATGTAGGGGGCGTTCCAGAACCAAATATTGAAAGAAGTTTTCTACGTGTGTATAAGAACAAGAGCGAGACCACAGTCACACAGAAAATCAGAATCCGTGTGCTCCACCAAAGAAAAAAGCAAAATTCGTGCTACAAAAATTGAAGAATACATAAAGTCACGATCAAAGCCCATTGATTGCTCAGTTTTAATTGAAAGACTGACAGCTGCCCGACCTTGGTATGGGATTTCAATTGAAACGATCAATAAACCAACAACAACAATAACAAAAATAAACAGTACGAGGGATTATTACACGCAAGCTAACGCACAATATATATCACTGAGGGTACGAAAGTGTTCGTTAGACTCTGCATCTTTTGAGGCACCACATAGGGGTGAGAATAGCCCCGCCGCGGTGGTCTAGTGGCCAAGGTACTCGGCTGTGGACCCGCAGGTCGTGGGATCGAATCCCGGCTGCGGTGGCTGCATTTTCGATGGAGGTGAAAATGCTGTAGGACCATGTGCTCAGAATTGAGCGCTCGTTAGAGAACCCCATGTGGTCAAAATTTCCGGAGCCCTCCAGTACGGCATCTCTCATAATGATATGGTTGATTTGGGAAGTTAAACCCCCCATATCTGTCATAGGGGTGGGTAAAGTACTTTCCGAGGTGGGTTCCTCCTTCTTGCTTCTTGTGTTTTTGCGCATCTAGTATGCATCGTTATTAAAATACAGTGAATACCATACAAATTTTTGTTTTGCATCTTACACCTCTCCCGCTGCCTCTCATTTCAATTTTTTTTTGTTATAATCATGCCAATGGCTTTAAAATTTCAAACTGCGCGTATATAATGAAGAATTTCTTTTATATAAAAATCAACTGAGCCATTATTAAGTAAACAAGTCAGCTCCTCACCATCAGTGTTCACCAAGTCTTTTTTTTTTTGTCCAGTTGTCGTAGATGCGTTATTTAGGAGTTACCTGCGATGCTGCAAATTTTGACCAAACTCTCGTAATATGCAGTGCCTGCAGAGAGCACTTCGTGTCAAGTTTTCCCTTTGCAAAAACATACTAAGTGCACAATTAACGACATATAATATATGATATATGATAGGAAATAAAAAAAGATCAACAGTTGCGCTACTATAAGAAAAAAGACTGCCTGCTATATCAGTTTTGTTTCTGTATTCGGTTTACGACTCGTAGCTCGAGAAAAAAAGCACCGTATTCGGACTTAAATGGCAGTCACGTTCATTGTTTTCATTCTATGCCCCTCGAGAACCAAGTCGTTCGGTGACCCTCAAGTCTAATCTCGTTCCATCGAATGTCTGTAAAGACTTCTCTACAGACATTACGCTCTCTGTGAAGGCTCTCGCTTACGCTATCGGCTGTACACACCCCGCAGCACGAGCCTCCCTTATTGTCTTGGCGAGTTCGCACTTAAGCCCAAAGCCGCGGCAAGCTAAAAAGGAGTTCTCCGTCGGGTCGTCAGCCTCGCGGAGGATGCGAGGCGATAAGACTCGAGGGATGGCGAGGAGTCCTCTCCGAGCCCCGAGAAGAAGCCGACGGCCAAACCGAACCTCCTTTTTCGGACAGTTCCTCACCTTGCTGGCGATCTGCGCGCTGAGACCGTACGCCGGACCACGGTAAGCCATGACGAACTACGACGCGCGGTTGCAGCCAAGGCGATAAAAGCGTGAGGGTAGTATTGACCACAGCAGCGGCGGGTAGACGGCGGCAGCGAAGAGCCGGAACAGACCACGACTAAGGTCCACCGCCCAGGGCTCCAGGAACGCCCTCGCCGTCGGGCATGAAAAGAGGGGGGGGGGACGAGTGAGTGGGGGAGTGCTTACTAAAGATAGTTCGCTCCTCACCGGAGGCTACCGCGGCGGCAGCCCGCTGCAAGCGCCACCCGAGTGCGTGCTTTGAAGAAACGTCCCGGTGAAGAAGGGCCCTTCGTCTTCGAGAGAGGGAAAATGAACCCCGGCTCAGGTTCCCATAACGGGCTCCGCTGCGGTGTACGGCACGGTGGCAGGGGCTTCGCTCTCACCCTCTTTTTTTTTCTTCTTTTCGTGCCCGAGGATCGTGCACCTTGGTTGTCGCTGTACTCGCACGATTTCCGGGGCTTTTGGCAATAGCGGCTTCTTGAAACGGTGGTTGGCGAGTTTCGTCAAGATGTGGTGCCTGTGAATATCAACAAGCAGAGAAAGACAAGTTAAGTATGAATGGCAACGAAATCAAACGGTATAGAAGGTGTACGATGTTGTTGTTTTTTATTTTGCGCAACAAGTGGAGGTGAACAAGAAAGATGGAGCACAATATTGAAGACCAATAATACACGAGTACAATCGAAAGGCAGTCAGTTCATTAGAATAGGAGCTTGAGCAAGTTAGTAGAAAGAGAGAGAGAGAGAGAGAGAGAGAGAAAGAAAGAAACATTTTCATGAAAAGCTGGACATACGCTACTTAAGGTGCTGGCTGATGATTGTGATATATACAATGAACCACTTGATAAGAAACACACACACACGCACATTACACTGTTTACCAAGTTTTTTTCGGGCTCTTGGCCCGCAAGAAGGTCAATAGCAGTTAACAATGTTTCGATGATAGACAAAAAGAGTAGGCATGATTATTGCCTGTATTGTCTATTCATTTTTTTTCATCCTCCAAACACCGTGAAGCGCACACATTTTCGGGCATTCGATACACTCCAGTAAATAAGGCCAACATTTAGTACATACCTTTCATCTCTGTTCTACACACGTTGTGTTACATAGGTATTAAATGATGACCTATTCCGGGAGTAGAAGTGAGATCATCTCGAACAATGCAAGAGCGGGAACAATGCAAGAGCGGGAAAGAGGGAAACTCTCCGAGACTAAGCAACACCAGTCCTGGGTTCTTGCAAGACTCGAGATCAACAGTCTTGTCATATTTTTGTCGTTGCCTCTACGTGAACGCCTTAATTAGGACCCTGTTCATCATAACAACATTTCGTTCAACTTGCCCACTAGCCAACGGATTTAGTGGGTGAATATTTAGATTTAGTGCGTGAATAATTGCGTGGAAAGCTTATTGAACGATGGCATTGCCTGCTTACTCGCCAACACCACATAATCAGTGCGACCACAAAACCTTGATAACGCGTTTTTGTTTTCACCATCACAGAATAAATGACTCGGCTCTGCTTTTTTCTGTTTTTTTGTGAAAACAGTCTAAAGGAAGGTAAAAACGGCGGCTCTGCTTTTTTTCTCTCTTTTTTTTGTAAAAACGGTCTAAAGGAAGGTAAAAACGGCCTTAGAAATGCGGCCTTGAATAAACATTCACTTCTCGCTTCATTTGGGCACTTTTTTTTAATGAGAATGATTAGGTTCACAAGTGATCTCATTTGAAGCTAATCCTTAAGCACCGCAAAAAAGAAACGAGGGTTGCAGGATTTTTTTTTATTTGGCTATCATAAACAACCCGCCCATTTGCAGCAGCAGTCGTCTAAAGCTGTGGCATTACAATTGGTGGAGGCTGTTAACAATCGCATTGTCGAACAGGAAATTGGACACAAGTAAGCACTCGGGCAAAACCGTAGGCCGCAAAATTTACTGTATAGCAGCACTCAGAGCCCTGCTATTCTCGTCGACCTACATGTACTAGCACTTACCCGCTAGGTTAGTGCTTCTAGTATATTGTAGTGGAATAGCAACACCCTCTCAATCCTCACTTCCTATCCCCAAACATTTGTTCTTCCCTTCTTTCCCAAATGCACAAACAGGTGTTCTTTGTTGTTTTAGGGAAAGGAGCGGCAGAAGTCCAACAAACTCTGTCGCAGTCAGGAGCGTATAGAGTCCATTGACCTTATGTACAGGCGGAATCCCATTAATAAGTTTTAGCTCGCGGATTCCGAGGATAAGAACGCGGGGTTCAGTGGCTGACAGTAGCGGCATGTGCTAAGAATCCCAAGCGCGTGTTCTCCGCGTGCCGCCTAGGTCACTCATCCTAGAGAAAACGTGTGCCCAGTGGAGCGCGCGAATTGCGCAAAACGCACTATACAGAGGCGTGGCACGCGGGTGCGAAGCGGTTCGCGACGGGGTGCTTCTACCAGGTCGCCAAATCTCTCGCGACAGCTGTCATCCGCGGAGTTGACGATGCCTCCACCTACTCGGACGCCCTCTACTAGTTTCGGCCGAGTATCAACGCACGGGCCCGTGGCCCGACGAACGAGCTGTCCAGAAAGTCAACGGGAAAGCGATAAAGTACTTGGCTAACAATGCGAGGCATGGGGTCTGAAGTGCAAGTCAAGTGGAACGGTGCCGCACACAAAAGTCTCGGTGTTCTTTCGGGCCCTGGTGTGAACCAAGGGGGCTAGAGTTGAAGAGTTATTTCGAGGTGCGAAGCCCTGACTCAGAGCCGAAGGATGAAGCCGCCCCCGCTGGCTCGGCCCAGGCGCATAGCTGGCGAAGCGGTGGAATTTCGCTGATCTGCCGCATAGGCACCCACATAGCTAAGACGACAATCAATGTATTTACACCTGTATGCACATACACAGAAACATTTTTCACGAATTTCGACAAGGCGGAAGTTCACGGGAAGGTCACGTTTGAAGAGACGAGAAAGATTTTCGAACATGCAATGCCGTTGGCGCCAACATTTCTGCAGGTTGACTTGTCTTCGTTGGTATCTTGCAAGTCCGCCAGTCGAAACTGACTTTAGCAACATTGCTTCTTATTATTATTCGTTGTCGTCGTGGTAGTAGTAGTAGTAATAGTAGTAGTAGTAGTAGTAGTAGTAGTAGTAGTAGTAGTAGTAGTAGTAGTAGTAGTAGTAGTAGTAGTAGTCAGTCAGTCAGTCAGTCAGCGAATGCCATTCAAGATGGCGAGTCGGCTGCGGGCCGCACCCACGTTGGGACAGTAGTAGTAATAGTATCATAGGCCGTGGCAGCAGTGGCAGTAGTAGTGTAGAATAGTATTATTATCATCATCAGTAGCAGTAAAGTTGTCTTTGTTCTCGTTCTCGTTGTTGTTGTTCTTGTTGTCGTTGTTGTTGTCGTTGTTGTTGTCGTTGTCGTTGTCGTTGTTGTTGTTGTTGTCGTTGTTGTTGTCGTTGTCGTTGTTGTTGTTGTTGTTGTTGTTGTCGTTGTTGTTGTCGTTGTTGTTGTTGTTGTTGTTGTTGTTGTTGTTGTTGTTGTTGTTGTTGTTGTCGTCGTCGTCGTCGTCGTCGTCGTTGTCGTGCAGGTCACATAACCACAGATGAAGTGACTGGGCAAACAAATAAATAAAGCGTCACGATTAACATTGTTGTAGTTGAAATTATAATTTTTTGAGACGTCATCATCCTTACAGATTCATTACTTGAATGTTTTGACGGCGAGAAACTGGTTTAGTTTTGTCATCTCTTCGTAAATTACCAAACGTATGGGGCTCGCTGCACAAGACAACGATAAATGGATACCGCAGGCGGAGGGCCGGTAGTAAACGCGAAATGTGCGGACATTATCAGTAACATACCAACCATAACACTAGTTACGACCGCTATATGGTTTGAGGGTTATGGTTTATACCGACGGATAGTGTGTGCATAAAACCACTTACTACATTACACAAGAATGACGGATGACCTCATGTTTATGCGTTTATACGTCAGTAAACCGGGGGTATTTTCTCCCTGCTGCGCAAAATACTGTTATTTGCCGGCATATGCATAAGCTTGCTCGGGCTGTGCCCGGTTTGGTTCATTCGCTGCGCCACCAGTCGTCATCACTGTTTTTCCCCGCAGTAATGTTTCACCCTTGTTATGTCTCCACAACAAAGCTCGTGTGACCCTGTGCAGTTTTTGTCTCGGTGCCATATTGTCCACGCACCTATTTCTCCAGCGTGCTATTTTGAAGCGACGCTCCCCTTAGAACTAATCCGTCTTGAGCGCCATCGTTGTCTCGTATATACACCTTTTGCGACGCTTGATTAAAACGTGGTGATTGTTTACTTACGGCGAAACGCGCAAACGCGACGCGTACTAACAAAATACGCACTCACGCCAGTAAAATAGAAATACAATGCGAAAACTGACGCATCCTTGTTCGCGCAATGACGGATGCTCAGTCTTAGAGGTACGACCTAGTCAGAGGATGTTGCTGGCGAGTAACTGTCGCCAAAAAGGAATTAACCTAGTTTACGTAATTCACGCAGTTATGGTACGGCTGTCCAATTGGGCCTTGTAATGTGACGTGTCGCTGGAAGTTCGCCAGCTCTAGCTCACTTGCAGGTCCCTATAGGGCCACTTCTAAACATACTGCACTCAAAATGTCTTGGATAATCTAAAGGCCTTGGCATCGGCTGTTAAACGACATGTGGAGACGCTGATGTTTATTCAATGTACTAACATGTCTGTACGGAAAAGCGTTTTTTCGTCAGCATTTCATAATCAAATCACATTAAAGAAGCGGGTGAGAGGAAGAGAGAACTCAACGTTCATTTGTTGACACAACATGCCAAGTGATTCCTGGAACCACTTTGCCAGGGTAAAGCTCCGTAGTCCAGCAGACCTCTGGCTTTGGCTTCGACTTTCCTTCTGGCTCTGGCGACTAGTTGTCACTGGTCGCACAGGCAGAGAAACGCAGGGTATTCCACTGAGTGAAAGGGGGGGGGGGCAAATTTCACTGCTGACTCCCTCCCTCTCGGCCCCTTCATTGTTCGAGTGTCGAAGAAACAATGCAAAAGCGAAGCGATGACACGCCTGTCACAACGATGGGCCCCTAACCATGCACAAACCAGCCATTATCATAAAGCACCTGCGAGAGCATAACCATGCCCTTTCATTAATGGCGGGACAGGTCCGACTGAGTAAAGGCACAAGGCAGGCTTCGCGCCCCTCTTAGATGATTGGGGGCGGGAAGTTGGAAGGAGGGGGCGAGTAAACTAATACTGACACAATAATTGGCTCCGTAGAAATCTCGAGCGCTGCATGTTTTTGTGTGACACTAAGATGGCAATGACAATTGCTTGTAGTTTGGAAGGGCTACTCATGATAAAGGATAGACGACGAATCTAATGGAGCCATATTTATTTCATCGCTGTTAGCCTGTAGGACTTTTCCGCCGTCTCCATCACGAGTGTTCAATTCGTTCCTTCATGGTCTATATAGTTATGAAGTTCATTGTTGAGCAATACTACAGCGGCATACGCTGCGTGCTGATTATCAAAGTGCTGACGCGGAATTAAGAGGAACGTGTTTAATAGCCATGAATGCCTGTTTTCTCTTTTTTTGCATTGTTTCTCTTTTCTTCTCTTTTGATCCTCCACATCTTCAATACAGTCTCTCCGTTCCTCTAGAGGCACTGAGTCGTGCTCCCATCTATGACTGCGAATGTCGCGTCTTTTTCTTTCCTCCTCATCATCGTCATCATCACGAATGTATCTTGTTATTCACTCTGCCTACCAGCATCTCGCCGGAAGCGCGAGGGGTCAGTGGGAACTTATGACGAAGACGAAGAAGAAGACCCTTTGTGCTCAGCTGTCGGTGCTATCGAGCGAAAGACGAGGAAGAAGTATTCCGACGCCTCCGACGCTGTCGTCGTCACTGCCGTCGGTCGCCTGAGTCAGCTCATCGGCCACTTGCTCGCTTGCTTACTCTGGGGGTTTGGCTGAAATCTGAGTAGCCACTACTGAATTTCTTCTTGGATAGGCGTATCTAAAGCCTTAGCATTGATTAGCTAGTACCCTTCTGGCTAGTCAATCCAGACAGATGCCGCTTTCTTCGCCTGGACCAGGGACTTATCTCTGGTCTGCTTCTCTTTCACCGCAGGAGCTACCAGTGGACCAGTTCCTACGCAATGGCGTCGCTTCCGTTCCTGTGGCCCTAGTCCCAAGCAACGACGGAGTCATTAAGATGAAAAACCCTAAGTTGATCCAGTCGGAACTCAAAGCAGCGACAACTCACTATCACACCATCACAGAGGTCCGGCAGTTTGGCAAGGGAGGCATTGTCTGCTTTTCTCCTGACCAGCTCTGTGTCAAAGACTTACTTAAATGCTCGATGTTTGCTACCAATCCGGTGAGCGCCTTCATTCCTCCTCACCTAGCATGCGTCAGAGGTATTGTCCGAGGCGTAGACATTAACATGACTCCAGCTGAGGTCCTAGAGATGTTCTCTGAGGCAGGTGCAATTGCAGTTTATAGATGCTCACGAGTTGTAGAACAGACAAAGATCCCTACTGAGTCTGTAATTGTCACATTTGCCGGGTCGATTCGCCCCACTGAAATCAAGGCGTGGCCTTTAATATTCAGAGTCGAACAGCTGTCACCTCGTCCCCTCCAGTGTCAGAAATGTTGGCGCTATGGACACACTTTAAAAGGATGTAGGTCAGCTCCCAGATGCCGAAAATGTGGTGAGGCACATACTGCAAATGAATGCAATTGTACTGAAGAAAAGTGTTGTCTTTGTCATGAGCAGCACTGCGCAGATAACGCTAATTGCTCAGCCAAAGCGCGGGAGACTCAAATTATGGAAATTGTTGATCGCAGACGCTGTTCACGAAAAGACGCCATCGCTGAAATTCAGGCAAGAACCCAGGGATATGCTGGTGTTGCAGCCCGACATAATGCAACTTTAGAAGCTTCTCTTTCAGTGTCCATTGCAGACATGATTGAAAAAGCGATGGAGAAAGCTATAGATCGCCTGGCCACCACCCTTTGTGACTCCTTATCTCATATTGTAGCCACTCAGTTGACGCAAATATATGGGCCACAAAGAGATATGAAGGATACTTCCCAAGACAACGTAACTCTCCCACCAAGTGAAGCAGACGCAGAGTCATCTCCTTCAGAAGTACAGGCTGCAGGGCCCTCTTGTACAGACAACCAGAGTATAAGTGAAGACATACTAGAGGATGGTCAGGATTCTGAAGATATGGACATGGACATCAAATCCCTAAAGCGCACTCGATCACCTGTCTCCAAAAACACTGGCTCTTCAAAACATTCAAAAACAAAAAATACCAGAAGGAGAACCTATCGAAGAGCGATTTTCTTAAAGACAGCATTTTAGATAAGGTAGTTGCCGAAACAATTCTGTCAAAATGATAGGTTCTATCAAAATTCTTCATTGGAACTGCCGATCTATTCATTCAGCTAGTACAGATTTATTGTATTTATCTTGTAAATTCAATCCAGACATTATTGCACTGCAAGAAACGTGGCTGTCAGCACATAATTCGTTTTACCTACCTAATTTCCGGTCTTTTCGCCTGGATCGCCCATCCAAAGGTGGAGGTTTAGCGTTCTTTGTCAATAATAAAATTAGTTCAAAGATCAAAACTTCGTACAAACGTATATCCCCCGAATGTGAAATTTTCGCCTTAGACATCACCTTGCCTGGATGCTCTCCCTTCTCTCTAGTAAATCTTTACTTTCCTCTGGGTGTACAAGACACGCGATGTTTAGACATGGCTGTTAATTCGTGGTGCACAGAAAAAATTATGGTTGGAGATTTTAATTCTCACCACACTAGTTGGGGTTTTAGGACTGATCAATGTGGACAACGCTTGTGGGACTGGTCTATAGACCATAATTTATCATGCCTCAACGCTAGAACTCCCACATTTATCCGAGACCGATCCCGCTCTGCCTTAGATTTGAGTTTTATAAGCTCGGGTATTTCTAGCGTATCTTGGACTACTCTAGACTGCGCCACCAACAGTGACCATTTACCAGTACTGTTTGAAATTTCTTGCCCCATTATTCCATCTTGCTCCCAAGCTCGAACCTTTATCAATTATTCCAAATTTAAAAATGACCTAGAAGTTGCTTTGACTACTCCCACTGAAGACAACGATGAAAATAAAGCCATGAAATTAAGTGCGGTAATTAAAAGAACGTTCAAAAAGCAGAATTTTCTATTGAGTCTGATACGAGAAAGCCTTGTAGCCAGTGGTGGAATTCTGAGTGCTCTCGTGATCATAGACGACGACAAGCAGCTTGGAAGCAGCTAATTCATAATCAGTCCCCCAAAAATTGGGCAGATTACAAGTTTATTGCTGCTACATTTAAGCGCACCGTGGCTAAAGCTAAAGAAGACTATGACAAAAAACATTTCGACTTTCTTTCCAAACCTAGAAATAAGAAAGCGTTATTCCGATATATGAGATCGCGCAAAATTCTGCCGTCTCTAGCTAACTCTGATTATGACAGGTTATCGACGGAAGAATGACTAATTCGTTGGAGGCAATCGGAAGAGGTCTAGCTAACAGATTTTCGTCGACTTTGACAATCAACTGGCAAAAGTCCTCTATAAAGACTGACTACGAAAAAGTGACATTGTCCGAAATGTCAAGCGTAATTAGAAACTTACCCTCTTCGGCTCCTGGTCCTGACGGTATAACAGTTCCTATGATTAAAATTTTATTCCAGATATCACCCGGCGACGTCCTCAACCTTATAAACTATTCCTTAAGCAATGCCTGGATACCACATGACTGGAAAATAGCTAGAGTGATTCCCATATTAAAAAAACAAGGGTCAGGTTTTAACATTGACAACATCAGACCAATCTCTCTAACATCTCACCTGATCAAAATTATAGAGAGAGTTCTCAATAATAGAATAAAAGTTTGGATGGCTGACAAGCTAATATTGAAACCATTTCAAATAGGTTTCGTAGCGAATGCTCAATTTGGTGTGCTCATGCCGACTTAGAGAGCCGAATACAGCTTGCCCGAAAAAGACGACAATACGCGGTACTAGTAACACTAGACATAGCTAAAGCTTATGATAGCGTTGAGCACTCAATTTTATTGAACTCGTTACACGAATGTGACTTTCCGCGATATATTGTTGATTGGGTAGCAGAGTTTCTAAAATCGAGAGAATTTTATTGTGCAAAGGATGGATGTCACTCATCTAAATTCAAACAGCAACGTGGAGTACCTCAAGGGGCGGTCCTATCTCCGCTGTTATTCAATGTGTTGATGAGCTCAATTCCCATTGAACGAGATATCACTGTATACATTTATGCAGACGACATTGCTTTTTTCGTTGCAGACAGTGACATTTATTCTTTGCATCAAAAATTGCAAAAGTACATGTATTCTCTTGAAATTTGGCTGCATTCAATTTCATTGTCTCTAAACATCAGTAAAAGTGCGCTCCTGGTGTTCCCTATAGCAGATTCTATTCAAATTTCAGTACTTTATAATCAGGAACCGATTACACAAGTAGAGTCTATCAAATATTTGGGCATTATTTATAACGAGAAACTTAACTGGAGCCCTCACATAGACTATATCGTGGCAAAGGCACAACGAGCATCAGGCTTATTGCGAAGGTTGAGCAACAGAAAATATGGGTTACGTAGACACACCTTATTAATGATATATAAAATGTACATGCGCCCAATACTAGAATTTGGGTGTATATTATTTTCGGGTGGCCCTACGTACAAAATTAAACCGTTAGTTCTATTAGAGCGAGAAGCGTTACGTTTGTGTTTGCGACTCCCCAGGTATGTCGCTATTAATGTACTATATCAGGAAGCTCGCATACCAACTATTCTTTGCCGATTCCGTATCCTAACTGTACAAACATACTTGAAATTTTACGGCTTATCAGCGAGACGGTCTGCATATGCCTTTATTAGTGAACCCGACGCCTTCTTCCTCGCTCACTGGCCACGCTTTCGTACTCCCCAGATTATTTTTGTACAAAAGAAACTGGAAAGCATAAAGGTGGATATCAGATCGGTAATTGGAACCAAAGCATTAAATCACAATATTACTATAGAATGTGATGAAATTTTTCCCCCACTATCTAAGTTTCAATCTTCGAGTTACTTAAATGACAGGTTAGAAGATTACATAGCTCATGCGGAAATAAAGAACATAATAGCCACAGACGCTTCTGTGAATAAAGAAAAGGCAGCAGTAGGTATCGTCTCAGATTACCTCGGTTGGTCATTCTCGGTAAGACTACCAGACTTCACTCCGGTTTTCGAAGCTGAGCTCTTGGCTATTATTTTAGCGCTACGAAAACTTCCTTCAAACGAAGAGAGTGCAATGATAATTACTGATTCTCTTTCGCTGTGTACTACTCTCACAGCTTCAGAACAATCAAGAGCTCTAGCGACATTACAAACATTAGTTCCACCTCATGTGAAGTTCCTGAAGTTAGTCTGGGTCCCGGGACACTGTGGCATACGGTTGAATGAAATGGCCGATTCACTATCTCGAGCCACACTTGATGGCCCTGCGATCTCGGTACTACCAGAATCGGAACACATAGTGTCGATCAGATATAGAAAATTGGCTATTTATACGGATATGATGGAAAATATTACTAAATATACGGACTATCAGCACCTTACATATCCCTGGAAACCTCAGTGGAGTCAATCTAAAAAGTTAGAAGTTATTTTAACCAAATTTCGATGTCGTGTCCCTCCATTAAACTTTTACTTGCACAGAGCTGGTCTGGCGATATCCCCCCCTGTGTCCATTTTGTGAAGAAACGGAAACAATAGAGCATTACTTTATAACATGTAAAAACTATTCATTAATTAGGAAAAGACTTTTAATTGTTCCGTTTCACGCAGTAGGATTAAATTTAACTGCAGATAATGTTCTAAGTTTCGGTGCCTTTAGCTTGGGACATTGCCACAGGAGCGTATTCGATGCTGTATGCAATTTCATTCGAGAATCAAAGCGCATGTCATAATAATGCCTGCTTAAATATATTTCTGACGACACTTGTCTAATTTTGAATGAAATTTGCATATTCATTTGATTGTGACCGGGTGAGATAAGCTCGATTGTCTGGTCTACTCAAAATTTCTGTCTTACACTGTAGTATTACCTCACCTTTTCTCTTCTTGATTCAATCTTCAATTATTTGTTTAGTTTAATATTCTTTTTCTAGTTAATTATTCTTTTCTATTATATCATTAGTTTTTCATTTAGGATAAACCTTTTAGTAGATCTCATATAGGCTACTTCTAGATTTCATGGCCAATCCCCCATAGTGGGTATGTGCCAGTGCGAAGGGGCAACAACAACAACAACAACTCAGCTGTCCTGCCTGTATGCCTTTAGGGTTCAAATCTACAAAACTTTCACAGCCATGACAGAGTACAGTAGTCTGGATACCAAGTTCCAGACCACACGTGACCAGCGTACGACCTCTAGCAGCAGGACTACCGGGTCGAACCAACGTCAGCGAGATCATCAGAGCAGCGTAAGTGCGCTCGCTGTCCCTGCAGAGAGCACAACACCTTGCACTACACACAGTGTGTAAAGTTAGCGATGCGACGAAATGCATATGCACGGAATAGGTGATTACATTCTGCGTGTGTCCTGTTTTCTGTGTTTACAGCGAAGCCAAGGGAAGCTCAGCACAGTTCAAGGAAGTAGTTCAAGTGCGGTTGTTCTCAGCACTGCGCAAGAAGACAGTGCCGCTACGCCGTCCAAGACAGCTGAAAGCGTAAGAATATTCAGCGCGAAAATTTCGTTCAGTTAATTCACAAGTTTAAATAAGCGCTACGTTGAAGATAGTTATAGCGCGAGAACAAAACGACGACACAGAGACCAGAAAGACACGAAGGGTCTCTGTGTCGTCGTTTTGTTCTCGCGCTATAACTATCGTCATGCCATACTATTTAGCCCAAGCTGCCACACTTCTAAGCTACGTTGAAGTAACGAGGGAGTAATGCAGGTTCATTGAATATATGTCCCGCAGTATACCTGGTACAACTGAACTGAACTGTCGCAAGCTTGAAGCTGCGCGTTGTCGTCGTCGAGGGTATAGCTAATAATTTAGAACGAAAACTTAAATCCGGTAAGCATAACGCAACACTCATTTACAATGTCTTATTGTTTATCTGGTATGACTTACTTGACCACACCGGTGAAAATATAAGCGCATAACCTCTCGATTCGCCGAGGGAAGTTGATCGAGATGTCACGCGTTTAAATATACATTGTTAGTCCACCCATAACCTCTTGATCCAGAGTTAGTGACACAATATATACTATCGTCGCGTTATCGTGTCCTTAACTATCTGTTTCGTTCCCGCACATGCTTCGTTAGCTCGAAAAACGATTATTTGACCAATATAAGAATCCTCCAAGGCTTTCGTTGGCTATACAACACTATACTGTAAACATGAAAGCACACCGTTTTGAACTTCCCAAGTTTACTGTTAGGAGATGATACTAAGCCCACAGGGTTGCTGATAAGAGTAGCAGCAGTGTCGAAGGGATTCCGGGTTGAAAATATTGATGTATAGTCTCTTTTAAGAAGTAACCTGTTTTACAGTCATAGGCGTGCGCCTTTAGGGATTGGAGGTGATACAGAAACACAACCTCAGCACTCCCCCCCCCACTCCTCATTACTCCTATCTCGCTTCCACTGAAACAATCAGAATGTAGGGCGAAAACGACCTTTAGTGTTACATTTTTAACGACAGCTGATATGGGCATCGATACTTCGGTTAACATCGATCTCTCATATGTACGCTGCCGTTCATATGGTGGCCGTCTTTCTGTGCAATGTTACAGGTCAGCGCACCACCCCCATCACAGCGTACCTGCAGCAGCGCGTATTCACGACAGGCGAATGGCCTGAGCACGTTGGTGCTTCCCTTGCTCACCGTGTTGGTCGGAATCTGCGTCGTCGTGGTCACCGCCTTGGTCGCCGCAATGAGTACAGAGGCACCCATGCTAGCGCACGCCGTGTGCACCAGTCACGACTGCATGCTTCACGCCCAACTCCTCAGAATGGCTTCAAACGCGTCCGTGGACCCATGCGACGACTTCTACGCGTTCTCCTGCGGCTCCTGGGAATCGCACGAGAAGCGCAGCAGGATCGACGACCTGGTGGCCGAAGTCTCGAACGTCGCCATCAGCAGTCTACGATCCAAGTCCAGAAGCTCGAAGAAGGCGGCCAAGCTCTTCGGGGCGTGCACTCAGCCGTCAAAGTCTGACGTCGAGTCCAACCTGAAGACCTTCAAAGAATTCAGGAGAAACTTGAGCATGTTCTGGCCCGAAGCGCCACCTCGAGGTGCCACTACCGCACATCCGATGGACATGCTCTTGAATTTGGCCATAAACTGGCGCATGGGTCTGCTTTTCCAGGCTCGCATCCTCCTGTCACCGGCGTCTGGTACGCCGGTGTTAGTTTTCACTCCGGGAACACTGAGCTCTCGATGGCGCCCGGAAGACGTCATGCCGGACTCGGAGGCCGGGTACGAGTCGTACGTCAGGAAACACCTCGAAATTTTGAACGCTTCTATTTCGTTTTCGATAAGCGCGTTAAAGGCACTGCACAGTCACTTTGTTAGCATGTCTCTCGATGTGGCCCGAGGCGATCCTTATCACGTGCCCTTAAATATCGCTTCCTTAGCAGCGAGCTGGCCTTGGAATGACACTTGGTTGCTGGAGCTCATCAATAAACACAGCAAGCCGTATCAGTTCAGCGCTGATAGTCCTGTCGTTATAGGAAGCAAGCTGTTCGAGAACATCGACGTGCTTTTCACGAGGCATTCCGATCGAGCCATAGTGGAGGCCATCTCTTGGATGTTCATCGAAGAACATCTCTGGATCGTCGCAGGCAGGTCGGACCGGCGGGTCGGAACGAGCGAACAGAGTGGAAGGCTTGTCGAGCGCGCCTGCCTCGATTACGTCAGCTCGTCTCTGGGTCTGCTCGCCGCAGAAGACTACGTGCGAAACGAGTACCCCGCGCGCACACGGAAACGCGTCAACAGCCTCGTGGGACAGATAACGCTGACGTTTTACGACAGCGTCGAAAGCGCGACGTGGCTTGACGTCGACGCCAAAAACGCGGCACTCGCGAAGATTCGCAAGCTTAAAGCGCAAATCTGGCCCGCCACGCAGTTCTTCGACCAGAATGCGACTAAGGAACTGTACGAAAAGTTCCCCGACATGACTGGACCATTCTTCGGGAGCTTCCTACAGTCACTGCGCACGCTTCGAGGTCTTTTGACTGACGCGCACTTCGACGACTTGTACGCGATGCAAGTAGCACTGCCGCACGGATCGTTCGACTTCGACTACTGCTTCAATCAAGCCCTCGTTTCCATGGCTGTGCTTAAGGCACCGGTGTATTACTTCGACGGAACGGATGCCATGATATACGGAGGATTTGGAACGCTGTACGCCCAAGAAGCAGCGAAGACAATGGACTTACTCGGCAGGATAATCGATGCCGACTGTCGGCTTATCGTAAATGACTGGCAGCGCATCTATTACTCGTACAAAGAGAAAATGGCGTGCGTGTACCCGAAAGACACGCGCGTCGATTTAGAAGTGTTTCCTTTGGTGGCTGGTTTAGAAATCACTTATCGCACTTTTTTAGATGCTTTGCGCCTACACTCAGATTCCGGTCTGAGGCTCGAATCACTGGAACAATACACCGAGAAGCAGCTTTTCTTCATGACATACTGTAGCGCCTTGTGTTCATCCCATACTGATCTCGATTCGAGGGAAAGATGCAACGCACCGCTTAAAAATTTCAAAGCGTTCGCGAAGGCTTATAATTGTTCGCCGGACGCCCCCATGAACCCCCAGCATAAGTGCGCTGTATTTACGACCCTGAAATAAATATTTATCTTGTATTCTCAGAAAAATGTGTTATCTACAGCAACAATATAGTTACACGCTCAGACAGATTAGCGCGATATAGGGCCACCACCTTTTAGACCTACTTTTTCACGCTATGAGGAGCGCAAAAACACTGCTGCTTTTTGTGCGGATAGTGTTGAAGTGGTTTTGTGCAACCCCTCTGAGCTGCTGCAATTGAGTCGCCCAATTTATAACGAAGTGGAGGATGACAGAGTACACCTATCTGTAGTGAGCGTTTTGCACTTTCACAAAAGGTCAAAATAATTTGAATGATTATTTAAATTGCATGTTTGCTTTAGATGAAAATGAGCCACTTTAGCAACCATTTGTGGTTGAAGGACCTCAATAACTCGCAGAGTATCTAGTGCATTCGCTTAAGAGTAACGATATAGCCCAACGGTGTGGCCAGTTTATGTTATGTCGACGTCCAACGTTCACTAATTCATATTACAAATTAACAGTCACTATTTACGATTCACTAATTGATTATGTAGTCAACTTGATATCGTGTCGTGCATTTAAATAATTCAATAACCACTGAAAAATTACCAGATTTTGCTAATTCACTAATGAACTAGCTTATCACCATATTCATGCACCGTTATGATTTCACTTCTTTTTTATCCATCAGTTAGCTTGACTTCAGATGGCCCATGATATCGTCCTCTTTCCCTTGTGGGGACGCTATTTTCTCCTGTAAAGTCGTTTGTGCCTCGTGGCACACACGTGTTTCACAAATAAGCCGCATTTAGTGTTAACAATCATCCAGCGGTAGGCGGCGCAGTGTTCGCGCGCGTTTTTACCATCCTTATCATCATTGTGGCTAGCGAGCTAGGTAGCACCAGGAGTAACGCCGGGCGGCGAGGTTGCGCTTTGGCACATGAGACGTGAGCGGCCGTCCGGGACTATATTGATGAAACTAATAGGTTGACTAATTAACCAGTTTCATTATCCTAACAGGTCTACATAATTATATACGTATAAAATCAGATTATTGCTCTATTCTAAGAATAAATTCGTTTATGTAAATATTTGTACGCATTACATTAAGCACCACACTTTCCTAGGCTATCGGTAATCTTTCTGTTAAACCTCCATCATTCCAAATCTGAACAGTAAATTTTGAAACCACTCAATTCTTGGCCGATCCCCCACAGTAGGTATGCGCCACTAACAACAACAACAACAACAACAACAACAACAACAACAACAACAACAACAACAACAACAACAACAACAACAACAACAACAAGAGTGGCTTTCTTTGGCGTGTGGCGCGGCTGGCGCAAAGCGGTCGTCTCCCGCGGTGGGTCAATGGGGAACGCGCCGCGGATCGTCTCCCGTGGGTCGAGCGTTTGCGACGGCGTCTTCACGTTACGTTGCGTTTGTTGTTACATTAATGAGTATACTGGAATATTGTAAAAGGTTGTTCTAGCGTGTCTCTAGTGACGTATTTCATTCGGCTGGCGATATCGCCGATGTAAAAGCAGGTCAACATAATCGTTCGGTTCGATTCGACCTCGTCTGCTGTACCCGCGTGTTCCGACAGCGGAAGTCGCATTCAGACTCCACACTCTTTAGCATCGGGTTTCACGCCGTCTCGAAGACGAAGTCTGTCGCGCGAACACCGGTTACTTTTGAATGACGCGAACACCGCAAAGACCAAGTGAACGCGCAGCTATAGTGTGCCACGAAGCATGCGGATGGTCATGTGATCTTAGGCCTAACGTGGACGGCGCTTGTTTATCGTACGCACGTGAACGTGGGAATAACGAAGCCAGCCGCTTCAAAATCAACGCGCGCGTGGGTGTATGTGCATGCGTGCTTTTTAAGTGCGTAGCGCCTCAGAGGTTGGTAGTCCATCCAGTGTATCATATCACGTGGTCGTGCTCAAAATGAAGTGGCCAATGCAGGCCCTAAAACATGGCTAGATTTGCTCAAAACCGGGCTCATTAGAAGCTCATTAAAAAGTTTTTCATCCATTCATATCTCAGCTGGTGTAACAAGCGGGAACTCGATAAAACGCAGCAAAAGGAAGCGCGCACGACACACAAGTTTGCAATTGATTGATATGTGCAGTTTAACGTCCCAAAACCACCATATGATTATGAGAGACGCCGTAGTGGAGGGCTCCGGAAATTTAGACCACCCGGGGTTCTTTAACGTGCGCCCAAATCTGAGCACACGGGCCTACAACATTTCCGCCTCCATCGGAAATGCAGCCGCCGCAGCCAACAAGTTTGCGAATCTCTCTAACAAGATAGTGTCGGGAAATCGCGCACGCTTATGTCAAATACTCATGCCATCGACAGTTTCGCAAACGTAGCACTGGGGACTCTACGACACGGCATCGTTGGTTGCCCGAGTTACGCACTTCCTCAGGTTTTCGAGTAGTGGAACCGCATTTAGTGCGGGATTTACAGAACTAGACCATTTCTATACGCAAGGACGACATACTTTCGTAGTGCATCATATTCGTTGTTCTTTATACCACTCGCCGGCTTTTCATCACGTGACCTTTATCATGAGGCATCACATGCAGTTTTCTGGAATCAGTGGTTTATCTCGCGGAAGCAGCGCCACGTTACATATCGACTTCAAAGATCCAACTGATAACGCGAGTTCCGGGAGAAATACTTGCCTGGGTGGCATGAAAAGCATCGCAAACGTTCCTGAAGATTTCGTAAACGCGCCTGATTGCCTTTCTCGCTCAGCAGTCGACGTGCTCGCTGAGCAGTCGACGTAAGCCTATCTAAGCAGCAGTGTGGGAAACAAGCTTACTACGCCGTGCACCAAGGAACACAAACGTCGATGTTCTCACCTTGCTGTCGTCAACCGCAGAAGTTGACACCATGACGTCTTGTAAAGCGCTGTTGGGACGAAAAAGGAGAAAAATCTCGTTCGCAACACCACCTTCTACGAATGAACAGGGAAATGCAGACGCCGGTGACAGCCACACATGTGTAAAGCGGGCTAGTCGGGTGAAAAGTGGGCGAGAAGGTCATGGTCAGTGTTGCCAGGTCGGACAAGATGGCGCAGCCGAAAGCGAGGAAAATTGCAGTCCAAATGTAGCCAAAGGCATTGAGGACCCGTAAGACGTGCTTTGATACTCATACATATATTAGACTTGTTTTTTTATCTTCCTGTTTTTTTATCGTCCTTCTCGATAAATATATATAGCCACTCTGCTAAATAAAGTTAGTTGGATGTCAGCGGTCTTTCTGTCTACTCTGTCCTTTTTTCCTACGGAGGTGCGCTGTAAAAAAAAACCTGCCAGTATGACACAAATATATGTGGCCAAATATAGCTATACATATAATAATATACGGTGCTTAGTGTCCCAAAACCACAACAATATCATGCGGGGCGTCGTGGTGGGAGGCTCCGGAAACTTCAATGATCTATTGTTCTTTAATGTTCACTGACATCGTACGATGTACCGGTCTTGAGCACTTCACGTCTACCTAAATGCGCCCACCGCGGCGGCGATCGAACCCGCTACCTAGGGATCAGCAGACGAACGCAGTAAGCATGGTGTCAAAATCGTGAAGAATACAGCAGCGGCAGCGGTAATTCAACTGTTTCGGGAAAACGGTGCTTACTAGCAAGGCAGATGACCCACAAGCCCAGAGTGGTGAACATGCACAGCTGCCAAAAGCGGATATCGAGCGAAACGCTCCAGCTCTATGCATGGTCGCGCGCATGACTCAGCGTTCTTTCCGGCTCAATCGCTCGCGTCAGTGTACGTTATGCAGCATAAACCACTGCTCGCGTCACGCCTGCGATTAGATACAAAACAAAGTTATATTGCTAGGGAATCGGTGATAACATTCCCGAAGACTCAACAGTAAATGAATGCGACTCTTGTGCCCACAAATATAACGAAACTCGATCCAACGAAGTTCCCGATGCAAGGAAAACATTTTCCTGGGAGGTACTCATACAGTTGAGCCCTGTCACCAATCTGAATTCACGGAAACAGCTCGGCCGCCAAAACCCATCTAACATGTACTGGACGAGCATATAGTATAAGCCCACCACCAATCCTGTAGCCTAAGGGGAAGGGACCTAGAAAATCCCCCTCCCCTCCAGTGGCGTAGCTATAGAGATGCAAACCCTTTCCTCCCGAAACCTTTCCGTTTTGCTTGCGTATATATTATATATACGCGTTCGTGTAAAAACGCGCGCACGAACGTACATAAAGTATGGTTGAACCACCCCCTCTGCCCACCTGAAAATTTCCTCGCTACGCAGCTGCCCCACTTCCGTGTAGTGGCTTCTTAAAACAGGTACTTTTCTTAAATAGCCAGGGCCTTCAGCAAGTGCGTAAGCCCTCGATCCATTCCAGAAAAAAGTGCCTCGCTACGCGGGCAATATGCACAAAGAAGTGTGCTGAACTCGCAACACTTGATTTAAATCAATGAGATAAAAAAAAAGCGTAAGAAGCCACTACTCTCCTACTGCATCGCATGACATTGACTTACAGAATGAGCGGAATCGGCCGCATTTTTTACTGAAATAGATGAGTAAAAAGTGGTGAGTTCATTATAATTTTCACGCGCATTTGTTCTTTTTCGTTTTCTTTTAATTATTTCATTATTTTTTGCGTGCGCTCTATAACTACAGTATTAAAGCTTATACACGCCCTATTCACGACGCTATATCTTGACTAGGCTTCCCGCCGCGCCCTTGCATGGAACGACGGACTCGACCGTCGGTAGCGCTATTACTCTATCATTTACCAGATGGCGCTAGAGCCGGTCGTGGTTGCTCTCGTTGTTTCACAGTTCACACAACAGATTGCACTGATAGCTTCCTCACATATCTCGCAACTTTCTCGCTCAGCCTGCTTTGGTCAGACATTCACCGCAGTCATTCTCCGCGTCTTTGCATATCCACAGCATGTCATAGACACACTTGACAGTGTATCTGGCCTGTATTTCCCTCACGCGTAGCCTCCTATACGGGCGGTATGTGAGCTTTGCTAATCCAGGCTGCCCTCGTGGGCTTATCACCTGGGTGGGCGTGGGATGCCGGCAAATACAATTTTGCGGTAACTTCCGGACGTTTCCACATAACAATTTTCCATTGCACATGAGTTAAAACCCCCTTTCTCGATTTTACCAATGTAACGAACTGATTCGAGAATCGTCAGCAGTTTGTTAAATTGAGTTTCAACTATAGATATAGATACGTACTTACACTTAGTCGATTTACCTTGCAGGATAATATAAAACTGCTACAACATCAACTGACAAATTTTTCTGTTGCTCTATTCCTCACTGCGATACATCTATTAGGAAAGCGTCATCAACTGAAATGAGCAATAGATGCTTTTTTTTTTGAGTATTGTTTTCATATGATTGTGCTGCTAGTTGGTAGTTGGTGTTATTCTTAGTATTATTTTGCCATGTAATTCAATTTGTTTCACCGTCTCGCAAGTACGTTACTGTTGCACGTTTTCAGACTCATGTATCGCATTATTTACCGTTTATTTTTGTGATGCTCCCCTTACTCAATGCTCCTCGTGGAGCCTGTAAGGTACTCGTAAATAAATATCCTGAAAGTTGGTTATGTCATCTACCCTTGTGTCCTGTTGCATTTCTTGTGCGTCTTCGCAGAGAAAATGGGGTGTAGTGTGAACTCATTGTTGTCTTCCACTTGTTTCTGAAGTTTCACCAGGCCTTTCTCCCCATATCCGGCCAGATTTCTTGCGTATCTGTTTTATTTATTGCACGTCAATATGTTTGCAACAACGTTTTAACCCAAGACTTACAAAGTTCTTTTTTTTTGTAATGTTCCTTGCGCATCGCCGCAAAGTGGGCTGTTCTGTCTGAAAGTGAAAGTTGCAGGTAGCTGCTTTTCTGGAATTAAACAGGGTTCTTACTACAAATCCGCGCGTGTTTAAAAATTTTTCGAGATGCAATGAACGCTTTGAGAAATACCGTTATTTTTCTTTTCTTCGGGAATAATTTCTATACGCACCATTCTTAACAACTCTGTCATCTTAAAGTGTGGCTGGGTGCAAATTTCGTGTCTTTATGAAGTGTGCATTGTACATTTCCTGAAAGGCAGCAACCTACAGAAGTCCGGCATGTGGCCACTTTTCTATTATTTCAGGCGCTTCTCATTTCTTAGCGCATCAGCAGTCCGAAAAAAAAAGCGTTTTCTATCTCGTCTTGCCGCGGTAAAGTATTGCTTCGGCATCCTTGTCGCCATGTCCTATAGTTTCAAAAAGCAACTTGACCATGAACGGACTGCGAATAACACAACACAATCGCACGCTTATATCGCACGAACGAAGCGCACGTCCTTTCCACAGCGGCCTGCCTTTCGTTCCTAGCTTTTCTGGAGTTAATATTGAAAGCAAACCATTCTTGAAATAGACCAGTCGTCCTCGGTGGTTCGTTATCGTAAAATTTCTTCATGGCCACCTGGATACCCTTGAAGCAATGTTGGGATTGGTACGATCCAATGAAGGCTGACTCAGGCTGTTGGTTCACGATTAAACAGGACTAAAAAGACAAAAAGAGAAAAGGACGCAAACCACGGCGCCGCGGCCATGCTTCATCCTGTCTATTCAGCCCTTTTTTCATACTATAACAGTCTCGTAAAATCTCACTAAATAAGTATCGCCAAAAATGAGCAAGAATCAGTGCTCGAGAATTGAGTTCTAGGTATTGGCCGAGCTGTTGCGTAAAGTCATTGAGGGTACGCTGGAAAGACTGACCACGCGCGATAGTAATATTCGGATTAGGATTAGTGTGTTGTAGGTAGCCGGCAGATCTAATCCTAATTTTTGGAGATGCGTGAATATGATCCTACGAGTAAGAATATTATGCTGTGTAATAACAATTTCAGTGGTTTCAAAGTGCTGAAACTATGAGTACGAGGCTCTCCGTAGAGGTGGGCTTCGCGTATGTTCGACCATATATGGTGTTCTTAACGTGCACCGAAGTGCACGTACATGGACGTTTAGCATTTCACCTACACCGTAAGTGCACCGCGACAGTGATTGAAACCGCGCCTTTGTGGCCAGCAGCCCACCACCGCAGCCTCTGCGCCCTGAATGTGTTTTTTTTTCTTCTTTTTTGTGTGTGTGCTTCCTGCGGCGTTTTCGCAGGGGCCAGTACAATAGGTATCGCCAGAAAGAAAACACCTATGAGATGAAAGCGTGGTTTGCTACTTTGCCGCTAGGAGAAACGCGCATGCGTCATTGAATCACGAAAAAGAAATGTGGATTTCATCACGTAAACAAACGTATATGTAGCTAAAGGGGTTGCTTGGGCGAGTTGATCTTCGGTCTTCTTGCGCTGTTTTCGTGTGAAGTAAAACAAATGTATTTACGAGAATGAGAGACAATTTATAGTACTTTGTTTCATGTGCCCCTCACATGAAACATCTTTCTGATAAAACATACTCATATGTAAACGCAAAAGGTGCGTGCGAAATCGGACATCTTATGTGGAAATAACATTACGAAAGGGAAGTACGGGGAGGGCTCTACGCCTGTGCTGTTCACCTATAGTATCATCATTACAGGTGTGGTAAATAATTCCTATGTTCTCTACAGAATCGCCCCTTGATACAAAGACGCCCTAATGTTTTCACCGCAAGAAGTATATACACCACCACTGCCATTGTTCCTTTAAGAAAGCGAGGAGCTTCCTAGACAGGTACGAGTTATCATCTTACGTCGATAATCCATCAATCTCTCCGGCTTTCTCTTTCTGTTCACTGTATAGAGGAATCATTCATAACACGTAAGGAGAACGTGAACGTGAAGCTGCACTTGATGCAACGAAATAGAACTGCCACAGCATGCTGCTATTGGGCTGACATGAAAGTCTTCAGCGTGGGCGTATCTATGTCGTGGTGTAGAGCAGTCAGAGGTTCGTCTCGGTCGGGTTGCTCGATTTTTTTGTTTTCTTCTGAGCAACCAATGTGTCCTTTTATTGACATCACTTCCGTGACGGAAATGACGTGCCTCAACTTTCGGCAGAACCAGGTATAAAACACTTTTGTGTTAAAAATAAAACATTGGCAAGAGAGGACTCGAAAAATTCACGAAGAGAAGAGCAACATGTGTCTCGTTAGAAATTAGAAGCTCTCCTTAATAAACTGATTAACACTGCTCCATTGGTCAATGACATGATATCAGAGTACCGCAAAAGTCGAGACAACGAGGCTGAATCATGGACTTAACCAGTCATACTCAATGATTTATTTAAACCATTCGCGTGACCTGTCACGTACAAAAATACTCGGCGAAGGAGCAGGACTGAACTTCCCTCACGCAGTCGTCTTAATGGACGAGTAATTAATAGATAAAAGAAGGGGAGAAACTCCAGCCATGCTCCTTAATCGGGCATTCCAAATCAAGGGTTCATCTTCGCATGGCTTCAACGTCGGAAAGATTTGTGACGCACAGCATTGCTAGAGAACAGGAAGTTAAGATAGCAGCGGAGGGGCAGCTGTAGTCGTATCTCATAACAACTCTAGACGTTATCAATGTTTACACCACTTGTGAATATGCTGGAAGGTGCGTACGAGAGAAAGAGGGTTGAAAGAAAAGGGGTTGAGTGGACTGGGTTTTTTTTTATAGCTCGATTGCATAAAGACAAATGGACATACCAAGGGGGCTTACAAGACCCACGTTATGAATTTTAGTCCATCGCCAAATCCCCTGCAGATGGACGTCAAAGCTACAGGGACGAGTCTATTCGAGTTTCAGCGTGAATTTTGGCTTGTGTTCAAACCATGGACAGGAGAAAAGGAAGAGAAAGTAAGGGGGCACACGAAATGTCGAGATAAAAGTGTCATTTTTTAAAACAATAACTTAGTAATGTGTACAGTTCCTTAAACGGTTGCATCAGGCTTTCACACGGATGCTTTGTATCTTCTTCTTCGTCGACTCGGGGCAGCAGCTTGGCGGCAAGCGTAAGATGACACGTGATCTTTTGTTGTTGCGTGTGTCGAGAAGCGTGCGTGCAGGTCGGGGAAGTTCTGGCGAGCGCTTCACATGTGCCGGGTGTTGCCGAAGTTCTGACCGCTCTGGGTGGCGCCCTTGTTGGAGCCGTACTGCAGGTTGATGATGCCCTCGCCGGCCCGCAGCTGCTCCTGCGTCCACTCGCGCTTCTGCTCCTCGGCGGGCTTGGGTCCGAGGCAGGGTCCCCGGTACTCGGGGTGCATGTAGCACTGCGCAACAAGGTGACACCCGTGAGATGAATGGACACACATATGGAGATGTTAGCGCAGTGTTTCGGACTACAAAAAGTTGAGATAGTTGGTACGAACCCGTGAAGTCGTGGTACGGATTAACGGCTTTAAGGCGGGGATTTATAAGAGGAGAGAAAAAAAGCGCAAAGTTCATACAGCCTAAAGATGAAGAAAGCACAACAACGAAGTTGTCGCAACTTCTTCATATAGTGTCCGTCTGAACTTTGCCCTCTTATAAGCATGAACCAACCGCACAAGCCGCAACCCCAGACGCGGACACAACCATGATCTTGGTGTCTTCCTTTGTATCCGATGTACAGCACATCCAGGACGGCCCAGAGAAAGGACAACATAACACACACACAGTGGTAGAGTATGTTATGTGTCTCTTGCTCTCTCCCGTCCCGGATGCGCTATACATCGGATGAGGCGGATAACTAACAAGCCCACCGTGCTACCTTAGTCTCTTCGCCTGTGCATGTGTCGAAATGTCTGCCTTCCTTAATCGTGAAACAAGGTAAGTGATACAGCCAGTATATTTATCACAGGCAGTGACATCACCAGGGCTGTGTGTTGTGGGGAGCTCAAACAGCACCCAGCCTCCGAAATTCTTACACGTACGATCACAGGCCAGAACATACAAAAAGCGAAATCGGACAGCCTCCTGAACAGAATTTCTGACCACACCCTTAGTCACTGGTACGCGCAATCGTGCGACCTGTTCGATGTGTTAACGGTGATCATAGAGGTAGCTTTATGACTTAATACTTTCTTCCTATTAGTGAAGTGCGTGTCAGTGACAATAAGGACCTCACATTTACGCATTTTATTCTTCATAAAACACAGTTCTGTTTCTGACAACGCGTATATCTCTCACTCACTCACTAAATATCACTGCGCGTATTGTGAACCTTATGACAAAACGTGTACCTTCCGTTGTTTAGGTGATGTTATGTCGATGTTTGAAAAGTTGTGTCCAGATTGGTGAGGTAATAACAGTTCTTGTGTTTTTAGGCTGGTGAACCTGGCTGAATTTCATATTGTTCTTCTCTCTTAGATGACGCTGTACTCATTTGAAAGTATCTTTCGAAAGTCTCTCATCATTTTTAAGTTTATAAGCACACTGTTGTACAACTAGCTCATTGCTTATCGTGCCAAGAAGTATTTGTTCATGGTTTTCTGTAAGTGAGTTCATATGCGTGCATAGTGAGACATTCGTCGCTTCCTTTTCCCCGCTGACACAGTCTGTCGCAACGACAGTGATAAGCTATCGTATAGCTAAGATAGTCTTGAACAACGTGCCGTCGCTCCTTCTTTTTCTTTTGCTGGATTTTCGTACATGCCATAATAGCAGGCAGATAAGAGAAACACTTTCGTTGTCCAGCTTTCGTTTCTTTCTCGGCGTCGCGGTTTTCAAGAGCGATGTCGCATATTATACCTTACATTATGACCTAGTTAAGCAACAGCAAGCCCCTTACAGGCTTGCATTGTCCGATTCTCAGATGAGACGCGAAGAAGTGGGTTAGTATAGCTGTGGCATTGGACTGCTAAGCAAGAGGTCGCAGATACGATTCCCGGCCGGACACGGTTACTGAATTTAACTTTGCTGAGAGTCATGCTTAAAAATGCCCGTGTGCACAATTTTGGATGCAGGTTCAGATGCAGGGTGGTCCCAATATTCATGCTGAGGTTTTCGTACCTAAGACTCCTGAGCCTGAATGACTTCTGTACTTTGCATCTTTTGGTGCAATCGCCCATTTTCACTCCCCTGTTCTACCCCTTACCGTTCTGGTGTGTGTGGGGGGGGGAAGCTTCGCTGGGGGATTCGAGACAACCGGGGTAACTAGAACAAATTGCGTGCACACAGACGCTAACGCCTCCTTACGCGACACTTCCCGGCAGGGCAAAAACGGATGCGTCATGGCTTAATGCACTAAAACGGATTGGTGAAAAAAAAGGACTCTTTGTTAATTCCAAAGTGTGTTCGGCGAATGCCTGTCCCAACGAGATGGGGTCGGTCAGAATAGGATATCATGCGCGCGTCTCCCTTCTTGCATGACTGGACACAGCGACGCTATGCGAACGCTGTAGAAGAGTTCGACGTAACCAGCGTCCGTTGGCGCGCCCGTGCGACCACTTGGCATTATGCGAGGGCACGGATGGACGGACAAACGTGAGCATGAGACGTAAGAGCTTTCGCTTTAATACTTACGGCGCGGCCAACGGCCATCAGGCACTGGGCGACCTGGGGGATGTTCCTCTTCTCCCAGAGGTCAACGGTCTGGAAGACGTCGATCTCGGGCACACCCCAGGCCTTGGCGGCGTTCTGGAAGTGGGTGATGTTCTCCATGAGCTTGAACTGGCCACCGGAGGTGTTGATCTTGGGGATGCAGCCGGGCATCAGCTTGTTCATCAGGCTAAAAAAAATTAGAAGTGAAGTCGTTGGTAGAGCACCGGACGCGTCATGTGAAGGTCGCAGATTCGGTCCTTGCAAGCGGCTAGTTATCTTTTTCGTCTACGTCATATTCTGCGTTTATATGTCCCGTGGGCCTCACACTTTATGGGGTTTAGAAAAGATGTTTAGCGATTTTGAGTGCTTGGTGCTCAACTATGAGAGCAGTAAGCTGTCCTTAAAATAAGAACATGGGGGGGGGGGGGGTTAGAAAAAGTGGTTAGCGATTTAGAGCACTTGGTACTCTACTATGGGAGAGCTTAAAGCCGTCCCGAGGGCGTTAGATGCGACCAGCTGAGGAAAGACTTGAGCGGATTGCGTAGTTTTAATAATGAGATGAAGTCGTGTAGTCTGCATGTGGCACATTGTTTGTCCTGGCTAGAAAAGACCCGCCTCAATTCGCAGCCATAAAAAGGAACAGCGAGTGAGAATTCGCACGTTCATTAGCGATTAACTACTTCACCCTACATCGACTGGCATGCGAATCGCTCATTCTAGTTTCTTCTTTATCTAGGGTTCTATATATACTTCAATAATAACCGCAACTTACGAATAAATAGGTGGTTTCGCAGCTAACTACGAGGTTGCCAGCGCGCTCGCCGATGTCACGGCCACGTTTGTGCAGATGCGCAAAACGAAAATTCTCGTGCACATCGCTTTAGTTTTGAAACTGAGCAAAACACATTGTGTGGCGATATTGCACCCACACTAGTGCTAATTCTTGACAGGATGAGTTTGCGGAAGGTGTCCTATATTAAAAAAAAAACAAAACCTCATAATTCACTTATCGTAGAACAATTTCAACTTATCGCCGTTATTTTTGTCAGAGTAGTTATCGAATGGGTACATTTGCCTTCGATCACATATGCCACTGTTCTTGTCTATCGTTCCTACGGGTCGTGTGCCTATATTACGCCTGTGGTAGTACGCTGGCGTGACAGGTACATTCGGGTGCCCTGCTTTTTTGTCCTCTCTCGGTGTTTTCAGGCAGTATGAGGGGCCTCCTTGCACTGTAACCTTCCCGAGTCTCGCACACCGTGTGTTTCTCACTTTGCCACTGACATACATTTGTTTGTATTGAAGCGCGAGAGGTGCCGTATAGAATTATGTCTCCGGGCTTGAAAAGAAGTGCGTAACAGTACATTTGAACTAAGTCTCACGCGACGTGGGACAAGTTTTCGCGAAGTGCCTCTCTTATGCATTCGGTGTTCACGGCGTGATTGGCTTTTTCTGATAGTCGGTGGGGTCGACCTATCAATTTCGGCTGTCTAGACGCGCAGCGTCTTAGTTATAACGATACTGATGAATGTTGAATGATAACTGAATGATGAAGATGTCAAGATTAGTAACGTTGTTTCATTGAATGCATATACAATAGGATTAGAATATAACCTGCCAGAAATGAAAAGTAAATGTTCTGTAGAATGACATTTTAAGCCTTGTCAATTAATTTTTTTTCTTTCGTGTCTCTTTGAGACGTTCGGATGCGTAGAAATGGTAGTAAGAAATGACCACTCACTTGCAGAGGACAACGCCATCTCGGAGGATGTCACCAAAGTCACCGTTCGGCAGGGGCTGTCCCAGGATGGCGGCCATCCACTGCATGATGCTCTCCTCCAGAGCTGGGTCACGCTTGCCAGCGATCTGCAATGCCATTATTTCCACTTAAAATGACTTCTCGATCCCCTGGAATGTTACGCAAAACAGTAGTTTTTATGCCGTGTAAAGATACGTTGACATAGCTGTGCGCACAAGAAGGGGGGGGGGGGGGGGGTGGTCCGCTAAGTCTGTCTTCTATTCTTATCCAGTCGGACTTGCAGTGTCATCTTTTAATGTGCAGGGTAAAGGCCATGCAGGTTTTCAACAATAATGATGGCCCAGTACCTCAAATGTTAAGATTCCAAGAACTATTCCTTACCACCGTTATCGCTAGAAAGTTCGTGACCAAAGGCACTCTATCGTGAGGACCACGTCTTAAACATGGCCCTCCCTAACGAATAACCCTGAGCACACGTTTGCTCACTGCAATCGGTCACATTGAAACACTGAATACAAGTACACTGATAATGATAAAGTACCTGGAATCTGTAGCTGGTGTTGTCCGAACAACGCGGGTGACATTGTACGCTCTTCCGAGCTTTTGGAAGAACAAGTTTTCATACGATCAAAATGGTTCATCGGTGTGAAGGGAAGCGGTATAGCGGGAAGTCAGTGCAATAAGTTGGGAATCGACTTATTGAAACTGACATACGAAGGGCAAAGCTCATGCCATCTGCGTCGTGAACCTTTTGATGAAGCTGTGGCGCCTTTATACTGATCTGCTTAACACTCGTTAGCATGAGGACTAGCAACCCTTCATATGCTTTTTGTAGCATCCCATTCTACATAGGCTCGTGTATTGAACAACGCCTCTATTGAATGAAAATATCTGGAGTTCAAGTTCCTTGAGCAGCTCTCGTATTCGAACCGGTCCGTGGGAGCATGCCGTCTTCTATTTGCCTGATGTTTAGAGTAGCCGTCATTTTAGCTTGAACCCATCAACTTCTCATTCTTCAGCATGCTCTTTACCCTAGTGCCAAGAACTCTTGGCAAGAAACGCTGTTAAAACAGTCTCCAAAGCTTGTGTCAACGTTGACAGCATCGAATGTCGGGGCTGTCAGCGCGTTGTCCTTGGCAGCTTGTACACACCGTTTTTTATCATAAATCTCGAAAAAGAAGAGACTGTGGGCCGAGCAATGCGGAAGGCCTTCTGAGCTCGTGGCGTCGCCATTTTGGTCCAATTTTCGGTCAGCAATGAAGTGTCAGCTGGCACGGGCGCGCCGACATGTTGCTATTCTTGGCGTGGGCGGCGGAAGGCGTCGCCTGCAGGCGGTCTTGGGTGCACGCTGCCAATTTTGGTGACCGGCTAATGTAGGCGCTAATTTTAGAAATTGGAGAAAAAAAATTTCGCCATTGCGCTTTCCAGTTTGACACCGTCTGGGGAATTTCGGGCAGTCGGCCATATTTTGTGACGACGTGTCTGGCTAGCCGTCGCCGGCTTTCACAATTGCGGCGTAAAATTGACATTGTAAGTGAAGTTACTGTCTTCCAAATGCGAATGGTGACAACACTTTTTTTTTATCTCTTAGAACAATCAATAACGGGTTAGAAAAAGATAGCTTCGCGTTTGCTTTCGTCCAGATACGCTGATCGCGATGTATATGTAAAAACGCAACGTTCCTTAATATAGATAATGCGATAATCTACGTGTCATAGCTTTTCCTTCGCATTGTTTGGAATTAAACATGTACCTTAAGTAGGCTGCCACTTCTTGTCGTTCAGAAAGTTTATCCTCAACTCATCCTATAGATCACATGATCACCATTAAACTTGTTTCTCTTGCATTCGGACATATCAACAGGGCGTATACTGTATCCAAATTTTTTTTTAAGATAGCGCGAGAGCAAGGAACTCGCGTTTGCATGAAATCGTTAGATTTTAACTATATGCTTCCATCGTATGAGTATATAGCCAGTCTTCCCTATGCTTCACGAAGATGCCACGCCCCATCACTGTTTACACTCGGTTTGCCGCAACCTGCACGTCCCTTAACAGTTTCCCCACTTTCATCGATATCCCCCGCCTCTTTTCTCCGAATTCACCACAAGTCGCATCGCCGAGGAGTAGACGCAGACACAAGTCGCCGAAGAACTTTCGTAATCCGAGAGGCCTTAGCAGCTTTCTTCGTGTACGACGCGCACGGCATAGTCCATCGTCACAGCATCGTACGCGTAGGCTCACCTTGTTCTGCACTTGGGCGCTGAGTCCGTAGGCGGGTCCGCGGTTAGCCATGGCTTGTGTGTTGTGTGTTGGTAGCGTGTGCTAAGCGAAGGAGCTGTTCCTCGGTGCGTTCGGGGCGAGCACTGGACTCCGACTGGGCACAGTGTTGGGATGCGCTGCGGCCAAGGTGCCTGCGGGCCTCCTAAAAATACCCAGTCCTCACGGGCCGCTGTCAGCGCCCGGGGTCCGCGCGGAGCCACGCGATTGGTCGGCGATGATGTCACAAGCGCCCCCATAACGGGGCCGCGATAGAAATTATCCAATGACGGCATCCCTAGGCACAGGACGGTTCGGCTTTCCACGGAACACGCACCATGGCGAGCGAGGCCATACTCTCCCCCGCTCGATAATACGGTGCAGCACTGTGAAGGCCAACTCGGACGTTAGATTATCAATAGCCTTTGTTTTCCATACTCTCTAGTTTCGAAAGTGTTTAAAAACTGGTTATAACACTGGCCAGGTATATTGAACTGTCTTGATGACAATCATACAACCGCAAGGTGCGGTCGCTAACAGGTATCACGCCCTAACGACTTCGTGAATGATTAGCTCCCGCCAGCTTCAGCTTTTCCAACGATGCACAGTTCTACTGAAACCGGGGGTTGCCGGCGCTGAGTTATGCAGTTCGAAAAGAGCAAGCCGAACGGCGAACGCGTATAGTGTGTCGGTAAACTGAAGGGAAGGATACGAAAGAAAACAATATTAAAACAAGCCCGTGGCATGGTTTGTTGTGGGGATGACTGAGACGTGCGGTCTCGCTTTGACGTCACGTCGGCGCGTTCATCCCGTGAATCACTGCAGGCATCCCCTCCGAGGGATAAATGAAGTGTTAAGAACGTGTGTCAGCTGCAACTTGCTGGACCTAACGTCTCTCTAGTTTCACTAGCAACACTGGATATCCATCCATGGCGATAAATACATCATTCAGCAGCCACAATACGTCCACTTTTGGCTTCTTTAATTTCTGGCTTCTTTGTGTTAACATCTGAAAATAAACGTAAAGCCTGTCATTGTATTATACTGGAATTTAGCGCAAGAATCAATAGTGCACTCTTGTTAGTTTCCCCTGCACACTTTACTACGTTTTTTATACCTTCCACCTAAATTAAGGAACGTATACAGGGTTAGAACATTAAATTTTTATCTCCGTTGCTGGTCCTTCCAGCGACATTAAATTGCAGGTGCTTGTCACTGTGACCTCTTCAGCTGATTCATACGTTTCCTTATCGCCATAGCGCCCATAATTTCGCGTGACAAGGCGTTACCTTCCATCTCTATTGATGTTATTAAGTTCAACTGAAAACAATGCGATTAGCTTTATCATTACTTAAATATACGTTCCACAACAAATCAGGCGTAGTTTCCTTCCAACTTTGCTCTGAAGTTCACCAATTCGCTCAATTGCAACATCATGTTTTTCTCGTAGTGTTAATCAATGACTGCAGCATGCAATTCGCATGTAGAATGAATTCGTTTGACAATAATGCATCCAAACACAGCTGTAGCTCGCTTAAGCAACCAAAACTATCAAACTTCACTTTGCCTTCAGCGCAGGTTTTGCACGATGCAGCCAAGGCTAATTTAAAGCGAAGTGGTGAAGTGTGGTACTCGCAACATAAGACGAAAAAAGAGATGATTAAATTTTGCGAACAAGTAATAAATAATGGATGTTAGATATGCGGATAATGCCTAGAAGGAAATATTTTTCACAGCACAACATTGCCAGATGCTGTCGCCGTGTTTTGTGACACACAAATATAATTTACTGTTTATGTTGTGAGTGTTGTCAGTGATAGGTATACAGAACCAGTGAAAGTTATTAGAAACAATTAAAACTTCCTTTCTTGTGAAACTTTGGAGAAGCTGCGGCTACCTGATGGACTCAGGAGCAGAGCGAGCAGGTATTCTGTATTTTACGAATTCAACGCATCGAAAAAAAAAGCCAAGTAGTGACAAGCAAGTACAGTGGGTGAATCATTCGTATGTATGTATGTATGTATGTATGTATGTATGTATGTATGTATGTATGTATGTATGTATGTATGTATGTATGTATGTATGTATGTATGTATGTATGTATGTATGTATGTATGTATGTATGTATGTATGTATGTATGTATGTATGTATGTATGTATGTATGTATGTATGTATGTATGTATGTATGTACGTGTGTGTGTATGTATGTATGTATGTATGTATGTATGTATGTATGTATGTATGCATGTATGTATGTGTGTATGTATTAGCGTAAAATGTTTAAGGACACCAAGACACACAAAAAAATCCGGATATTTCGGATGCCTTACAAGACAGACTTTAATTTAAGCTTTCGGCCTATTCTAAAACGAGATGACAACATGAACGATGCAGCTCCACCGGATAAAGTCACTAAAGGTTGGGAATTTTAAAGCTCTTTTTACCTAGTGGTGTCTACTTTTTGATGATGACTATATGTGTATATGTATGTGTATGTACACCCTTGGAGAAACAGCACGTGAGGTCCACATAAAAGCTTTAGCTCCTTTTACAGCGAAAGCAGTTTTGAGATAACAAGTAATTTAGTAGCTTAACTGTCCGTCACTGTCGGTATCCGGAACCACAATCACGCGAAATGAATATATATATATATATATATATATATATATATATATATATATATATATATATATATATATATATATATATATATATATATATATACATTCCTGCCCATAAAAGCGGCCACATACTCGTATTTCTGTTGTTAATCTCCTGACGAAGGCTGTGCCACGGCCGAAACGTAGAGTAAACAACTGTCAAATTTTCGTAAGTGTGCTCCTTTATTCTTCACTATATTTGCACCGGACCCACAGAATTTCTTTTTTGAATCCTATATATATATATATATATATATATATATATATATATATATATATATATATATATATATATATATATATATATATATATATATATATATATATATATATATATATAGGACTACATGCGATTTGAAGCCGGGCCCAGTGCAATACAGTCGAACATTGCACCACAGAGCCGCGCCGGTGCTCGAAAGTCCTTCGTAAAACACCCGTTTACAAGCGTCATGCCGCTCAAGGAATCGGGTAATTTTTTTAATTTAATATATCATGATAGACAAGTATAATAACAACCAGACCTTGCACAACGCGAATTTTACAGCGGGTGTGTTGTTTAAACCTTCCCGCTCAATTCAAAAGGCTAAACTATAAAACTCTATTGTCATTAGTCGCTGCAAAAAAGCGCATATGATTCCTTACAGATGTGCAGCAGATAACTCGCGCCCCGCCGCGGTGGCCTAGTGGCCAAGGTACTCGGCTGCTGACCCGCAGGTCGCGGGATGGAATCCCGGCTGCGGCGGCTGCATTTCCGATTGAGGCAGAAATGTTGTAGGCACATGTGCTCAGATTTGGGTGCACATTAAAGAAACCCAGGTGGTCGAAATTTCCGGAGCCCTCCACTACGGCGTCTCTCGTAATCATATGGTGGTTTTGGGACGTTAGACCTCACATATCCATCAATCAGCAGATAACTCGCTTCTCCGCAGAATGACGAATAATGCTACAGTCAGTGTTTTCCCACTTCCCCGAAATTCTGACGCTTTGTGACGCAGCGGCTACCTTGCAGGTGTACTTGTAATAGTTGCTCCAAAAGATTCCAATGGACTATCAGAAGGTCCTTCTTCCAGCTTGTGCTGTGACTGAACTGCGCGTTTCGTTCCGCACAGATTTTGCATTCTTTCTTGGAAATTTAGGTCAGATACAATGACTACAAGAGTGAACTGCCAACGATTTGTACAGACATAGACGCTCCGAATAGACGTAGCGTATATATATCATCACGATAATCGACCGCCAAGCTGACGTTGGCGCTCTTTTATGTTTCGGTGCTGCAACGCCTCTGACTGTTCAGATTCCAGCGGCGCGACAACCAGCGTGTCGCTCGGTTACGCAGACTCCACATGTTTCAAGAAACTTGACTGGCTTCTTGATTTCCCCCACCGAAAGGCCAGATATACCACGAGCGAACTCCACAAGTGAGTCTGGTTTGGTAACGCAGGGAAACAGGTGCGTTACAAAAATAACGACTAACAAAATAAGCGCGGTGAAGGCGAAACAGCAATGTCTCGGACTGCCTGACGAAATTCGCGCAAAGTTGATAGCTCGCCAGAGTCTTCATCCCTGTCCCAACGCGGAAACTATCCCCGTGATTTGCCAAGTTCTCTGCGGCTGGTGCGTTAGGTTAGACAGTCAGACCAGCGGTATAGTGTACCAATCGGGGACGCAACGCACTCATATTTATCCTCAATGTGAACATGTGACGTCATCGTAAACGCCATGAACCTCGAGAGATGCCTATTGAATTATAAATTACCTTCGTGTAAATACGCGCTGTTGTGCGTGAGTGAATACGTGCCTGTATTGCCACCTTTTTTGAGATGCAATTCGACTTTCCGACTAAGGTGGGTGTATCCAGACCAGGCCGTATATGTATAGGTGCAAGAAATTTATATGTACGAGTGAGTCGTTTTACGCATCACGCTCGTCATCTACCGCATCATCCTATAGGCGCGTGGCCAAGCTAACATCTCGGGGGTCAGTTAAAGAAACGTCTTTTTGTCACACCATCAAAAAAGAAAGAAAAAGAGATGACAGTTGTATTAGTGTGTAACAGAACGCTGACAGACGCTTCTCTGTTTCTTCAAACTCGCCTATTCCAAAGCGCGCCTTTCCCATATGACGTCTGGTATACGGCGCACGGATGCGCGTCTAGAACGAGATGTTCTAAAGGAGGGACGTTCCTCCTCTCCTAACCACCCTATTGTCCCAGAATAGGGCGCTGAATCAGTGAGAGGCTGTAGATTACGAAAGCAGCACCGGTCGTCAAACGACGACGCTTTTGTGTTCTCCCACCAATTCGGTCGGCAGACAAGCGAAACGTTCCGGTATAAATAGTATACTCGGCTCCGGACACGAGAGCTGCAGATGCTCGTGGTGTGGCTTGAGACTGGAAGGAGGCTCCTATCCGCGGCGGCCGTTCTCTAAGCCCGGGCTCCACGCGATCGCGCGAGATGTTCGGTTTAATGAATCGTCGCGAGAGCAGCGCCACTCGTAAGCGCTTAACGAGCGTTGAAGAGGAAACCCTGGCAGGGCTGCCGTTTGTCTGGTCTCGGTCGGCCAGAGGGTCAAGGCTGGGCGAGGCGAGTTCGTTCAGGCCTGCTCTGTTCTGGCTGGTGCCGAAGCTTGGGGAAATAAAACAATAAAACTTTGAGTTACCATTGTAGAGGACTCTGACTCGAGCTGGAAGGAGTAAATTGCGAATAAGTTGAAGCTTCGTAAAAAAAATAATAAGGAGGAAGAAAGCAACAAAAGGGAGAAGGCAGGGAGGTTAACCAGAAAGACGGTTGGCTACCCTACACTGGGGGATTAGGGAAGGGGACAAGAAAGATGAGAAAGAGGGAAGAGAAGAAGAAAAAGGAGAGACTGGTAGTAATTTCTCTGCAGCGTGTAGAACTCTACCACATGTCAGAGGCGTTCACACAAACCCGTCTGTCTTAAGAAACACAGCAGGACTTTCACTGCCTTGTGGGCTGTCGAGGAATGTGGACGCTGCTGTAATAGCACCTGCACAGAAAGAGGCCAACCATCCAGTCGCCGCATTGCGTTGGCAAGTACTTGTCTGTCTGACGCAAATCGAGGACAGTGGAACAGCAGGTGTTCGATATTTTCATCGGTGTCGCAAACGTCGCATGCCACACTGTCAGTCATTCCGTTTAACGTGGTATAAGCTTTCGTGAAAGCAACTCTCAGCCAAGGGCGATAGAGAAGCGAAGCTTCACGTCGATGTAGGCCTGGTGGAGGTCGGAGTTGTGAAAAGAAGCTAGGACTCCCAAAGCGCACGTGCACAGGACTGAAAACTCTTTGAAAAATCACTACTTATACCTTGTCAAAAAAAAAAAGTTGTACCCGTACGTGTGTTTCTCTGCTCTCTCCATGCGTTTGCGCAAAAGCCGATAAAATGAACAGTTTCAGCATGGGCGAGAGGCGTCTCCCCTGTACATATATCTTTGTTGCTTAAGAAAGCTGCCTTGTAGTCTTTGCAACTCGTCTGCACATGTTCTTTCATCAGAGGGTGCTGGAAAGGGGGAGGGCGAAGTATTGCCGCGGTAGCCCCACAACCATCTGTATGGGTTAATCCTAAATAAAAACAAAAACAAGCGTGACAATGAACGCAAAAATCAAAATAGAGCGATGACGTGCTCATCCCAATGGCGTGCCTTTGCCCTCGGGTTTTCGGCTGTTGCAATGAGGAGTAAATAGTACTCAGAATGCAAAATTTGCAGTCCCCGGCCACGGTTATTGCGAAACACCTTCACGGTCATTACGTTAGAAATAGTTGTTTAAGTTCTACGTCCTAGACCCTCTACATAATTATGAACGACGCCGTGTTTCAGAGCTCAGGTGTCCTTGCCACACATTGTCAAAATTCGAGGCAAGAATCGCTTCACTCTACATGTAGGACAACCAGTGGAGCAGCAGTGGTACACCAGACCACTGCTGCTCTCGATGCTTGGAGTTAGTTCTGGAGCATTGATTGATTGATTTGTGGGGTTTAACGTCCCAAAACCACCATATGATTATGAGAGACGCCGTAGTGGAGGGCTCCGGAAATTTCGACCACCTGGGGTTCTTTAACGTCCACCCAAATCTGAGTACACGAGCCTACAACATTTGCGCCTCCATCGGAAATGCAGCCGCCACAGCCGGGATTTGATCCCGCGACCTGCGGGTCAGCAGCCGAGTACCTTAGCCACTAGACCACCGTGGCGGGGCTTAGTTCTGGAGCAGCCTGCAGGGCGCAACCCTCAAAAAGTCCACTGTATCTTCACAACGGTAAGAACGACAGGAGAGTCTCGCAGAGTGATTGCGTCACAGTGACGAGAGTGCCAGTCGAAACCTTGGCTTGCGCGCTCTCTCAAGCTCCTTACCAATAAAACCCACGCTGTCTACGCGCAAGAGCGTTGAATGATTCTTGGGGCGGTCAACGTTCCGAGATGCCTGCGCGATACATCGCAGAAAAGTGTGGTGCTAATTGGTGTCAAGCAAGAAAAGTTGCTTTGGCACCAGCTCTAGAACTGCGTGAGGAACATTTACTGCGGCTTCAGAGAAAATAATGAAGAAAAAAAACCTTCTCATTCATCTTGTGCTGATGGTGGGCGATTGTAATAATGTGTCCAGTGATTTGGTACGATTGGTTTGGGTCCTTAAAATAAAAAAAAATAAATTACATATAGATAAGCTTTAAGCACTGAAGAATTTTCACCAGCATGGAGATAACAGCCGGCATGATACTTTGCATATGAAATAGAAATGGTTCTAAAACATTGTAAATAAGACAGTACAAACGAAAAAAAGAGTGAGTCGAAAATGACCGAGTAGACTTGGAAATGGTACTTACAAGCGATACATTATAGGATGATGCAATGCTTTCTACTTTAAGACGGGTACATTGTTTAGATCTTCGTGTTAGGAGTTTTACTGCTAGTTGTTCATCTCATTATGCTCTTCTCGTCCTGTTGAATGCTTCGGCATATACCAAATGATGGTAACGTAAAGCTTTGCTCACATGGAAAAAAGAAAGAACAAGTCAATTCGGCCCCACCAAGAAAAATTGTCAGTATAGCATTCAATGAGGCAGCTGCGAAAACGCTATTTACAAAGAAGGGCGATTGCTAATTCTTCCTGGTTCCTCATGAAATGCCAATATTCTGTCAGTTGTTCGTAAATTAGTTTCTTCAAGTCTTAAACACATCTTTTAGAGGAAGTGCGTGACACGGAAGCAGACGTTGTCTCACCCACTTCGATAGGAGTGCAGGTAAACGGAACAGGTAGGCCCGAGACACACCTTACAAATAAACCTTCGTTCTCTTAAATTTATTGCTACCTTTTTTTTTTCAGGGCGAATCAATGCGAGACATTGTCTCTAAAATGAACCCGTTTTCTAGAACTCTGATTATGAGTGCATGCTTTATGTACACTTGCCTTTGCAGTCCCAGTTTGAACACCTATATTTATGCATACTAAGTTTTCTTTTATTTACTGAATTGCCAGACAAAGCGGGAATTTCGCTTGTTTTCTGCAGCGGCACCATCGATAGATAAACTGTTATCCATTCAGACGTCTTGAAACGCGCCAGGAATATCATTTTGCTAATCTTCGTCGCGCCCCATATGTGTGTGAAACGCACTTGTACGATATTCAATAACGCTCTGCGAGGTAACTGAAGGCAATAAACAATAATTTGAGAATCTCATCATCATAGTTATCATTATCAGCAATTCGAGTGGAGTCAAACTCGCCACCTGTCTTTTAAGACGGAAGGGGATAATCTCGGTCAATAAATTTCAACCGATCCGTTTCCATGACATAACCACATTCTGATATGCATTTTGGAAGTTATCTGGCTTCAATGCTGGTACATACGATTAATATGTAAAACATATGCGTGGTTTAAGAATCATCATTATCAGATTGACCACGCCCACTGCAAGGCAAAGGCCCCTCCCATGCTCCGCCAATCGACCTGGTCTTGTGCTTTCTGTCGCCACGTTATACCTGCAAACTTTTTAATCTCGTCCGAGGCCCACCTAACTTTCTGTCTCCCCTTCGTGCGTTTGCCTTCTCTGAGAATCCAGTCAGTAGCGGTTATCCTGCCTACGCACTACGTGCCCGGCCCATGTCCATTTTGTCGTATTTATTTGAACTATGATATCCTTAAGCCCTGTTTGTTCTGACCCACTCTGCTCTGATCTCAGTGTCTCTTAAGGTTACCCCTACAATTTCTTCTTGCGTCGCTTGCAGCGTCGTCCTATATTTAAGCTGCAGCCTCTTTGTAAGCTTCTCTGTTTCTGCCCCGTCGGTAAGTACCGGTAAGATGCAGCTGTTATATACCTTCCTTTTGAGGGATAGCGGTACACTACCAGTCATAAATTGCGAGCGTTTGCCGAGTGCGCTCCACCCCATCTTTCTTCTTCTAGTTATTTCGCTCTCGCGGTTCGGCTCCACGGTTACTATATCTGTCCTAAGTAGACATATTGCTTTACAACTTTCAATGTCTCGCCACCTATCGCAAAGCACTGTTCTCTGCAGAGGCTGCACATTAGTTTATTTTTATATTAATTTTCAGACCAACACTTCTGCATTCTGTGTCCAGTTCAGTAATCATGAGCCTTGATTTGTCATCTGAATAATTCGTCAATACAATGTTATCAGTGAATTGCAGATTGCTAAGATACTCTCCATTACCTCTTATGCTTGCCCCCCCCCCCCTAGTCACCTAAGAGGGTGGGGGCTCAAAGTCAGCCCTCTGCATTGAGATAATAGTGACTCCTGAAAGGAAAACTTGCACGGCTATGAGCACACCTTTAAATCATTGTAGCTCAAGCACCTGCTCACCGTCATACCAATCTCCTCCAAGAGTATTCGTAAATGCTAGTGAAAAATGATTACGTGCTCGTTTGAGCTACATTATCCTCACTGCTTAATCGTATTTTGCATCCCCGCAGTTATCCCAAACTTTCCCTCACGTGTTGATGGCGAAAATTGATACCTAAAATAATACAAAAGAAAACTTATGCGTATTTAAAATTATAAGTTGACACTGGATTCGGCTTGTTTTTTCATGCTCAATCAAATTCCTTCATATTGGCGACGGCAGCAAAATTAATTTGCAAAATTAATTCACTCGTGCGCTTTAATCAGTTGGCACTCGTGTAACGAGAGCACTATATATTCTTAAGAGCAACTTTCCACGGCCCATCTGGCCCGTCTCCTACCCACCAGTATCTGGTGCTCCGCTAAATCTTGCCTATTCTAATGATGCCCAGTATTCGCTTGTTTGCCACGAGCAACAATCCAATCGGGCATCGTCGAATACTATTCGTCGCGCTCGCCAGCAGTTGTTCGAAAGGAGACTCCCGTTTCAACATGACGAAAACGTCGTTTGTCTTTCCTCTTATTGCGTCGTTAAGGCTGCTTCCCCCTTCTCTCCTCTCTCTCCCTCTCTTTATATCACCTGCGCGCGAACTTGCCAACAGGCACGTCAAGGATCGTTGAGCGGCCCCGAGTCTGGGCCAGCAAGACTAGGCAGCCATGCCACCACTATCCTTGAGGCAGATTCTCCTCAAACCACAGTGGTTCCGTATTCACTACAGTGATACCACAAGGATGATAGCAGGGTCGAAACTCGGGTCAACCCTTGCGATATCTCCGGTGTCCATCTTCCTGTCGGTTGCGCTACGGCAGCAACTTCGCAATGCGCAGCATGCGCCCGCTAACTGCGCAGCCGAATGACCCACAACGCCGGTCTCGCCTGCCACCGCTAGCGCCTGCACGCGCGTCAAGTTGGGCGACCTAGAAGCCGGCCAGAAGGGCGCCTATTTCCAGAAGCAGCCGTCGCGCCCCAAAATCTCGGGTCTCCGGCCCCGGAGGCGTGCGCCGTGAAGTTGCAGACGCGTGGGAGGCACTCTCCCCCCAAATACACGCTCGCCCCTTCCCGCTAACTCCTAACATCTCGTTTGCCCTCGCTTGGCCCCTCGCTATTTTTCGTTGTACCTTTCTCACTCGACTGTGAAAGCAAGCAGTCGGGGTTCAAACTCTCCCTCTAACGGCGATCCTCTTCTTCCTCCAAACCCTGCATATTCCCCCACGAGGCTTCGTTTAGTTACGCTGCCCACTCTAGAGGTGCAAGGAGTGCGCGTCAAAGATAAAAAAAAAATGTGCGGCGCCACGAAACAAGGTCAAGAAAGAAAAATGAGAGGCGGAGAAAAACTAAACGAGGCTTGGGTGCGACGCACTGTGTCGATATTTCGGTGCCGTTACGTAATCGAGCGGTACGTGGCGCTCGCGTATACAGGTAACACGGAGGCGCTCGTGTAAGATGGGAATAACACCTGTTTCTACAAGAGTGCGGTGGTTACAACCATTTGTAACATATCTGTGTTTTCTTTATATTTGTTCGCGCAAGCCGTGTTGTGCCTTGTCGAAGAGCTGGGTATAGTTAACACCGTGCATTCACCCAAGCTGAGAACACTGGCTTGCGAAACTCTACGAGATTTCCCCGGAGACAGTTGCATGATCAAGTATTTGTAAAACGAGAACGTTTGTACGTTGTCTGTGGGAGTATTTCAAGCACTTTGTACTAGTTCAATCATTTCGTATATATATTTTTCTTTCTTTAATAAGCACCTGGAACAGCGTGGTAAGCCGTTTGTCAGGCTCAGCAATTTTCTTGCGAAGACTAGTGAAGCTATACTGAAAAATGGGGCAGATGAGACAGACAACGACGCTGCAGGGTTCAATGACGTTAAGTGATTTCGAATCACTTCATTTAGGACATCCGTGCTTGTTCTTAACCGTTCAAGCTTTTTGCTTTAAAGTCATGACTCAGTACGCAACTGAGACGCTGCGGAAGAAGCGGAAATAGCTCTCGCCACCACCACATGTAAATACGTCGCGGTGATCTTCATTGACTCGCGAGCCGCCTGCCGGAATTATGCGAAGGGCCCCGTATCAGCCGACGCAATTAACATCCTGAGACGGCGAAGCTCTGTACTTCCATATACCTGCGTAATCTGGGTTCCTGGACATGAGGGTTTACAGGGAAATGAAGCGGCCCACGCCGCTGCCCGCGAGCACGTCAGCCGGGCTGCCCTGGTACCAAATGATACCCGATCCGTGGCTGCAGAGATGGAGGTAGTACAAAACACCTACTCCTCGCTACTTCAAACTCGAGCGACGGGTGTACCTTCCACCCCATCCAAAACTGACCAAAGAAGAAAGCTTGATCTTCAGACGGCTGCAAAGCAACACGTACATACATGGAATATTAATGCACCACCTCTACCCAACGACACGTGGCTACATGTGCCCGCTCTGCAGCGTACCGGACACCCTGGCTCCAGTATAAGCCAGTGCCATGCAAACCACGACATGCAACCGGAGCGGGACCAAGCACCAAGAATAAACTACGACCACCTAATAGAAGCATGGGAGGCCAAGCTCGTCCTCGAAGACTTGGAAGGCCAGAGACCACTCGTCGCCAGGGCCAAGAGGGCAGTCGAAGCCAGAGGGTTCCGAGACTAGGGAACCCTCCCACCTTATGGTGATACCGGACATCGCTCGGAACACTGTTTCAAAATAAACGTTTCTCTCTCTCTCTCTCTTGCATTTGCAAGTCATCTTCACTGCTATTATTCCTCGCTATTTTTGTCCTGAAAAAGCAAGCATGCGTTGCAGTTCTACATAATAAATGTGTTTTGGGGAATTCGTTTTCTTGGCTCTAAGTACCCGATCACTTTTTTTAATTTGCCGTCCAGGACGTGCACACAGCGTACTGAACTGTTATTCAATCTACTTCATCTGTGAAGTGACATCTTTTCTGCCTAGAGCGCAACGTAATCCCATGGTCAAATTATAACTTGCTCACACAGCGGAAACGAGGGCAGCGTGCCGTTTCGTAAATGCGTGTTTCATCCCCTTGCACCATATTTTTCAAACCGATCCAGCAGCGTCACTATGCGACTGCATCTGTCGCACGGCGAAGTGGTTAAGTAGGGTAGAGGTGCCTCTACTGGCTGTACTGGCCCGCTGCTGCGCACTCGTGGATGATTATAATGTTTAACTCCGGTCACTGCCTGAAGTGTTTCTTCCGTGTTGATCCAACAGCGCAGAACGATGCCCTTCCAGCCTCTCCGTTTGCGCGAAAGGGGTTGGTTGGCGAGAGGAGCCTTTATTGTGGCACACTGATCACATCTAATGGCACGCGACCAACTCGCTAACTGGCACGTTGGGCTCGCACGGAACGCGCCTTTCCGACGCATGCCGCGAGCGACCTCGGGCTTGGACGTCGGGCCACGTTTACAAAACAATGCGACGGGCGCGCGCGGAGAGCTTCACGTTCCACGTCATCGTCGGATATTGCGCTCGAAATGGCAGTACTTGCAGTAACGACACGCCTTACGCACGCGCTGATGTTTTTATTTGTGAAGGCGAACTATTCATTCGGACGAGACCATGTATGGTGGTTGAACAGAAATGTTCAAGCTTGACCCACCTGTCCTACATATGTATGCCAGGGACACCACCACAGTTGATTGACAACGAGTTCTTTAATTTTGCACCCTTGTGACGACGAGAATTAGGCATGTGATACTAAAGTATAAGACTGATGTAAAATTAACGACTACGTGTGAAAGTGGCCGAGGCCGAGTAGGGCGGAGGTCCCGCAAGCTCACAACGCCTGCGATCCTGGATGCCGTGGAAAACCATGTCACATGCATAAATATTTCGTGGCGGTCGGTGGAGCATCAGCACATTGCCTGAGACGAAAAAGACGACGAGGAATGCTTTAGCCTTCAAGTCGTCTTAGGTGTACACGTAAGAGGTTCCAAATTAGTTTTCAGCGAAAGCTGTTTTGAGATCTCAACAAGCGTCGCGTGCGCCGTAGTTGTCCACCACCGCCGTCGGTGTCTATAACACCTATCACGCTAAGTGAAAAAAAAACTTAGTAAATAAAAACACCAAGGGCACAATGGGATTCGAACCCAGATCCCTGCGTGCCAGCCCAGCATTCTGCCACAGATGTACGCCGCTGCTTGGAGCTCCGTTGCAAACCAGCCTTAGGCAGGCTTGATATAGGGAAAGGAATCGCGTTAACATGAGTAATAAAGCATTTTAGAACATCAAAAGAACAGCCGGGCGCCACACAATGCTCATTCCCAGCGTTGCGTCACACCGAGACCGAACTAGTGTCGTAACCGAGACCGAACTAGAGAGTCGTCGAACGCCCCAACCCATCGTCGGCACTCTCTAGTAGACTTTTTCTGAAATCAATGTTTTTTACCATCACCACCCCAACCCATTACAAAAGCACCGGGCATTCTTCCTCATCGTCGTCAGCCACGGCATAAAGAAATCGCGCCAAATTCCTTTCAATTGTTTAGCGGGTACCACGCTTCTCGGAATAATGACGACAGATTGCACAGCGAATGTTTGGCCAATCGCACATAGTGCGTATGAGCCACAAGAGAGGGTAAACAAGAATGCCTGCCTACTACGCAAAAGTTATTTTATGATTTATGACATAGGTACCCGGCAAGCGTGCTTGATAGCAATTACCCAAATAATGCTTAAAACAAGGAATCTAAAAGGCCACTCTTCCTGCTTTCGCTCTTCCGTACAGGCCTGGCGTTTTTATTTTTTCATTTTTTTGTCTGCCTCGGCGAAACAGTGGCTATAGGGTGCTCGGCTGCTGGCCGAAAGGTCGCGGGTTCAATCCCGGTAGTGACAGTCACATTTCGATAAAGGCGAAATGGTTGAGGCGAAATGGTTGATAATGATTGATATGTGGGGTTTAACGTCCCAAAACCACTATATGATTATGAGAGACGCCGTAGTGGAGGGCTCCGGAAATTTAGACCACCTGGGGTTCTTTAACGTGCACCCAAATCTGAGCACACGGGCCTACATCATTTCCGCCTCCATCGGAAATGCAGCCACCGCAGCCGGGATTCGAACCCGCGCCCTGCGGGTCAGCCGCCGAGTACCTTAGCCACTAGACCACCGCGGCGGGGCGGCGAAATGGTTGAGGCCCGTGTAGTGTTCGATGTCAGTGCACGTTAAAGAACACCAAACGGTCGAAATTTCTGGAGCCCTCCACTACAGCGTCTCTCGTAGTCATAACGTGGTTTCGAGACGAAAAACCCTAGCCATTATATAATTATCTTTTTTTTTACATGGCAGTGACAAATTTCACTTTGCGTGGTGATTGCGGAGAAAAGAGAGTAGGCTGCTGGCTGGCTACGCGTATTATGGGAGCACTTACCGCCCCATTATCTTCCTGCCGCACAGGTACAAGAGCAACCTTGAAGAAAGAAACACGCTAATCTAACCACGATAACACCGTAATCCCAGTGCCCTAAAGCATGTTGTTTTCTTTAGTGCGGGCCAAGGTTGGGAGCTATTGCTCGCTCCGCTCTAATTGGGCGTACGACAGGCAAGGAAGCACGTATATATGCCGTGTGTCCGTAGCTTGCACCGCTAGCTAAAGCACGTGACAGAGGGGCGCGACAACGTTAATGTTCAAGCGTCAAAACAACAACTTCTCTCCGTTTCGCACGTGAGAACCCAGCGTTAGAAGAATAATTGTTTTTTTTCTACACAGTGCAGCCAATCACGCCGTTCGCGCCACACGTGGCGTTTATCTGTCGCAAGAAACGTGGTATGCGTTTTCATCTCTAGTAGCTAGCGTACACGGTTAAAAAAATGAAACACTCGCTGGACACATCGACGCGCTCAAGTGCCTCCCTTTTGAGTGCCTCTTTCACTACCGCTTCCTACGTGCGTTCGTAACTACCTCGGGGTTGTTGCCACCACCTTCAATGCAGCACAAACGCGTTGAGAATGCGCTGTTTTCAGTCTGTGCCCAAGCAGCGCAAACCCGCACAAACGCTACAAACGCGTTTCAAACGCACTCCACTGAGGCGGTGGCAAGTCACGTTCAAGTCAAGGAGGTGCGGGATCCAGTTGCTGGGGACGAGAATAAGCGCGCGCGCCCGCAGCTGTTGCTATGGGAGAGGGCGGTGGGTAGATCCCGATGGACGCCTGACATAGTCCGACTAAAAATTGCATACGCATTTAAACAAAACGGAGAACGACATCAGTGAAGTCATCTTCTCTTGTCTTGGTCCGTGATCGTGTGTGTTTTTTTTCGTTGTGATGCCGTCTCTTAGCGCAAGCAGCGGTGGCATTGATCGTCGTAACCAAGACCGAAGACATTGGAACGTTCTTGCATCCCACGTGCCTCGGGTAGTACCACCTATGACCTAGCGACGATGTCATGTGACGACGTCATCATGCCACGTTATGTTATGTGATTCAATCACGTTATGTGATTGCACAGTTACTTCGTGATGACGTCATAAATGTTGAAGATTGGTGGCACTATGATGACGTCATGGGGTGACATCACCACATGATTGACAATTTTGGCATCACTCGTGTGCATCATCACGCCGACAGTCAATTTTCGTGTTTGGTGAGGCATCTAAGGTACGAGAGCGAGCAACCAACAAACTTCGTGAGGTCCATTTTGAGCAACGCGGGCTGGCACATACCAAGAACGGCTCGGAGGGGGCCCACACTCACAAGAACGTCTCAAGCAGCGGCAGGAGCGAGAACGCGTGTGCCGAGAAGGCGCAGCCGGCCGGGTCACCACGCTATTTTTGCGCACGTCCCTCTACTCCGCAGAGGCGCCAGAGCTCCAGCGGCTTGCCACTGAAACTGCACTAGTACCCCGGTGACTGCCTCTCCTCCGAAATCTCTCGACCGCTCCCCCCCCCCCCTCCATCGCATTACGCTGCCAACTTCAACGTGCCTCGGACAGTTCAACACCTGGCTTCGGCGCCGGGCCTGACGCCATGTTTCTTGCGGCAGTACCTGCAATCGTTTTCAGTGTTTAAGACCGAGCGCTTGTGAAATCTCTCGCCATTATAGCCTGACTGAATCGGCTTCCGGCGTTGACTGTAACGGCGTACCTGAGTCATTTCGCTTTCTTTTTCCCAAGCTCCCGCTTTACGAAAGGAGCATTCTTGTGCACTTCGTCATTTCTTTCAAGCATTCTATTCTCATTTCTCGATTTCAGTCATGTTTCCCTTGAATGCACCGCTATGACTGATTTCCTCATTATGTAGCTCGATTACATATATAAACAAGTAGAATTCACAGTCAATAGTCATGATATGGGCGTCATATTACAGCCTGGAAAATTCCCGTTTTACTTCGGAACACCTTCGCGTATATTTTTATTTATTTTTAGTTATTCTGTTGGTGAACCTGGTCATGACAATGATTTAAAAAATGCTGAACCTCGCAGACAGAGCAGATAATAAACAATGGCCGGATTCCAGACAACACCAAGGTAGGGCATACGGCGACATCTACTCCTTTTACCTTCAAAACATGAACAGGTGGGAGAACTTAACAACAAAGTTCTTCTTCTTCTGAGTTGGGTATGCCTTTCTGCTTATTACAAAACAACCTTGTCTATTATCCTCACGTGGTAATGGTCTAGGTGGTCTCCCATGGTTAAAACGAGGTCTTGCGTTCCATTCCTGACAGCGATGGCCAGGTTTCGACGGGTAAGATCACGTAAAGGCTTGTGTGTCTAGTTTTGGGGGCACATTAAACAATTACAACTATACAAAGGTGGCAGATCATGCTCTAATATACATACTACTTTCTTGGTAGCCTCTGCGTTGTGTACACATGTTAAAAGGTGGTGTAGGCGTTTCTCTCATCTTGTCACTGCTTGGTCTAAAACTAACAACACATTACACATGACACCAGTTTGACCTGCACGAACAGTATCAAAGAAGTGTTAAGAAATGCCGCTGGTTTTAAGTAGAACAACAAACAAGTAGTGATCATAAGTCATTCGCTATACTTATCATTTATAGGTCATTGATTGACTCACCTCACCGTTGCTCCCTCAGGTAAATTTCACATTTTTCGTTCCCTTATCCTTATTACTGTGTGCAATATTGCTTTGAATTGAATTTATTTGCACTGCGGGCATTTGACAGCCCCGAGATGGCCACGTTCTCTCCCTGAAACCCTCCCCATGACGTTCCTCGTCACTGACTTACGGAGGCAGGAATGTCCGTTTCCACAGGGTGAAGGGGGGAGGTAATTAGTGTGGGCATTCGTTATTTAGTTGTTCCTTACCTCAGCATGATCATAATACCCATCATCCGCCCGTTCGTTTTTTTTTCGAGGTCTCGCCTTGAATAAACGCCGTCGCAAGCCAGACGTCATAGTACTTTTCCTGACATATGGGGCTAGTTAAAGCGTTCACACAATATTTTCACCTCCTTCATTGTGGTTAATGACATGCTTCGGACCATAAATAAACAAAGAAAATGTGTTGCCTGTCCGCGTAGGCATACTCAAGGCGGCTGCCACTATTGCGTTACATCGCGTTGCTTTGTTTCCTTACAGGAGGTATGAGAGCTGGAGTAATTGCGCTTGTGGTGAAAGAAAGTGAAGTTATGTTATTTACTGTTTAGAGCCTGCTTTACAACTCTCACTTCTTCGCCATTCGGGTTGTTTGTCGATGAAAGTACAAAATCCCCTCCACTTTCGCGAGGTGCACTCCCGTCCACAAAACCTTCGCTATACGCTTGGCAACTTTCCAATCTGGCTCTCTCTCTTCCTGCCTCATCCTGCGGTCAGTACCTCACAACGCAACTCTAAATCAAGCCCAGCAGGAGGCAGCCAAGAGACAGAGAGGGGCTCGGTAACTGAGGCTTTGGAGTACGTCGCGAGCCTCTCTCGCCCACGAACCTCCTCCGTCGTATACGCTTCTCTGTACGCCGGCGCAGTACGTGAGCCTGGCGTAAACGCGAAACGCGAGAGGTGCGCTTCTCGCGTGAGGCTGTCGCTATTCTGGTCGAGCAGCCTCACAGCGCCTCCATATAAGTGGGACCTCCTCGCGCTCAACGCGTACACCGCCCCTCCTCAGTCGCTACGGTTCTTTCTTTAGCCTCGCGTCTGAGCAACCTCTGCGAACGCCTGGTTTTCGTGTGTTCGTTTGGTTGTCTACATTGCTAGTTAGAGGCGGAGAACACAAGGACGACCTTCTAGTTAGGGAGCCTGCGTGATCCGTGACCTAACTATCCACTTTTATTCCCACTACCCCATCCCTTGTGCCGACCTGTTGAGGTGTCATCCAAGTGATAGACAGTCATTTGTGGCACTTTTCTCTTCTTTTCACTCACATAATCACTTAGAGAGAGACCCATGACAGGGCATGCAGGCTTCCTACTTCTTGCAAGAGCTTGACTACACCTGTCTGCCGCACGTCGAGGATGAATTTTCGCAACCAATATTTATAAATAACCTGACAGGGAAGTGAATCTGGCTAATTTGTGCAGCACGAACGCCAGCGTAAATACGCGGGACCACTTCAAGACAAGGGAGGACACCTACAAGCCGGAGGTGATGAGGCTTTCCAGCGCGATCAAATCATTCATTTCACTTCCCGTTTTTTGGAAGGTGCGGATTCGCATGTGCTGCCACTACTCTTTGATTGCACTCGCTATACGTTAAGTCTGTTTAAATGCGTGCTCTTTAGGTGCGAATCACTTTAGAGGCTTGTCGGAGTCACCTGTCGTCACGGTGCGTCATGCAGTCACGGTCCATAATTAATACGGGTGTGCGCCACAACGAGTAAATCCCACTTCTACGCGCTGGTCCACTCAATATGAAGAAGGCGACAGCTAGCCTAACAAATAACGGATGACGTTAGCAGAGCAGAAACACCCATCCTCAAATGCTTCGTTCGTGTCCAGTTTTTATTTTGGTTTCGCTTGCTTCAATACGTACCTGCTCATCCCGTTTTCATTAGTTACTGTAAACATTGTCTTTATCCATCCTGCTTCGTTTCGCTATATGGTTCAGTAGAAAGTTAACGTTTGTCAGTGATCTTTGTCTTTTGTTGTGTTTCTGTGCTATCGCTCTAAAGCTTATAGACAACATCTGTGTTCATCTGCAGAGAGATCAGTGAGTTCACGAATGCGCCTTGATTTTTTTTTGTTAGTGGTAGTGTCCTATGGAACGTCTTATTGTGTCATCACGCGCTGCTCACGCAGCGCACTGAGTCGCGAGACCTTTGCTCGTGCACTTGGACCTGGAGATCCTGGATACGGCGCGATAGCCCTCGACGCATGCAAAAATGGACGGAAGCTGACTGATACTATTGTGTGTCCTGACAGCCAGTAGTCATCAGATAACGGTGTACGGGGTCCTTCCACGTTACCTCAGCTGTAGAGTTCCAGGCCGTGCGTTCAGACGTTTCAGATAGCAGAGGCGTGAACTTTAAGCTCTGGATAAACGATTGAGTTGCGTCATTCATATTGGTTGATTAAAAGGGGCCGTCCCTCAGACAGACCTTCTGTACATTTCAGACCAATAAACTATCCGTTCCTTTTTTTCATTTATTGTGCCACTTTGACGTTAGTTAACAATGGCTGCCTTCCTCAACATAAACGAGTGCAAGATATGACTGAGGCGTCGATACACGCTGCTTCACCACCAAGTTGTGCACTTTATGCATAACAGAAAAAAAAACATCGCAGAACCAGGGAATCAACGCTATTGAGATAGTGAGCAAAGTTCATATCTGCTACCTTACTAAGCATAGATAAGCTGCGAAGTTGGAAACACGCCCTTATTCTGAGTCTGTCCTGAACGTTCATACAAAACTCGTACCGGCGCCTATTAGTCTGTTTGTGTGTGTGTGTGTGTGTGTGTGCGTGTGTGTGTGTGTGCGCGTGTGTGTGTGTGTGCGCGTGTGTGTGTGTGTGTTTGTGTGTGTGTGTTTGTGTGTGTGTGTGTGTGTGTGTGTGCGTGTGTGTGTGTGTGTATGTGTGTGTGTGTGTGTGTGTGTGTGTGTGTGTGTGTGTGTGTGTGTGTGCGCGCACCAGAATCTGCGGATTATCATACGGATTCGGATTATCGTCTTCGGATTATCATAACGCCTTCGTGGTTTAAAACCAGCCACCGATTACAAAAGGCACGCATATTACTGTGCGTACTCCCTTATGACCGCCTTTTGTGTGCATAGCAAGTTCGAAAACATTTGACGCGCATAAATACTTGTAGTTTGAAGCATGCTACCCGTTATACAGAATGCAGCCAAATGTGAAGGCTTCACTGACACACGCCACTTTCTACTTTATCCACTACATTGCCGTAACCCACAATTTAATCTTATCGAGTAACATCATACAATAAAAATTATGAACTAAGTGCTTGAAGTACGCACTAGGAACAGGATATCGCTATCGCATTCAACATTTAAGTGCAAAGCTTATGGATCCCCCAGTCTTTCGCTACTTTTCTTAAACACATTAGCCTACTAACCCCTCACGTGAATTACCGCATGGGGACGTTAAACACATTAAAAACACATTATAATGTTGAGAAATTTTCGAGAACCTTTAGGAAATTCGGGTCAACAGCCTGCAGCGTCAAGACAGACACACTATCAAAAAACGATGAGCAAAAGAATATGCCTCTCCTACGATGGGCGTTATTGTACTTTAAGCTGATTTATTGATCGATTTGTGGGGTTTAACGTCCCAAAACCACCATATGAATATGAGAGATGCCATAGTGGAGGGCTCCGAAAATTTCGACCACCTGGGGTTCTTTAACGTGCACCCAAATCTGAGCACACGGGCCTACAACATTTCCGCCTCCATCGGAAATGCAGCCGCCGCAGCCGGGATTCGATCCCGCGACCTGCGGGTCAGCAGCCGAGTACCTTCGCCACTAGACCACCGCGGCAGGGCTTTCTACTTTAAGCTACGCACAATTCTAAGCTCTGATATATGAACCTCTAATGGATAAAAAATATCTATGTTACGTTAATGAGCAAGCATGCTAGCATGGTAACATCCATACCACCTACGTAGAAGGAGTCACGCATGCCGATATTTGTGGCCTTTATTTAAGGTGATCCGCTAAATAAGTCTCACAGAATCCCGCATTGTGGTGTTAGCGTTATGAAAGGTATGATTGACAACCACCAGTTCGTAGCACAGGCAGCTGCAACGAAATCCATGCGGATTTCTATGAAAGCAACGTTCTCAGTCGAAGAAGATTCGTCTTGGCACAGCGACCGAACCCGGGACCAAAGCTTTTCGGAGGCACTCACTCATAAGATGTTGTGAGGGCTTACTGCAATCCTTTCATTAATTCGTTCGTGTCCTACAGTCTCATGTACCGTTTAAAACCTTTATGTGGTCACAATTAGCGACTCTCTGTCCTGCTTTGTTACTTGCTGATGCAAGCCTCGTGCGCGCTCCGCCTCATATTCGCATGGTTGCCCCTTACGTCATGGCCGAGGCTTGATTTGGTATGCTCACTGTTCTCCCCAGACGCTTTACTTGACTACTTTACACTGAATCTTCCACTTTACTACAACACGCCGAGGGCCCTGTAATCTCGTACGGCACTGCGTTGCTGGCTGCGGCAGCCACGCTCTTATCACACACCCCATCCACCTCCTCAATGCTCTCTTTGGCGAGCCAGCGTAGATCGCCACTATCTGCTCCCTCGGCAAAAACCGTCGTCGACTCAACAATCTGCTTGTGGATGTCGTGTTTCTCCGCCGGAGGATACGTTAGTTCGTGTAACCTGGAGGTCTACAACTGCACAGCACGTTTCTCTCTGGCGATGTGCTGCGGCGGAGTAATGGCCTCAATACCACTCCCGCGGATTTGAGTTTCAAGCGACAGTGGCGTCGACCTCACAGTGTGTGTGCTCTGCTAGGGTGCAAAGTTAGTAGGCGTTGCTTGCATTCGGATCTTGAGAAGGAACAGGCCCTGCGTCGTCATGCCATTGTTTCCCAAGAGGCAGCCATCGCTGCTGTCCATGCATCTACCACTACGCTCCACGAAGTCGATACCCACCATGGACTTGTTCCAGGTTTGACTTTCCACACATCGTCTTCTGGGCTTTTTGCTTCGTAGAAACGCATCTGTCTGCGTGTTTGGAATCATTACACTTCCATCGACAGCTGCCCCGCCACGGTGGTCTAGTGGCTAAGGTACTCGGCTGCTGACCCGCAGGGCGCGGGTTCGACTCCCGGCTGCGGCGGCTGCATTTCCGATGGAGGCGTAAATGCTGTAGGCCCGTGTGCTCAGATTTAGGTGCACGTTAAAGAACTCCAGGTGGTCTAAATTTCCGGATCCCTCCACTACGGCGTCTCTCATAATCATATGGTGGTTTTGGGCCGTTAAACCCCACAAATCAATCAATCAATTCATCAACAGCTGAACCCAGACGTACGCGTCTTCAGCTGCCTGTAATGTTTGCTGCATGGTGTTTTCCGTACCATAATTGAGAAATGCCCTAATGGAGGGATTAGGAAATTTCGACCACCTGGAGTTCTTTAACGTGCGTCAAAATCTAGGCACACGGACCTGCAGCACTGCGCCTCCATCGCAATACCGCGGTTGGGATTCAATCCTGCGACCTGAGGACCAGCAGTCAAGCATGATAACTACTACACCACCACGGCGAGGTGCTGCGTATAATGTGTAGTGGCTTCAAATCGAGCCTGAGAAGTGACATTCTAAGTGAAGCAATGGTACCGGAACGCAAAAACCTACATTCTTTGGACGAAGTTCACAAGTAATCGAGATCTTTCAGCGAGTATCACCTCTCGTAGCCAAGGAGTAGCTCTGCCGGGGAGCTAAAATGATAAATTTGACCCAAGCTTTCCATTTTTAAACACTAACCGAAACATGATTTTTTTTCTTTCCGCCAGTGCCAGAGATTTGTGTGGGCACTTTCAGTCAAATACTTCTGAAATATAAGCTAAGCGTAGTATAACTTCTCACTGTACGATCTTTTTATTTTTATTCGTAGCCTTCATTTATATCGCAGTCGAGCGTTTTTTTTTGTTTTTGCAGGACATATATGAGTTCCACGAACGAAGTGCCTGGTATCAGATAAGATTGTTGATAAGAAAGCAGCGAGTGCATAGCTTTCAAGAAAGTAAACGCCCGCAGGCCAGACGATGGTTATTCTTGCAAGACAAATCGAGTTTCCAAAGCGTGCCAAAAGTTTTTAGGGTAGTTGAATATCTTTTATCTAAACGTGACCCGATCGCTAACAATGCAGCACTGGACAACATCAATCAAAAGTTGGCAAATTTCACAGGATGAGCAAAAGCGATGAAGAAAATCACCGATAAAGTGGTAACGCTTAACCGGACGTGCGTGTAATAGTTCTAGCTGTTGACGATACAATAGATTTTTAAAAAATTCGGCAAATTCAAATCATTCGGGGAGTAAATATCATGCGAAGCAGTAAGATAGTAGTGGCCTGTGCCATATTTATTTGACCTATTGAGTCAAGCGTTGGGAGTTGGACCAACTTTTGTGCGCAATTTGAGTATTTCCTGGACAGGCTCGTAGCGAGGATTGATCAATTAGCCCAACAACAAGTGTTTTACTAAAGTATCAATAATCTTTTCTTCTTCGAAGGCGTGGGAGGAGGGGGGGGGGTTGAACCGTACATGACAAATAACACACAGTAACGAGTGCAAACATCTGCGAAAAGTACCTTGCGTTTCCTAAAATCTTAGCAAAAAAGTGCAGGCAGCTGCATAATGTCCGAAGAGTACTTGAATCTATTTTGCACTGAAGCAACTGCAGCAAAAATATTGCGCACAGTCAAAACGCAGAGGCCGAACAAGGCGAGCATCAGCTCAATGCCAACATCAAAACAAAGAAACTTGTTTTTCGTCAGGGCTTTTGTCTCCACCGTGAGGACTCATAGTTTTCGTTGGGAGCTCTGACGAATACATGTCTTTGCGGCGGGAACGCCGTTTCGATACTCTTAGCAATCGCCAATCTCCCCCAACCTGCGACTCCTTCGTCAATATTGGAAGACGTACATATTGATGTAAAGGCTAAGCTGACAGCTCACACACTTCCTGCGGCCAGGAATAGGGACGAAATATATAATAAAATATGGAAGAAGAGCTAGCGATCAGTGCTGTGGGTACTCACAAATATCCTTTCGAATGTGAGTTCCCCCATCAGCAAACTTCGCACATGTTACTGCAGAAACACGAGCCTCGTCATCTCGGCGAATTCTTTGCGACCAATTCTCGCAGTGACGTAGAATGTCGTTTTTTGACGTTTTTCTCGCATTGAATGCAAAAATAAACGAGATTCGCGGTTCACGTTCGGTTGCTGCTGAGGTATGCTTCTTAGCGTTTGCGTGGCGCGTTAAGAAGGCGACGAAATACTATACGGACTGTGGTAGTGCTAAACGCACAGCCACGCTGCCCGTTTAAACCACGCGCGCTGCCAAATAACTTGGATGGGATATGGCGGTGATAGGTCACGTGATGCGATTAAGCCAATTGCATCGGCAGCGGAACGCGGGAAACAGACGCGATAATATGTAAATTTTCTAGGGACCCTATTTAAGCAATTAACGCCGCTACGCCTTCCTTGGCCTCATTTCGTGCTGGTTTCCGTTAAGATTTCTTGTCCCGACGTCATTCGTATTCTGTTTTTGCATCATCATCATCAGCCTGACTACATCCACTGCAGGACAAAGGCCTTTCCCATGTTCCGCCAGTTTACCCGGTCCTGTGCTTGCTGCTGCCAATTTATACCCGCAAACTTCTTAATCTCATCTGCCCACCTAACCTTCTGTCTCCCCCTAACTCGCTTGCCTTGTCTAAGAATGCAGTTAGATACCCTTAATGACCAGCGGTTATCCTGTCTACGCGCTACATGCCTGGCCCATGTTCATTTCCTCTTCTTGTTTTCAACTATGATATCCTTAACCCCCGTTTGTCCCCTAATCCACTCTGCTCTCTTCTTGTCTCTGAAGGTTACACCTACCATTTTTCTTTCCATTGCTCGCTGCGTCGTCCTCAATTTAAGCTGAACCCTCTTTGTAAGTCTCCAGGTTTCTGCTCCGTAGCTAAGTACCTGCAAGATACAGCTGCTATATACCTTCCTCTTGAGCGATAGTGGCAATCTACCTGTCATAATTTCAGAGTGCTTGCCAAATGTGCTCCACCCCATTCTTATTCTTCTAGATACTTCAATCTCGTGGTTCGGCTCCGCGGTATTACCTGTTCCAAGTTTTTGCATAAATAGGGCCAAATCTATGGCTAAAAATATAGTGCAAATTAGTTCTTGGTTAAGTATATTTCGAGCAAAAAAAGCATACTTTTCACGTGGATAACAGTACAGTACAAAATAGAGTTAAGTAAAGAAATATTCGCTACGAAAGGGATTCAGTTCATCCGAACCTCCATAATTGCTCTTTGTCTCTAGTCGAGACAACTAGCAAAAACAAAAGGGGAGCAAAATCGTGTAGAAAGAGTCGCACAGGGCTAATGAGTTTGCTTTCCGCGTGTTGCTAAGGCTTAAGACATAAGCTGGGGTGCCCTTACATGAAAGAGTTCCGGTGCCATAAAGATATGGTTGTTCCCCTTGCCGCGTGCAGGCGATCGCCGAGGGCAAGGAGGGGGTCTTGAGCCAGTACCTCGAAGACCTGAGTGACCCTATCCGAAGGGTAAAGGTCAATGACCGCGACAAGAACACGGGAGCCACGCTGCTTCACCAGGCCGTCAAGATAAAGAGCAACGCCATCCTGGACATGCTGCTGACCTTTGGTGCAGGTACGTATGCTGCGAGCCCGTGTAACGAAACGGGAAAATGTCGACAGCTATTGTGTATGCAAGCATCTCCACAAACAATGAGTCGCCAAATTACGAAGAGCTGATATTTGACGAAAAGTACAACGTTCGGAGGTTGAATCGCGTTTCGTACTTGAATGGTCTCTATAAAAGATGTCCGAGCTAATTAATTAGAGCAATAGTTCAAAATTATGCCGACGCACTTTGGCGCGACCAAATGCGCTTCGCTGGCGATAGCATGAAGTACGTCCCACTGTTTTTAGTATTCCGCCTATTTGCTTAATTAATCAAGGTTGATGAACTACTGGTGCAACGAAGGTGGGTGACAAATTCCGATTAGAACGTTATAGATCGATTAGAACTATAGCTGGTTTCGAGATCTCTATTAGGTGTTAGCACTTTTCTGTTTCCCACAGATTAATTCCTGTGAAATACAGCAAATATTAGTCGACAAACTCGGCAAACGACAAAAAAAGGATCGACTAACCAACCATGAGTTAACTAGCCAAACCTGACTAACCAACCCTGACTAACCAACCATGGGCTCTTTATTTTGAAAAATCCCTACAATGTAAGCACCAGCCATCTAATTTCTGCAGTGCCACAGGTCGCGGGATTGAATCCCTGCTGCGGCGGCTGCATTTTCAATGGAAGCGAAAAGGCTGTAGGCCCGTTTGCTCACATTTGGGTGCACGTTAAAGAACTCGAGGTGGTCGAAATTTTCGGAGCCCTCCTCTACGGCGTCTCTCATAATCATATGGTGGTTTTGGGACGTTGAGCCCCACATATCAATTAATAAATAAATTTGAGCTGCACGTAATAACTGATATATTGACATGAACAGCCACCAACTCATACCATTTTCGGCTCTATTTCACGGATTGCGTGTGCTATAATAAACATCATGATTTTTCTCCCGTCGTTGCTGTAGTTTGTTGTTTTAATACGCAGCTAGACGACCTCGCCACGTACTCCTGGTGTCCATTTCCGAACACAATTGTATAAAAAAGTTGTGACTATCGGCTTTCGATTTACAATTCAGCCTCATTCAGTTGAACGGCAAGGCATCCACGATCTACCCGTCAATCGTCTACACAGCGTGCCAAGCAATAAATTCATCTGCGAGCATGCGAGCAAGCTAGCAAAATTTGAAGTACAACCCAAAGAAAGATGGGCCACTGAAAAAGACTATGATTTATTAGCAAATAACGAACACAACCATAGAAGGTGACGGAGCGAGGCAGTACTAGCTCTCTGAAAGCCGAAGATGTTGACAGATTGCTGAACGAGCACACTCGTCAAGCGTTTGCCAGCGCCAACTCGCAGAGTATTTTCCCACAGCTTTTTCTTTCACTGAAGCGCTCGTCTTTGGCACTCGTCCCCGCGCTGAAACACGCACCATCACTCACTACACTGATCTTTTTTTTTACCCATTTCCTTTTTTCTCTTCCTTCTTTTATTGCGGTTCTATAGCCAGCGCTGAAGCAGGATTCACCCGAGTAGCAATTGTTACAGCTTGAGTGACGAAAGTGTTGAATAAGGTTAAATTATCAAGACGAAGGCCTCACGTGCCTCAGCGAAAGCGAATAGTCAGCGCCGACGTCAACCCGAGTTGTGCAAGGTATTATCACGCGATGACATCAATTTATGACGCCATCATGATGCGCAACACACGCGAAATCCATGACGCCATCATAACGTCACTAGGCAGTCACATGAAATGGCGTCACACGATGACGTCATTGCATCCCGTTGTCGCTCGGTCAAAGGAGGACCGATCTCGGAGGCAACGCAAAATCACGTGACGTCCACGGAGGCATTGGTCGCGCCAGTATGTCATTAAAGTTGGATTGCAAACTGTACTTGAAGAATCTTAGTTACAATGACCTTTCTTTATGCACTGTCTTCTAGCATCACTGAAGTTAGTCGAAAATGCATGTGTTTGATTTTTGTTTTTGTTTTTTCGTTCACAACTCTTATAACGTATAAGGACCACGAAACACATATATTGAGAAAGTGTAGTGTAATACATACAACTAAAGAAATTTCAGTAAACCCACTGCTTTTGCAGTCAAAGATTTTATATTGCGAGAACTTAGCTTGTAATAGCATAGTATATACAAGAAGCAAATGCTACACAAAAAAGAAAAAGGTTGGCGCTAATTTCATAGCGCCTACCTTTTTCTTTACGTTTGTGTCGTGTTTCCTTCCTTTATGTACCGCACTAATACAAGCTGAGTTCATAGATGACCAGCTCGTTGGAGCTGCAACACTTCTGATATTGCAGACAATGGTGTAACAGCAAAGCAGAACAGCAGTGGAACAGTAGTGCAGTAGGTGGTGAAAAACCGCGTTAACTGGAGAAAACATTCAGGATGAGGGAAGGGGGTTTAATGCAGTTTACTCAGACGCAAAAGAAGATGACTTCCGTCTTCGAGCCGTCTTATTACAAGTATTTAACATCTAATGTCAGCCATATTCCAGCTCAGATTAGAAACGAAACGCCCATGTTGACGTCGACGCGTAATTTTACCAATATATAGTTCTCCTACTTTGGCAGGCATCATCGCTCTGTTTCTTCGTAATGCTATTTCCAAAAAAAAAATTGCAGCATATCCGCGGGGTGAATGATGGAGAGTGGGGCGAAGCATCCATCCGTCCATTCGTTCTTGCTTCCGTCCGTCCATGCGTCCGTCTGTGTGACCGTCCGTGTGTCCATCTACCCGTCCGTGCGTGCGTCTGTTCGTGCGTTCGCACGTTCATCTGTGCGTCCATCTCTGCGTTCGTCCATGCATCCACTCCTGTGCCCGTACATGCGTCCACCCGTCCGTGCAGCCATCGGTGCGTCCGTCCATGCATCGTTCTGTGTGTCCGTTCGTCCACATAGTCAACACTCCAAGTACCACCATCTCGCATCTTTTCATCATATATTCCGGTTAGAAGCACCGCCATCTAGCGGACATTCCAAGGACTAAACGAGAGGTGGCACACGCACACTTTTTTACGGCTTGTGTCTACTTCCCACCTTTAACCACCTCGAGTTCATGGTATATACTAGTTCACTGTATTCATGGCACTGCGGCCCAACGCTCGCTAAACCTTTCTAAAACCAAGGAGGTTATGCCCAGAGAGTATAACGTAGCAACCCTTTCTTGACATATAGTGCTCAATGTACATGCCAATGGCTGCTAATTGGGAATGAGAGACAGGAGAATTCGGCTTTTAGTTAACGCGCACGCTGCAAATTTTTTATTGTTCAACAACGCACAGGAGAAATCTCCCACCGGCACCACCTTGCAGGTCAAAGCGTAAGACATGTTACGCCCTACTACGAGGGACGAACGGGTGCCGCTTTAAGGAGCTTCGCCCCCCCCCCCAAAAAAAAAAAATACTGACTCTTCCTAACAGCGAAGTTGTGCGTGGTTGAGCCTTTCACGCGCGGGATGCCTAGTAACGCTGGTGGACATCATAAACGGTTGCGTGGCACAGACATTGGGTAAATCCCACCCCTCCTTTCTGGTCCACCTAAAAAGAAAGAAACAGTTAGCCACAAGAAACAGGTACGTGCCACAGAGATCTGTGCAGTGTACCGTAAAACTAGTATCATCATAAAGGCGCATGTCCCTTACACATTGGGAAAATCCCACTGCACACAACGTTCACTAAAAGGAATGAAACAACAGTTAGCCCAACAAATGACGTGCGCATTACCATAGTCATACTACTGTCAAGCGATGCTTACAGCTATGAAAGGTGGTGGCTATATTACCGCCTCGAAGCATAACAAAGAGCTTCCAAAAAAGAGCAGTCATACAACATATGGGAAAGGCTTGCAAAAACATTGAAATGCATTTGCTCGAAAAAGGGAACGCTCCCAACTTCACTGCTTCATCGGTGTCTGCGAAACAGAGCCTATTGAAGTTTTTTCAGTGCGATTTCCTGTATACCTTGATGCTCGTAGCAAGTTTGAATATGAGAATTATTTTTTTTTCTACAGATCCAAATGTGAAGGATAAAATGGGCTTCACACCCCTGCACTACGTCGCCAAGTTTGTGAGACCAGAAAAAAGGAGGGTAAGTTCGTTCAGAACAATGATTGTTCGCACCTTGCTCCATAACTCCCTTTCACTCACATCTATCTATCTATCTATCTATCTATCTATCTATCTATCTATCTATCTATCTATCTATCTATCTATCTATCTATCTATCTATCTATCTATCTATCTATCTATCTATCTATCTATCTATCTATCTCTCCGTCTGTCTCTTCGTCTGTCTGTCTCTCCGTCTGTCTCTCCGTCTCCCTCTCCGTCTCTCTCTGCGTCTCTCTCTCCGTCTCTCTCTGCGTCTGTCTGTCTCTCCGTCCGTCCGTCCGTCCGTCCGTCTGTCTATCTATCTATCTCTCTGCCTGCCTGTCTGTCTGTCTGTCTGTCTGTCTGTCTGTCTATCTATCTATCTATCTATCTATCTATCTATCTATCTATCTATCTATCTATCTATCTATCTATCTATCTATCTATCTATCTATCTATCTATCTATCTATCTATCTCGTCCTTCTTCGAGACGGAGGAAGCCAGTGGTTTGCTAGGAGCCGTCACGCAGAGATCAAAGTTTGATTTCTCTCTCATATTTACACCAACCGCAGCATTTGGGCCCAACCTTAAGATTATGCTTGACGGGATACCCAATCACTAAATATGTCACTACAATTTAACATCACGTTGGTAACATAACTATTTTACTCCCCCTATAAAGCCATTAGGCATTGTCGGCAGTAACACCAGTCCATCATTTTATTCATCAGTGCCCTTCCGCGTTTCCTAACGCTCGAAAGCACGAACATCGGCGCTGAACAGCGACAGATTTTTTAGAAATAGATTTATCGATTAACAAAGTATGAACACCGCGGATTTCGCAGTGGCTCTTCGTAAGTTACCTATTATTCCAGCTTCCTGCCGCAACGCGTGCTTAAGAAACATTTCCGTTACAATTTTCTGCCATGCCTTACTTTGGTGTTTCAATAACTTTGCTGTTTAGCTCCGTTTCACTTGTTTATGCTACGTGCAGAGCATAATCCTTGCTTGCGAGGATTCGGCTTCGCTGATGATCCAGACGCTCATGACGGCGGTAGGCACGGGAGCCAATGCCATCGACGCGTGGGGCATGACGCCATTGCACCACGCGTCCTTATCTGGGAACAGTCACGTGGTACGCTGTCTGCTGCCGTACGCCAGCGTGGACAAAGAGGTGAGCCTTCCTTTCGTAGAGGTCATCCCTATATCCCGCATACGCTGGGTGCATTAACCGCATGAGCATAGGCGGGCACGGAGTCCCCCATTAAAGGGAGAGGAGGACGTAAAGTATCACCTCAGCGCCCTCTCCCCTTTCCCCCGGTACCCCCGGTCGAGTCCGAAAAAAAAAGTTTCGCAATGGGTTGTAAGTTGAAACTGAAGCAATAGCGTGCTTCTCACAAAAGCCAGCCTTCGGTCACTCGCTTCTTGCGTGCAAAGGTGGAAGACAAACAGTTAATTGGAATTCCAAAAGAGTGGCTACTTGGGCTGTTTGGTATTGCATTTCTGAAAGAAATATACTTCCTTAGTGCGCAGAGGACGTTTACAGAAGGAAGATAGAGCCGAGAGATGCACTCTGTCCTATCTCTCGGCTCTATCTTCCATCTGAAAACGTTCCCTGCGCACTCAGGAAGTATATCTCTTTCAAAAATGTAATAGGAATGAACAGCCAAAAAACTGCATGGCCTTAACCCGGCACTTGAAAATATGACGGCGCCCCACCGCGGTGGTCTAGTGGCTAAGGTACTGGACAGCTGACCCGCAGGTCACAGGATCGAATCCCGGCTGTGGCGGCTGCATTTTCGATGTAGGTCCGTGTGCTCAGATTTGGAGGCACGTTAAAGAGACCCAGGTGGTCAAAATTTCCGGAGCTCTCCGCTACTGCGTCTCTTATAATCACTTGGTGGTTTTGAAACGTTAAACTCTACATATCAATCAATCAATCAGTCAAACAATCAATCGATCAAAATTATAACGGAACAGGTTCGACTAAGAAATGACACGAGGCAGAATCATCCCCTCCCCCCGCAAAGTAGATTATTAGATAAACAGGAGGGGGCTGCAGCTATTCGCATGAACATGTGTGCCCCCTTTTCCTATATTCTTTCTGTCTATATCAATCTGCAGAGCAAACGGGCCTCGAGCACCTTCGAAGCTAACTCTAAAAATACATCATGAATTGCCGTTACGTCATGAAAGCGCATCGTTCGGAATTTATCGAACCAGATTATTGCGTTAGGTCACGAGTCGCACTCAATTGTGACATATTTTTAAACCTAGTGTTTAGCACACTTCTACAGCCGTTCGATTGTGACGTGTTTTCTAAACCTGCTGCTCGTTGCTATGCACTTGTGGGAAGACATTTATTGTTTTTAGGCCGTATTTCCTGCGGAATACGTGTACAAACTTGTGTACTCGATTCGCATTTGCCATTTGTGGTCACTGACAACAACAAAAAAGGTAACAGACGTAGAGCTTTGAGTGCATTTGACCTCTTCCGCGTTCAATACGAATTCGTTTCACTAGCAGCATGACGGGTATATGTTAAAGATTTGTCACTTTGGCAGAGGCACTATGCCGTTTGATGGCATGTTCGGTTTGTCACTAACCACGGGAATGATAAAAAATCACATTTTCATTTTTCGTTAAGAATCCACTAATATTTCATGTATTTCGAGTCGGTAAATCAATTCTTCTTATGACAAAGCACCACACAACTGACAACTTAAACAATAAATATTTAATTACTCCTCCATCATCGTGGCTGAAGAGAATGTGAGTGGCATCCTACGGCGTTAAGTTTTTTTCTACAAAATGTCCTGGGCCTGTAATTTGTTGGAGTTTAACGTCTCAAAGCTACGATGTAATTGGGAGGAACGACATAGCGGAGGCTTCTGAACATTTCATCCACTTGGTGTTTTTGACCGTGTAACTTTGTACACTGGTCTCAAGCACCTTTCACCTCCATCAAAAATGCAGCCGCCACGGCCTAACGCGAACCAAAAAACTGTCATGCGAGAGCTGTCGATTGAAATTCGCGCTGGAGTGTCTGTGATGCGACAAGGAGTATATACGCACCTTACGTGTCGGTCTGTATACGCGCAGGTGACAGACAAACAGGGTCGCACTGCGCTGCACAACGCGGCCACCCTGGGCGATGCCGAGGTGGTTCGACTCCTGCTGAGTCACGGCGCCAACATCCACGCCGTGGACAAGAAGGGCCTTACGCCGCTCCACATCGCCGCCAAGGAGGGTGGCCTGCAAGCCGTGTGCCTACTGTGCCAGGAAATACAAAAAGAGGCGAGCACCTTTCGCCGGCAATATGATATGTGTAGACTAAAAACGCGTTAGTCTTACCATAAATAACGCAGCACCTGCAAACTGGTCCACAATGCACCTTCAGTTGTTCGTGATATTGTAGCTTCGTGAAAAGCTCGGGAGATTCACAAGGACAAGGAATCATCGAGGACTGACGCTGTGCTGCTCCCGCGTTACTTTTTTTAGATGCGGAGCATTTAATACTCGAGACTTGTAGTGCGGCGCCGTCCGCAAGCTTCCTCCTCCTTCTTCCATTATCTGTGCATTCCTTCCTCCTCTACACACCCAAGGAGGATTAAAAAAATTGCTGGAGTGGAAATGATTGCGCAGATGTGAAGCCGTTCCTCTGGCAAGATGGCGGCTGTGGCGGCCATCTTACTAGGGGCATGATAAAGTGTCGCCGTCGAAAACGTAGCATTACCCTCGCACGCCCAACGAGTTTAATGCAACCAACATTTTTGGGGCCTCATAGTGCTCCAAGTGCGTCTTAAAGTCACTAGTTTTCCGTAGTGAGCCTCTAATTGGAGGCAAAGTTCTTTGAAGATTCAGTCATCCATATTTGTTTCTGAGTGTTATTTCGTCAGGAACAACCATCCTTCAATATAGAACTACCGTAATATTTACATAACGTATCAAAGCCACTTGATCTTTAAGCGGGCACTATCAGAAAAGAGCATGTTTCCGCCATCTTGGCAGTGGCAATAGGTGGCTTTTCTTCTGCTGGCAAGGCATCGCAGGAGCTTCCACTCCAGCAACTTTTCTTTAATTCTCCTTGTACACACAGCGTGCGCTTCTCCTCTTCACGAACATTCGCTAGCTGTATAATGTAGCGCGCATGCGCCGTCACGCTTCGAGAACATCGGCAGCTGACGCGCGCGCATGCGCCGTCGCGCTTCGAGAACATCGGCAGCTGACGCGCGGGCATGCGCCGTTGCGCTTCTCCCCCTTCTCGAACATTCGACAGCTGACGTGCGCATGCACCGTCACCCACCATCTGTGCCGCGCGCGCTTCTCCCCTTCGAGAACATTCTACAATTCTCCTGATTCTCCAGTGGACGCGCATGCGCCTTCGCGCTTCGAGAACATTCAACAGCTGACAGTGCGTGCGCCGTCGCGCTGTATATATACTCAAGGTCGGCGCTCGCTCGCTCAGTTGCTGCTCGTCGGTTGGTTTGTACGGCGCGTCGACGTCCAAGGTCGCGGTGAAATGAATTCCAACGAATCCACAAACACAATGATCGACGTCCCTTCGACCAGCGCCGCCCTTTCGCATACGTGTGTACGTGTTCACTCATTTAACACCCCCTCCTACAACCACGTTAACCAATTTAGCCATCGACCCAAGTAAGTCGCAATTTAACACCCCATTTCACAACCACGTTAACCAATTTAGCCATCGACCCAAGTAAGTCGCACTTTAACACCCCGTTAACCAATTATATGGTCCGCATCCTCCTCAGTGTTCCCCCGAGGGAAGCTGCGGGCAATTTTTTTTTATTGCGACAAAGACTTGCCTTTAAGGCATAATATTTTTGTTAAATGTGCGCTGTCAAGCCGATGTTGGGTATGAAGCGAAGTAGTGTCTTGTGGAACCTATCCAGCGGCTGTAACTGGCTGTGTCGCTGTAGCGAAGGCCGGCTTGAGCGAGGTGACGGGAGCGTTCTGGCTGCAACCCTTTACATGTCCATAAAAGGTTGTATGTATCTGCTTGCATCGCAGGAGTGGGACAATACGGACACGTATCACCAACTCGTAAATGTGACCAGTTCCATGACGATATAACGGCCGGTGTAGGGGCCACCCCTGTCCGAAGCCTCCTAAGCACAACTTCCTCCGCCCTAGTAAGCTGAGGGGGGAGAGAGCAGACACACGGTGGAATGAGAGCACGTGTATCCTGCCGTTACTCACGTATACAATATGGAATATCAACTATAGCCAGGTCACATGCGCGCCTTGATTCAGTGAATGTGGCTCGTACAGTGACCAACTAAATCAGAAACGTCACGCATTCAGAGGATTAAACATCGTTTTCGTAGTGCAACATCTCCAGCAGATTCTACAATATCTATACGCTGTTGCGACGCGCGCCTCCGACGACGTTACGAAGGGCGCTACGAATCTCACCGCTGCAACCACTATTGCGAAAGACGGAGACGCCAACACGGTTCCAAAGGCGTCACTGCTTCGAACTCCGCAGGGAAGGTCACCAACCGTTTGGTAGCGTAGATTTCTCAGCTCGCGACTGCTTCTGTGCAGAGCTGATAGACGAGCGGACGAGACGACGGTGAGTTAAACAAGGTTTATGTACAGCATATATACAGAGGCGTTACAAATTCGGCACTGAGGCCGCAGAGACTCGAAGAGCTGAGCTCTCCTCTCTTACACATAGGTCTGCTCTCAAATAGGACTGCTCTGACACACATGTCAGCTCTCCGACACGTCTCCCCTCGCGACGCGCTGCAGGGCTTCTTTTATATGCACTGGGTCCAGCCCAAATGTCCAACCAGAAGCGCCGCTGGTCGTGGGGTCAGAATCCTCCAATGGGGGTCGCCGCTCGGCCGCGTCATTCTTTCTCACCGAATCTGGAGAGGCTGCGCTGCAGGTGGCTGCACCCAAGGACGAGTGACGTCGCCGCGCATTGCGTCAGACTCCGAGACAGGAAGACGCCGGTTGTTTACTCGACGGGCTCGCTTGCTGGGGTGACTCACTGCACGTGCACGCCAGAAAGGCGCCGTCCGCCTGTTGACACCGTTGAGTTGGTCGCGTCAGGCGGACTCGCGGGCTGGCCTTCACACAGATTGCCTTTTTCAGAGGCACGGACGTTTGCTGCGGACTCGCAGGCATAACAACGCGCATGAAGCCAAGAAAACATTCGTGTTGTTTACTTCAGTGTCAACCTCTTGTGGAATGACTCTAAAATCAATTTTGTCGTGTAATGCATGACTCAAAGTGTCCCTCCTGTAATTCGGTGCTTCCATTTTTCTATATATTGCTGCACTTAACCTGTTAGTTGCAGATATATTAAGCTATCCTGCACATGACAACAATAAGTAATTTTATTACGTCGGGTGATTTTTAAGTATATCTTCGCACCAGCGTAATTAAGTGAAACTATGAAAAAAAAGGGGGGGGGACAGGGGCGTCAAAATGCGTTAGGTTGCATACTTGCACCTATTGTGGATCAGCGAACAAGAGACACGTTTGTATAGCTGAAAAGGCTTGTCGTAATTAAACATCAACGGTCGCATAGAACAGCCACTCATGCGGTGTTTCGCTACTGCAGGACATTCCCGTGGCTGTTCTCTCCAGGAGGGACAAGCAGAACAAGACGCCTCTGCATTACGCCGTCGAGAACAACCACATCGAGATCGCGCGCTTCCTCTTGGAAAAAGGTTCGCACGCTCATCTCGAACAACGCGACAAGGTATACCAACAAATGCGTGAACGAACTACGCGTTAGAACATACATGCAGCATGACCTGGTCTCATCGATGCGTTGTATCATTCCCATTCCTGAGCTTCGCCAAACCGTTTCACTCAGCACTATTCGATCATTCCAGCGACTTTAGGCGGCGCAGCGGAAGGTCGAAATGGACGACGAGACGGTGATGTCGCGAGCGTTTACGCCAGCGTTGCAGAGCGTGAAGACGCGTTCATTTGTTTATGACTACTGCGAAACAGAACTGCGTAACAATTTTATCATTATGTGACAGCTTCGGAGCACGGCTACACGGCGCCGCCTGGGTCGCGGGAATTACCGAATACCTGATTGCAAGAATAACGATTGTCGTGGAATTTCGCTCAATGCTACCTTCCCATTCCAACCAATTTTTTTTTAAAAGGAAAGAAAAACGCTATTGTATTCAATGATATCTGCGTGCGTTGCAGGTCAATGTTCAGGTGAACTTCAGGTTTGGCTTCACGTGCTCAGAATTAACCTGACGCCCAGCCTCTCCAACGGTGCGTTAAAAGGGCCGAAGTTGGCTCTGGGAAACAGCAGATGAAAGAAAATTTCCCATATTAAATGTTCCAGCAATCAGAGTTACAACGCAAGCCTTCCTCTGCGATCACGAGGAGACACGTCAGCGTATAATCTTATCAACGATAATAAAGATTATAAGAATGATCCACGCACATACTTTAGAAAAGCCACAATCAGAAGATATGAGGCACGAACAATATGCTAATTGATTGATATGTGGGGTTTAACGTCCCAAAACCACTATATGATTATGAGAGACGCCGTAGTGGAGGGCTCCGGAAATACGAACAATATGCTAAGGATATATATATATATATATATATATATATATATATATATATATATATATATATATATATATATATATATATATATATATATGGGTGTAGAGAAGAGAGACAACTTATATTTCAAGCGTAACTTGACGTAACTCGCACGAACCTCTTTGCGAATACACCTGCCGGCGTGCGCAGGCGTCGACCCGAACTGCTCGTCATCGACGGGCCTGACGGCTCTGCACCTTGCCGCAATGCGAGGCGGCGTTCCCATGTGCCAGCTGCTCATGGACCACGGCGCCGCCACCGACGTGCTGGCCGACGGAAACAAGACACCCCTGTTTCTGGCGGCGACCAACGACCGACCCCGCATCGTCGCCTTCTTGCTCGACAAGTGCGTCACTGGTCAGACTGCACCAATTAAGTGTCAGCGTAAACCGGAGGCATTCTCTTCCTTGGCCTCTTTTAGCCGCTTTCTGAAATGTGTCATCGCTGTGTTGAACTCATTGATAAACATGATAAAATCGTCAGAATGGCAACACCATCGTTTCGAAGTGCGCGGCAAGTCCTGGATGCCGACAAGTCCTAGATTTTTTGCGTATTAGTAAAGTGCAAATTCATAATTACGAAAACACCCCACTTGTTGCGACATCACGCTTGGTAGGCGTAAAAAGGCGCGAACAAAAAAAAATGCGTGGAGCCACAACCTTTGAATTGCCGCATCAAACACTGAGACATCATAAATTTTGATGGGTCACACGCAACTTTTAATCGGCGAAATTAAAGTAAACTGTCATCTGTCAGTGCCATAGACCTAGCATACAAAGTTTCAGAAAATTTCATCGAGCCAATGTCACGAAAATACAAAAAAAATAGATTTCGAATTTCGTTACGTCAAGCGCGAAGATTTTAACACGAAACTTTAAAAAAAAATGAAAGTTCATTTTCGATTATCTCAGCGAAGAATAAACTCACAAAACTTATGACATTAAAGTTGGAGTGCAGTTCAACAAAATAAAAAAGTCACTGTTTTTTTTTCTTGTGTTCCTTTAACTTCGTGATTTCACTGCAACAGGTCACACATCAAAACCTTCTGGTTATGCGTAGTTAACACTGCCATGCGTGTGAGCGTATTGATTGTCCTCTCCTTCCTACTTCCTTTCTCTGTTCATTTCCTCCTCTTTTCCCCCTTATGCCGTGTAGGGTAGGAAACAGGGTGCAATCTGGTTAAGCTCCCTGCCTTTCCTTCCCCCCCTCTCACTCTCTGTGAAACGGGGAACGGTGTCCCGGTTTCTGAAGAAAGACATGGGCGCATTCAAAATGCAGAGAAATGCAACAGATTGAATACCGTCACCTCTCACATACTACCAGCACACGTTATATCACCGACTCGCGTTGGGTAATCATGACTAATATTATTAACTGGTGGCTATTCGCTGCCATAAGTTCATGCAATGATTTACACTAATGCTCAACGTGCCAAACCGTGTAGTTATCAGGCATCCCGCAGCGTGAGAATCTGGAATAATTTAGACCGCCTGCCTTTTTTAAACGCGTTATTAAGTTGTAGTGTGAATATTGCAGCGAATGTAAGTGGTAGAACATTGGCGAGAAAAAAATGAAAACACGGGACAACGCTAGAGTCACCCATAATGACAATAGAGAAAGCGCTAAGTACACGAAGTTTTAGAGTCATATCACAACGCTCCACAGGCCTTTAAGTTTAAACAGGGGAAAATTCCGGTGGCTCATCTTGGTGAGGTGCTCAGCCTTGCCACCTTTTCTGTATAACACGACTTGAAGAACTCTCGCTGCTGTACTGAACCTCGTTAATCATCGATTGTTTTCTCAGTAAAGCTAGAGCACTTATTGTCGCTGGGTGATTATACTTATGTTTCATACTATTAGTGTCATTTTATATTGATTATAGCTCATATTTTAATAAATACCATGAAGGGCAAAAATAGAACGCGTGGTTGCATGGTTAAACACTCGCTAGGACACACGTATGACTCCGGTTCTATCCTCGCTCGGACCCACAATTTTTTAATATTTATTTTATTTTCAACTTCCTTGGTTTTTGGTCGCGCACAAGATTTTTCGCTCACAATCAAGGACGGCTACGTTGTAACCACCAAACGAGCTCTTTGAAGCTGTCGCGTCAATATATAGCTGGAGACAAATCCACAAAACGTGCCTTTCGTAAGTGCCTTTTCCCGTTGACTAGCCGGCTTTACTAAGGACAAGCCCCGCATGGTTATTGGCTGAAATGTTCTCTTACGAAAATGTTCGGCGTAGACGCTTTACTTGTGAATACGGGCCTTGGTGTTCTGGACAACGCAGCTTCCCTTATGAGCGTGCTCTGCGGATACACCAAAATTTAATGTCAATTTAAGAAAACGTGGGTAGGCCTGTCACGTGCAGCACTTGTAGACTCGTGTGGTGATCCACACGCAATGTGGTTTCGTGCGCAGTGGCGTATAGCCAGGGACATCGGGTCCGTGTCCCCCTCTTCATTTTTTTCTTTTTTTTTGACACGTGAAGTCCGAAATGACACTTGAAATCTATACCTGCCCATTGACCAACTTTTCCACCCACCCCCCTAAAACCGAAAAACATTCTGCCTACATCCCAGACCATGTGTGCGAACTGTTCAGCCATAGTGGAGTGTCTCTCGCAGAGGCGCTGGCATTGAAGACCGGGACGTGGAAGGCAACAGCCCTCTGCTGGGAGCCGTGGACAGCGGCAGCGTGGAAGTGGTCAAGTTGCTGCTGGGCCGCGGTGCCGACATCGAGTCGCGGAACAACGACGACCGCAATGTGCTGCACATGGCTGTGCTCTCCAAGAACGAGGATGTACTTCAGGTTAGGTTGGCCGAAAAAAAACATTCCCGATTAAAAGTTTAAAATTATTGTGAGCGCCGCTCAGTGCTGCCCCATGCTGCTGAGCAACCACTAATCACAACAAAAACTTCTCTTTCTAAAAAAACGAGTGAATATTTAACAAATTTTTCATTCTTGAAAATGTTCTTAATTACATTGCGAATGCCACTCAAATACGAAGGGAAGTTGAAAACACCACTTTAGTTTATTCCTGCAAGGAAAACGTACTGAACTATAGGCGCCGTTCAGTCAAGTTTTCCAGCCTGACTTCAGAGCCAGAATACGTAGCGTAGCGGATAAAAAAAAAGCAACCTTGTGACGACATCAATGAAAATGGAACGAGACGTGCGCGTCTCGCGCCCTGCGTTTGTCGGTGGATTGTGGCCGGCATACATGGGGGACGCGCACACGCGTCTCTTTTCTGCGTGCCCCTAACGGCGAATGTCAAAGACTTTGAGACGGGGGGCAGTGTGAGCCAACGTTACTAGATGTATCTAGTAACGTTGGTGTGAGCAACGCAGCTCCCTTTGGTCAGTGCGCGGTGCCTATGAATGAAAGTAGATATTTACTTTTTAGACGGTTTCAGGATTGCAAGCGTTGTAACCCCCCCCCCCCCCAAAAAAAAAGAAAACTTTCGGTCACCTCGTTTACCAGCTCCTAACGTCAAAACTGAAAGCACGTTTTCAAGTTTTTTTTAGATGCGGAGCATCTAATACTCGAGGCTTGTAGTGCGGCGCCGTCCGCAAGCTTCCTCCTCCTTCTTCCACCATCTGTGCATCCCTTCCTCCTCTACACACCACGCGCGCTTCACTCCTCCACCATATGTGCACCCTTCCTCCTCTACACACCGCGTGCGCTTCTCCTCTTCACGAACATTCGCTAGCTGTATAATGTAGCGCGCATGCGCCGTCCCGCTTCGAGAACATCGGCAGCTGACGCGCGCGCATGCGCCGTCGCGCTTCGAGAACATCGGCAGCTGACGCGCGCGCATGCGCCGTTGCACTTCTCCCCCTTCTCGAACATTCGACAGCTGACAGTACATGCGCCGTCGCGCTGTATATATACTCAAGGTCGGCGCTCGCTCGCTCAGTTGCCGCTCGTCGGTTGGTTTGTACGGCGCGTCGACGTCCAAGGTCGCGGTGAAATGAATTCCAACGAATCCACAAACACAATGATCGACGTCCCTTCGACCAGCGCCGCCCTTTCGCATACGTGTGTACGTGTTCACTCATTTAACACCCCCTCCTACAACCACGTTAACCAATTTAGCCATCGACCCAAGTAAGTCGCAATTTAACACCCCATTTCACAACCACGTTAACCAATTTAGCCATCGACCCAAGTAAGTCGTACTTTAACACCCCGTTAACCAATTATATGCTCCGCATCCTCCTCAGTGTTCCCCCGAGGGAAGCTGCGGGCAATTTTTTTTCTGGGGTAATGAAAGTGCCTCTTTAGCTTTTCAGCTAAAAGAAATGTGCGTAAAGTTCAAGTAAATTTCTCGTTATTCTAATGGAGCTCCAAAGAACATTTGTTTTGAAAATATTTTGCCATATAAGGGAAAAAATTTGAAAATGAGCGGGCTGTTTTCTAAAGCTCTTCTCGCTCACCGATGCTATTAGGGCACATCGATGAACGAAACCGGATTTCATATAAGGCCTCTGTTTGAAAAACAGTGGCGGGTTTATGCACGTTTTTGACTGTGTGATTAGCGTTACTTATTGATTTTTCTAAATCTATGTTCGACTTAATAATAATAATAATAATAATAATAATAATAATAATAATATCAGGCGTTGAACGCCCCAAAATCACAGTATGGTCAAGAGGGACGCCGTGGCTCCAGATATTTTAACTATCCGGTGTTCTTTAACGCGCCCTACGAGCCCTGGCATCACACTGTACACAAGCGTCCAGCATTTTTCCTCCGTCGAAATGCGACCACCACGGCTCATCAACAAACGCGCTATGTGTCAATGTGGTGATCGCTAAAAATTACCGCCCTACCACTCCGTACAATTGATTAACCAGTGAAACCTAAAACATACGACCCACAGATGCGAAACTGACCGACGTCTGGAGCAGCCGGGAGCCACCGCGTCAGTGTACCTCCATTACACTGATCCATTGTTGTAGAGACCGAATTCCGTCGATCGTTGCCAGGTTGTTCTCAAACCAGAGACGGTCACAGACGTCACAGCCGAAGCCAACGTGCCACCAGAGAAACTCCCGCCGAACGCACTCCCACAACCACACCGTCGATTCTGATGTGCCCGCAATGGCGCTTGTTCGGCGCGCCGTTGTTAAGCGCTTGACATCGTGAGCCAATTCGGCGGCGTGCTTTGCAGGATCTGCCCACCACCGGTGCTTGCACTCCCGTGCACTATTTAGCGTGACTTGGAAAACTGCCACATCAGCGGTACGCAGTTGCTGCCGGCCCTCGTCCTCCCGGGCCTGTTTTTTTTTGAGCCCAGAATGCACCATCGGTTCGACGAATGCGAGCTCTCTCATGTTTCCCCTGTCGGCGCTTTTCTAGAGTTCGCCGCTGTTCGGGAGTTGGTAGAATCCTTCGGTTACCCACGTGGAAGCTCTCTGTAGAAACTGATTCGCGCGTGCTCGGCACCGCTCCCAGTTTGGCCAATGGCGCGCGTGTTTGCTATACGACGCTGAGAATGACGTAACTGACACACAGCCAACACGGACCGCTCATGCATGACATTAATGCCAAATGTTTTTTTTTTTGTTTCTCCGAGCCATAGACAGCTTTCGCTGTAATAAATATAATTGCAGTAAAAATGTAGATAAGCCTTAAAACGCGGCAAGCTACTGGAAAATTTTACAGGTGACGCGGCGTAAAACAAGCCCAAATCCGTTTATTATGAGCGTAACTTGGCAACCCTGGCTCCGCTCACATCTGTAGCTGTTCTATCTATAAAAAGAATGCTTAGAAAATGTAGCTGACAATTTTGAGTACTCGGTACTCTACTATGGGAGAGCATAAAGCCGTCCCTAGGGCTTCGCACACGGAGAGGTCCTGTCGGCAAACATTACGGCAGACAACAAAATCACAGCATCTGTCTGTCTGTCCGTCCATCTGTCCTGGCGTCCGTCCTTCCTACTGCACACACTTCTACTGAACCAAAGCCATCTCAGAAATAAGACGAGAAGTGGCGATGAGACAGCGCCATGTAATACGCTGCTCGGGAGATACGCCTGGCGCAGGATAAGGTTAGACTAACCCCCCCCCCCCTTATCAGAAACGCTACTTTACTTGAACTTGACTTGAAACCGCCTTCAATGCAAGGCGTTCGTAACGCGTCCGCCCATTTGTGCTGCCTTGGCACGGCCTAAAGACAGAGCGTTCGAAACGTGTTCGTGCTGCATTGAAGTCGGTGGCAAGTGAAGATCAAGTCAAGCAGCATTTATGAATACGGGAGTAAGAGGTGCTTATGTGTATTTAGAAAGAGTGGTTAACGATTTAGCGTACTTGGTACTCTACTATGGGAGAGCACAAAGCCATCCCGCTCTGTCGCGGATATTTCGGAAACATCATCTGGAGCAACAATCGTGATCTTATCAGTTGCTGTGTTTAGAAAAAGTTGTTGACGATTTAGAGCACTTGGTACTCTACTATGGGAGAGCTGAAAGCCGTCCCGAGACTACTGCATTGTGATTGGGGGGGGGGGTAGAAAAAGGGGGTAACGATTTAGAGCACAGGGTAATCTACTATTGGAGAGCTGAAAGCCGTCCCGAGAGATTAAGGCTCTTTAGAGGGTTGCCCTGAATGACACCCGAAATCAGTTGCTTATACAGGCATGGAAGGCTGTATAGCTTACGTAGGCTGATAGCTTACGTAACATCCAGCGCGTGTCGCGCACTTCAAGTGACTTTCACATACAGGCGCAGGTTCACGTCGCTAGTTTTTTGTCATATGCTCGAACTTCCCTGTTAATGTCAGCAAAGATCACGATTTCACAGCTCAGCTGAACATATCATGTTAGCAGTTAAAGAGGAGCTTTTAATTTATAATACGAAAAGTGCTGAAATTAGCTGAGAAAAATCACTTATAATTAGAACAAGAACCACTAAGTAGGACTGTCTTGAACAGATGAATGACACGCGCGCCGCAACCGTCGCGGCTGAGCTTCATTTTTCATTTTCAGGTTGTGAGGAAGCTGGTTTTATCGCCTCGTGATCGTCTCTGTGACTACTTTCTTATGCAATGTGTTATCTGGCACCCTTTGCTACTGTAATCGGTCAATCAGTCGGTTGGTCAATCAATAAACAAGTCCTTCTTTTCACGCTCATTCATATACGAGAACCAAAGCTTAGAAAAACGAAACAGCTGCGTGTTCGCGACATGGCAGCGTTCCTGCCCCATTTAAAAGAAACCAAATAACCCAACAATACATATTGACCAGTAGGCGCGTCGCAGTATTGGAAAAAAATGATTGCAGCGATGATATAAAAGCTTCACATTAGTTCTGCGCTCATAACCTAAACGTGCCAATAAGATGTCAGTATTCTGCACCTCATGCGGGGTCTGTCACTGCACGTTTGCTTGCAGTGGCTTCAATTGAGAAGTAAATCATAAGTTGACCCCGCCATGTACTCCTACAAAGAAGCCACACTCCCTTCTTCTTCTTCACTTTCGTTCTCCGATGTGTACCGAAAGAAATCGTACCCTTTCTAGCGGTCAGTGCCCGAGAAATCGCTTCCTGAAGCTAATGCCCAATAGGATACGTATAATTTTAACTGACGTGATTTGTCAGAAATGTCAGAGCCTAGGAATTCTGAGCCATCGCTTCAAAATGTGTCACGTGAGTTCGAGCTGAGCTCGTGATTTAATGCACTTATTTGTGAATTTAAAAAATAGTTTAACGATTTCGAGTGAGCCATCCCCGGATACAAACTGAAAAAAATCTCTGAGGAAGCGACAGCAGAGCAACGCACCAAATTATTGCGAACAAATCTACGAAAACGTGCTCCGGAATAACGGAGGTGTTTAGGTTGTTCTTCAAGTGCGTACTGAGTTCGCGTGATAGGGATTGCTTTCTTTTCATCATTTTGCAGCTACTCCTTGCAGTCAAAGGGTCGGAACACCTGATTAACAGGAAAGACTGCGATGGGGACACTCCTCTTCACCATGCAGCACGCAATGCTTTTCTCGACATTGTTCAGGTGGGTAATCAAACGTCCCGAATATGCAAACTGGAGAGAAAAATAACGGCAAACGGTCATGGAGAATGACAAACTGTGTTTTTAATCTTTTACGCATGCAAAAAAAAAAATTCCAAGACCCTGAAGGATTCGCCTCGTCATCACTGTCACTGATGTCCGTTTTGCGATTACGGACAATTACTCGTCTTTATGCTTTCACCCATTGCAGTGCTTTATAATTGATGAAAATGAGTATTTTAATTTGTCGTGGGTCACTTAGTTTTTCAGTTTCTGTTATTACCAGCAGTCTCTTACTGAGGCCCTGACACATGTACAATCAGTCAACCTGCAGTGACTTGCACGTTTGCCCGAACCACTTCAGCTGAGTGCTTACCTCCAGTTTAAAATTGCAGGTACTCCTAAAGCATGGGGCCAGAGCTTCGGCGAAAAATTCGAGCGAAGAAACGACTCTGCACGCTGCTTGCCACTACAACTTCCCAAAGTGAGCATTACTTGGTTTTACCGGTCGAGGCAAATAGTAATAGTTGCAGAACTTTATTGTGGGGTGGAAATTAGTTTTATAAGAGCGGCATACCGAAAAATAGGCTCTAATAGTCATTATAATGACTCTGTCGTATATGCCATCCGCACAACAAAAAGCTCTATCAATATCAGTTAGGCTGTATGTCGATAAAGCGCCTGTGTATCAACTACACTCTATGCCAGCTAACTGTCGGAGCAGCACACAAAAGCGGCAGCCTGAGTCTGTGTGTTGCGTGCAATGGACTGTTTACTAAAAAAAAGGGGGGGGGGGGAAGGGACATTCCACGCGAAATTCGAGATATTACCGAGTTCATGTGTTCTTGCAGGTGTATAGGAACCTACCGCGTTCAAACTAACGAATTACATTAGCGCCTCGTAGTGCACACGGCGACACAAAGCTTTCGTGGCAGTGACACTAACCCTCGGCAAAGGCATGGGTAAGTATTACGTTGACTTAACAGTTTGGCAGACATCCTCAGTGTCCTCTTTAATACAGCGGGCGATAAACGCCGGAACGGGGAGCATTCTGGCACAGCGTTACCGTTTCACTGCGCGTTTCCACCTGAGGTAGGAATAAATTAGCGTATTTCATCGAACGCGTTTAGTGCATTTAAAAAGCAGTCAATAGGCTCCGGAACGTGCAGGAAAAGCTCGCGCATCTTCCGTACGCCTGACCAACCTTCTTCCACACGCAGTGACGTCAACTCGGCGATCGGCGACGTTGACTAAATTACTATTTGATACCTGGTTTAGACCAATCGACGAGCTGCATGCTACGTCACGTCGCCGATCACCGAGTTGACGTCACAGCGCGTCGAAGGAGGTTGGTCACGCACAGGAAAAATGCGCAAGCTTATCCTGCGTGCTTCAGAGCCTGTTGACTGGCCCTTTATTCAACAGGGCACGTGCCCCGATTGACGGTAATGACAGTGCTCAAAACGCTATGACTAAACGTTACGAATGTGTGGCTCACGTAATGCGCACCTGTCGCAGCGTGGTGCGCGAGATCGTGAAGCAGAACGCTCGCCTGGTGAACGAGACGGACATCCACTGGAACACGCCGCTGCACGTGGCGGCGCAGGGCGGCTTCAGCGAGACGGCCGCCATCTTGATAGAAGCCGGCGCCTACCTGGAGGCCAAGAACTACTACGAGTGGACGCCCCTGACGGTGGCCTGCAAGAACGGAGACTTCGACACCGTCTCCAACTTGCTGGCTGCCGGGGCGTCCGTCAACAGCGTCGACAAGATGAAGGTCGGTACGAGACGAACCTCGGACACGTTGCCTAAAACGGCTCCACGCGAACGTGCTAGTTTTATTATTTCATCGGCATCCTGAGGTCACTTTTTGGGGAAAAGCTTGCTCATCCGTAACGCAACAGCAAGTGGACTCACTCCTTGAGATAGTGTGATAATGGACGGGCAAACAGAAGGCAAAAGATGTCCCAGAGGTAATTTCCTTTATAGACGGTACAGTTACCGGAATGATGAAATATGTTCTTACAGTTGACGCGAAAAGAAAGCAGAGCATTTCAGTTGTTGCAACTACCAGCTCCGGCCCTGATATGCCAGATCGCAGAAGCGCGGCCTTTTTGCAGTCCGTACCTCTGACCCCTGGTGATGTAAAACTGGGCATGTAAAACTGGGCAGAAAGCAAATTAGGATGCGCTTACAAAGTGTGGAGACATGCAAAAAAAAATCACATGGTGTCAGCCACAGCATACCCACGGAGTGAATGATGATGAGTGGGACGAAGCGTCCATCAGTCCGTCCGTGCTTCCACCCGTCCGTGCGATCGTCCGTGCACCCGTCTGTCCATTCGTCCGACCATCTATAGTGAACACTCCAAGTACCACCATTTCGTATCTTTTCATCACATATTCGTAATATACAAGTACCGCCATCCATCGAACATTCCAAGGACTAAACGAGAGGTGGCTAACTACTACTACTACTACTACTACTACTACTAATAATAATAATAATATTAATAATAATAATAATAATAATAATAATAATACAACAACAACAACAACATACACCGGCGACGCACGACCCACAAAGACTACGAAAACGGTGACTTGATAACGAAGCAAACCAAGCAGGTTCAAAAAAAGGAGGCTTTGTAAATTCCAAAGTGTGTTCGGCGAGCGCCTGTGCCCATTGAGACGGAGTCAGTCGAAATGGGACGCGAAGTGCGCGTCTCCCTTCTTGCATTAATGGGCCCGCTGGGCATTGCGCCGCTAGACTTGCATCTGTTGGCACGCCCCGGCGGCCACCTGGCGCTGGGCCACAGCACGGACAGACGGATGCACGGACGGACGGACATGACCATGACATTGGATGGAATGAACAAAACTTTATTTAAAACTGTGTGTAAAAACAGCGCAACCTAGAAGTAGTTACTTCGTAACTACAGAAGCGAAAAAAATGGCAGCATATCCACGGAGTGAATGATGGATAGTGGGGCGAAGCATCCGTCCGTCCATTCGTTTATGTTTCCGTCCATCAATGCGTGCCTCTGTGTGGCCGCCCGTGCGTCCATCCGTGCGAGCGTCTGTTCGTGCGTCCGCACGTTCATCTGTGTGTCTGTCCCTGCTTTCGTCCATGCATCCGCTCCTGCGTCCATCCATGCGTCCATCCACCCGTGCAGCCATCCGTGCGTCTGTCCATGCATCTGTCTGTATGTCCGTTCATCCACATATTCAACACTCCAAGTACCACCATCTCGCATCTTTTCATCATATATTCCTCATATAGAAGCACCGCCATCCAGCGGACATTCCAAGGACTGAAGGAGAGGAGGCACACGCACACTTTCTTACGGCTTGCGCTTCGTATCTACTTCCCATTTTTAACCACCTCGAGTTCATTCATGGTATATACTAGTTCACTCTATTCACGGCACTGCGGCCCAACGCTCGCTAAACCTTTCTAAAACCTGGAAGGTTACGCCCAGCGAGTATAACGTAGCAACCCTTTCTTGTCTTCTGTGCTTTGTCGAACAATAAAAAATTCGCAGCATGCGCCTTAACTAAAAGCCGAATTCTCCTGTCTCTCATTCGCCCTTAGCAGCCATTGGCATATACATTGAGCACTATCTTTTATTGTTCAACAACGCACAGAAGAAATCTCACCGGCACCACTTTGGAGGTCAAAATGTTATACTTTTTACACACTACTACAACGGCTACGAAAGACAAACAGGTGTCGCTATAAGGAGCTTCGCGCCTAAAAACAAGGACAGAAAAGAGCGCTGCAGATTAGTGGGCGGACCTGGGCCACCAGCATGGTCGCGGTAAGGTTCAGCCTTTCCGCTGCTTTCCAGGCCAGCGGGATGGCCCAAATTTGGTCTTCAAATTCTGAGCTAGCCAGAGCGTCGCACCAACGCGTCTCGTCCGGGTTTTCGTGATCGAAAAGACATAGAAAGCATTCTTTGGAAATGCCCACAGACTGCACAAGCATGACATCAATACATTTTTTTTGAAACCTCCTTGGGTGTGCCGCTATGGTTCTTCTCTGGTCAATGCCCGCTAAACACAACAGTGTCCATGTCGAACATAAATGCAAAGCGATGGCCACAGGAGCCGCGAATTCCCGTTTCAACGTATCATCAGCGGATACAAAATAAAGGTTACTTTGTGCGCATTTTAATTTACCAATGAACTAATTATATGCGCGCAATTCCTCGTGCCTAATTTGTAATTTATATTTCTTACATCGATTTGTACCAATTCCACATTGTAGGCCAGTCAGGATTCGTTACGGTGGCTGGAGTGAAATCTGCGCAAAATTAACAGTCATAATTCGATTGCTTGGGACAGCGAAAGCTCATATTGCCGAGTAGACGGGGATGGCTTTCTGCTCTCTCTTCGTAGAGTGCCATGTCACTTTCCGAAATAAATACCTCTCTCTCTTCCTCTCTCTTTGAAAAGTGTCTCTGTGACGTTGTGACAGCGGCCAAGGTAAAGCGTTGCTTCCTCAGAACAGGCCACTTCATATCGCGGCCGAGTTTGGAAACGAGTCGGTTGTGAAGCTCCTGCTAAATCGCAAGGACGTAAGGGACTTCGTCTGCAAGAGGAACGCAAACAAGAAAAACTGTCTCGACATGGCCATCGAGGAAGAGCACAGGTGAGGCTGGTTCTAGGCACTGCCCACGTATCTCGTGTTTAAGTCATCCCCAAATATTACAAGCGAGACAACTCTTAAGGAAAACTTGGGCTAGAAGACAGCACTGATACCGATTACGACAAAATGGAAAATCAGTGACCAAATGAGAACAGCCAAAATAGGCAAACAAAATGGCAAACTAGTGAAACGAGACCTACACTTCGAACGTTTCGATTTAAGGAAAGCACCTGCCAACAACGTTTCTTTATTCCCAAAACAGTTTCGTAATTCAAATTGTACATTCCGATGCTACTTGCTGTCAATGGGTGAAAATGCACTTCTAACTGAAGATGTCATTGCCCGTGCTCTCTGCCTGAAAAATGTGTTTAAGAACCATGCTTACGCCTGCGCATTTCACACTACCATCAGCATATTTGAAATTTCAATGACGCCAGCACATAAGAATGTCATCATGATAACACAGAAACCTCGTACCTTAATGCGAATTGCGATGAATAACGTATGAGTCATGGTGTTGGCAGTGGTCTGCGTATAGATACATATGTGATACATGACTCGAAACTGTACCTAGTCGTATGTACCAAAATATGTACCTAGTCGTATGTGTGTTATTATACTGTATGCAAAATAAAAAATACAACTTTGTTAGACTTAAGTTTGCAAACTATCAGCCTTAGTCACTGAAAGCCTGAATGCTGAATGAAGTTTCTAATTCTCAGAGATGTGGTTGAAGTGCTGCTGAAGAGCCGGTTTTGGAAGGAACTGCTGCAGAACTCGACCGAGAGCGAGCAGTACGGAACTCACCAGACTCCGCTGCGAAACTTAATTCGCACTATGCCAGGTCAGTATGGCGACTCCCTGTGATTCATCCACCAGAGTTCAAGTACCAAGTGTCTTAGACTTATGCCCCAATCTTGTCTTTCATTCACTAACCTTTTGATATTTAAAACGCTATGACGTATAAGGTGCAGCCGTACCTGAACGGCCCATTCCCTGCAATTAGGCAAGTAAAACACTAATACATTATATCGCCAGTTAGCGATGGCGCCGATATAAGGTGAGAAAGAGTTTAAGCAGTAGTCAATAAATGAATCTGATATTCTGGCGGGCTAGCTTGCACCAAGAAATCAAATTAACGGCTTGTTTCAATAAAGCAGAGAACCCAATGGGTGGTAATCGAATCAACTTTCTTTGCTCGGGTGCATTCGCTGGGGCTCGCGCTGGTTCAATAATAGGTCCCTGATCAACGTCTGATTATTCAAAGGTCGATCGCATTCTTCTCCCACGGCTTTATTTTGTATTTTCATCAAACCTCCTGATGTCAAGAGAGTGAGGGCGAGGCGAGACGACAACAGGGTATAGGTTGTTGATTGGTTCATATATCCGAGGTACCAGTTGGGATCCATTTGCTGTCACGCTTTTACAGGTATTCGCAAACACTACCTGTCGATTAGTAGTGATGTAGTTCTCACGTGTCTTCTGAAGATGTAAGTGGAAATTAGTAGATAGTGTGGCAGGGAAGCGAAGGCAAGAAACGAGTCGTCATCTCGCATTCGAGCGAAAGATAGCTTAGAGGCCCTTTAATTCACTACTCCTCTTAGAATGGTGTGATATGGCAAAGACGGATGTGTATTGGTGTTGAGCAGTGAGAACGTTCTCGCGAACAATCGTGTTTAACGATAGCGGTAACACGACCGCAAAGACTTTACTCGAGGAAAATAATCAGCCGAAAGTAATTAAGAACGTACGGCTGGTTATATATATAGGTGAATAAAGGAGTAATAGAGAGAGAGAGGGAGATGGACATTTCATACCGCACACGCAGTGCAAGGTTTCACAGGTGGTCGCTCAGTGATGATGTCACCCTCAAAGATTGTAGAAGGGCTCGTGTGGCCTTCTCGGCTGATGTACCCGAAGGCCACGCTACCAAAATCTTCTCAAAAGTAAAGGGTTCATCATTCAGTCTTCTTAAGGCACACTGGCGAGTCCGTCGATCTTGTTCAAAGCCGGGACAATGGCATAGGACATGGTCGAGAGTTTCTTCACAATTGCAGTTATCACAGTTGGGGTAGTCAGCCATACCAATGGGATAACTGAATGAGTTGTTAAAGGCTACGCCAACCCACAACCGACACAGCATTGTAGCGTCACGTCGCGACTAATTGCACTAATGAACCGAGGCTCTGTGGGCGTCGAGTGTAGTTCAGTGAAAGATTTCAATGCCTAAGTGTGGCATTATGTGCGATGTGGCGAAGTTCTCTTCCAGCGTCGACCCTTGACAGGGGGGGTACGGGCAGTATGGGCGCTCCGTCGTGGGCACATTGGGCAGCGTTGGGGGCGCGGTGGTGACCACTGGTCCCACAGTGACCCGGAAGTCATTGAAAGACGATGTCATGTCGTTGGTTAGTGACGCGATGACTGATTTCAATGATTTGAGACACCAGCTGATGGTTGTTCCCGCGTCGTAGGCTTCGCACACACTGAAGAGCCGCCTTGTAGTCACAGAATATAGCAAATGTAAATTAACTATAAACTTAGGCTAAAACGAGGTAAGGATATAATTATACGGTAACGGTCAGCAACGATCATTTTATCATAAATATCAACGATAAATATCAACGCCTAAATATCAACGATAAATTATGAACGATATTTCATCAACAATCAGTGTTTATCATTGACTTCAACCACATCGCAATGTCTAATTGGGGTATTCACTGTTTATTGCCAAAACCTATCTGCGGTTTCGATTCTACTTGCTACTCTGCGCAGACTTGGCCACGCTCGTGTTCAACAGTTGTGTCATGGTGGAAGCCGGATCTGACGAAGACCCTAACAAGTCGGTCACGTACCAGTACCAGTTCCTGGACGACGCCTTCTGCGGTTGCGGCGCAGATGACTCCGACGATGAGAGCGACTCGGACTCGGACTCGCCCGCCCCAGGTGAGTGCATCGGTGTGGGCGTGACAACGAGTGGTGACATCTCACACGAGTCGAATAATAAACGCAAAAGGCTGGCTGCGAGAATCTCAACACTCTTACAGCCCCACCTCTGCACCGCTTCTTCGGGCAAGCTGCTTTCTCTTTGGTGTCCCGTTTGTGCAATCCCCCTTCATATCAGCACGAATTAAGTACGGGTCTCTAGACAGCCGAACATGCCACTAGATAGCGGGAAAGTCTTTCAAGGCGAGATTATAACTATGACAATTAAGATAAACAGCACCCGAACAACGCAACGTGTTATATGTCACATTGTGCCGAAGTCATTTAGAAATCTAAGTGATTAACGCTCTTCAATTACATCCATGTGTGAAATACAGCTGTGCTAACTCGATAAGCGACAGCATATCGTGGACCAATAAGTAACGAAGTTGACAGTAAGCGAAAAAAGAATTCATTGTAGTCTGGCTAATCTGCGTACTCATCTGATCGAATGTCAATGACCGACTGAGACGTGGGTGCTGAAAAGCAACGACTTACAAAGGTACCCTTATTTCAGTGCTCTGATTCATACGTCCATTTGATGCACAATTACAAGTAACTATTATAGTCGTGGCAAAACTTATGTACCACGCAGTGTGCAACGTGAACAAAAATTTGATGCTTGTAAGATACTATCTTTCATTCACGGTGGGCACACTGGCGGATCCATCGAATCCGCCAGTGTGCCCACCGTGAATGAACCACACGATCCTTACATTTATGAACCAAACGGACCTGGCCACCCGTTTATAGACGGTCTCTCTCTCTCTCTCTCTTTTTCATACTCGTCGAAGTCATCGTGATTTTTTTTTCTCTTGCTCAACTTTTTTCATCTTTCTTCCCTCTAATCTTTGTTTCCTCTGTTTCTTCCCTCCTCCTGAAAGAGTGAGCAGGCGTTGTGCCCCTCCAGGTGGCAGTTGCCAGCTTGCTCTCTCCCTCTTTCCTTTGTGTCCTTGTGTATCTGTGTATGCAAATCAAATAATAATAATAATAATAATAATAATAATAATAATAATAATAATAATAATAATAATAATAATAATAATAATAATTCACTGTTAACTACCTTGACATATGACGATGATTATTAAGACATCATATTCACCTCTCTCGCAGTGAGGAAAGTATACGATGACCATGGCAACGTGCTTCCTGGTACGCCACTCTATTCCAAGGACTTCGGTACCCTCAAGCAGAATCACCCACTCATGATAATGGTCAGTGATCAGCGCCTTCTTGCAGTACAATTCGAAGCGTAGATTAAGTGCAACTAACCTTCTTCAAGTGTATTCACAGATGCCGCATTAATTCATCTGAGTATATAGCAGAGTTAATGGCATATCTTGAAGTCAATCCAGCGAGGCAACATTGTGAAATCACCATCACTGAATTCCTCATGGGCTACCGACCTTATTACGGTACACGGGGAGCAAGACGGACCTTGATGACATGGATAAAAGAACGACTATAGGAGTGACTAATAAACGTACTATAGTTTATATAAGAACCGATCAGTATCGTAAGTAGCGTTATCCAATTCTAGCCTTCAGTGTGCCGATCTTGTTAGGCCAAATGGTGCTCGCTGCGATGAATGGACGACAAAATTCCAGGCAAAACTAACGAACCACCATTGGTTTGAACGCTGCTAGAGAGAATCGAAATGTGGGAAACTCTTGTAGAGCGTACGCGCGCTGCCGTTGCGTATAGGGTATACGATCCCCAGTTCCAGCGGCTGCGGAGCATATATCCTCTCGTATCCTTGATTCCTCGCCACAGGCAAACGAGAGGCGGCGTGCCCTACTGGGCCACGAACTGTGCAAGAGTCTCTTGCTGCACAAATGGGAGAGCTACGGCCGCTACGTGTACTACTCCACCATGTCCATCTACCTGCTCTTCCTGGGATGCCTCACGTCGTTCGCCATGGGCACTCCGGCGCCGTGCCCGCTCGACTTCCCGCATTTCAACACCACGTGCTCGTGAGTGACGTTGTTAGGAATTAATCACTGAAGCCTAATTACATAACTGAAATTGCGAATTGTAACTCTAAAGCTCAGTTGTTTACTATTGTGATTCGCTACTTCTGGCCGGGCAAGCCGGGACTAGAACTTGGTAGACTATGACAAATAGAGCTCTACGCACTCAAAAGACAAAGAGCACATACGCGGTTGCGCGTATTATACCTAAACCCAATAGGCACCAGTGGTAATTGAATTTTCGTTTTATGGTGTAGAATACGAATGTTAAGTCCTTGACTGTCTATATTCTGGTTTATGAGTGTTTCACAAAATGTCACGCATCCAGTATAGTTTATGAACTACTACTAATATTCAGTATTTAGCGCATTCATGCTGCTATTATGTCGCGTATAATTTAACAATTAATCATCCTTATACCTAAATACAGGAGGTTGATGAGCGACCTGAGAAACTTTCTTGTCCTGTAGATGCCTGCCTTTATGCACCACCTTTTTTTAACACTGTCAGCAAAAAACAACAGGGCAGATTTGGCAGAAAAAAAAGCACTTTGCGATAGGTGGAGAGACGCTAGAAGTTCTAAAAGAATATGTCTACTTAGGACAGGTAGTAACCAAGGAGGATTAAAGAAAAAATTGCTGGAGTGGAAGCTCCCGCAACGCCTTGCCGGCAGAAGTGAAGCCAGCTTTTGCCTCTGCCAAGATGGCGGAAACATGCTTTTTTTCTCATAGTGCTTACTTAAAGATCAAGTGGTTTTGATATGTTATGTATATGCTACGTCAGTTCTATATTAAAAGATGGTTGTTCCCGACGAAATTACACACAGAAACGAGTATGGATGACTGAATCTTTAAAGAACTTTGCCTCCAATTAGAGGCTCACTAAGGAAAACTAGTAACTGTAAGACGCACTTGGAGCTTTGTGTGACCCAGAAAAGTTTCCACATTAAACTCGTTGGGCGTTCGAGGGAAACGCTTCGTTTTTAATCGCCATCTTGCCAGAGGAACGGCTTCACTTCTGCGCAATTATTTCCACTCCAGCATTTTTTTTAATCCTCCTTGGTAGTAACCACGGGGCCGGGGCCGAATCATGAGAGCAAAATAACTAGAAGAATAAGAATAGGGTGGATCACATTCGGCAAGCATTCTCAAATAATGGATGTTAATCTGCCTCTAACCCTCAAGAGGGAGGTATATAAGAGCTGCATCTTACCAGTAGTTACATACGGAGCAGAAACCTGGAGATTTAAAAAAAGGTTTCAGCTTTAATTGAGGACGACGCAGCAACCGACGGAAAGGAAAATGATAGGGGTAACCTTAAGAGACAAGAGAGAAGAGTGGGTCAGGGAACAAACCGGAGTTAAGCATATCATAGTTCAAATCAAGAAGAAGAAATGGACATGGGTCGTGCAAGTAGCATGTAGGCAGGATAACTGCTGATCATTAAGGATAACTGACTGGATTCTCAGAGAAGGCAAGCGGGTGAGGGGGAGACGAAGTTAAATGGGCAGTTAATGACAGTTCGCGGGTATACAGTGGCAGCAGCAAGCACAGAACCGAGTTTACTGGTGGAACATGGGAGAGGCCTTTGTCTTGCAGTGGACATAGCCATGATGATGATGATGATGATTATTATTATTATACCATCCGTTCATTTGTTTTATCTGTGCAGGTTTATCTCGCGATACAATACCTGCGCCGTCATCGGCGAAGCATCTGACGAAGGACTGTACATGCAGACGGACTTCGCTCGGAAAGCTAAAATTATTATATTCATGGTGTCCCTCATATTCCTGTTGAAAGAGGTTAGTCTTATGCATATATAAACAAGTGCAGAAATGTGAATACTACAAACACCGTGTTCGCAGGTCTTCCAAATGTACAACACGCGCTGGAACTACCTCGACCTCGAAAACCTGTCGGAATGGAGCTGCTATGTCTGTTCTCTACTTTTTGTCTTCAACTTCACTGACTGTTCAGCATCAACCGGCGTCCCAGAGGTACTCCTCTGCTAATTTTCAGTTGTGTACAGCACCCTACAATTTATATTGCGTGTGTCGTATACTTCTTTTTCTTTCACGTGCATTTTGAAATATTGGCATGTCATTTTAATAAGTGTCTCTAGGGTTTTACATGCCAAGTCTTGATCTGATAATGAGACGCAGCATAGGAAAAGGCTTCAGAAATTCAGACTGCGATCACAATTATGATTCTCCTAAATGAGCGCCAAATATCAGAAAACAGGTCTTCAGCAGTTTGCCTACAGCGAAGTGCGTCCCCCACCAGGATCGAACCAACACCTCCTAGAGAAAACTATTTTATTTATTTATTTATTTATTTATACAAATACCCTAAGGGCCCAAAGAGGGCATTACATAGGGGGGGATGCAAGTGAGTTTACAAAAACGAGGTGTGTACATATAATGGTAAAAAATGCACACAAAACCATGAAATACTTTAGGTGACATTATAAAAATAGAGCACAATGCGAAGCGGTAACGAGAAAGTTTGGGACAAAAATACACAAGGCAAATACAACAGTAGTGACAAGTTTGTGTTTAGGCATTTTTAATGTGGGCGATGTTTTTTTTTTTTTTTTTTTTTTTTTTACAAGATATGCGAATATATTAGGCTAAGGAGGGTTTCCATCGAAAAACACTGTTAGGGCAACTTGAAATAGAGTTGGTTCTGTAAGCGACACTAGAGATGAGGGCAAGGAATTCCATTCTGTAATTGATAACACTAGCGGCGAATTTTGATACAAGTTCGTTCGCGCAAATATTGGTTTTATTTTATGAACATGGTCTCGCCGAGTAGATACATTGGGAGCAGGCAGAAGGTTAGCTCGAGCAAATGTGGAGTTTCCATGATGAAGATTATGAAAAAACACCAGACGTGCAAATTTTCTGCGTGAGCCAAGACTGACAAGATTTAGCCTTTTCTTCAAGTCAGATACACTTACGTAATGAGAATATGAAGACATGATAAATCGGGCTGCTTTATTTTGAACTGATTCGAGTAGATTGGCCAAGTAAGCGTGATGTGGGTGCCAAATTATAGAGGCATATTCCAAAGAAGGCCTTATGAGTGAGATATACGCACGAAGCCTCGTATCAGTGTTTGCGACATGTAGGCGTCGTTTAAGGTATCCTAGTTTTTTGCATGCTTTGGAGGTGACGTGTTCAATGTGCGCATTCCAGTTTAAGTTTGACGTAAAAAGTACACCAAGGTATTTAATCGAGGATACTGAGCCAATGTTAGCACCACGTATTTTATATTGATTAGCGTTCTGGCGAATAGTTGAAGCGAATTGCACGTGTTTAGTCTTTGAAATATTGATTTCCATTTGCCATATGTTGCACCATTCTGTTAGCCTATTTAGGTCTAATTGTAGGAAAGTCGTTCTGGTTTCAATTGGAAGCTTCCTACCAGCGCAATATCTCGGAGGCCATGCCTCTTGCCGCGTGTTGCGACCATACGCCGCGTGAGACCACTTGTCTCCGTGCCGCTCAGTCACGTGACATTACCGTACCACTGTCACGTGACATTACAGCTGCTCGGAGGCAGCTGTGAGAGCATTGCTGCGTTCGCAAGGGGCGGCCGCCAAAGGCGTTCGCCTCCGCACCGGAGGGGGAGGGTGAAATCCGAGGGTAGGGCAGCACGTTCGCGGCTCACATTCCAGGCATAAATTTTTCTAGGAGGCATTGATCGAACACACGAATTTCAGGTCAGCATCCGAGCACCATAACTACTGTACCACTGCGGCGGCTCCTAACACATTTTGTGGCACGACTTGACGTACCGGAGGCGCTATCGGTAAGCACTGATGACACTCGCAATAGCTCGACAGGTTAATAAATGAAATAGCGAATCAATCAGTTAACCACGCAATTTTATCAATCAGCATTTACCATCACTGAGTAGATTCACAGCGTTTTTTTTCTTGGCGGGAGGGGGTGCAACAGCCACGAATTAATCAAAACACTTCTGCTTCTGGCAGCTCTTTCTGTCGCACCCACAATGTGAAACATCAGCTGGGACAGTTGTAGCAGTACGGGCGAACTTCCAGAAATTGTTTGTTTGTTTGATTGATGATTAATTAATTAATTAATTGATTGATTGATTGATTGATATGTGGGGTTTAACGTCCCAAAACCACCATATGATTAAGAGAGACGCCGTAGTGGAAGGCTCCGGAAATTTCGACCACTTGGGGTTCTTTAACGTGCACCCAAATCTGAGCACACGGGCCTACAACATTTCCGCCTCCATCGGAAATGCAGCCGCCGCAGCCGGGATTTGAACCCGCGACCTGCGGGTCAGCAGAACTTCCAGAAATCGTGTAATGATCATTTATGCCAATTCGCTCACGTGTGTTTTGTTTCTGGCGCATTCAAGCACACGCACCACTACTATCTGATTGATTCGGAAGCACGTGCATCGAGTGAACTCCTCGAAGATGACGTATTGTCAAAACGAAAAAAAACGAATACGAGGAAATTTGGGACTGCACTAATAACGTCAAACTTTTTCACCCACTGGCCTCCTTGAAACAGAATTGATCAAATGCAGGAATGTGGATGTTTCAGTCTTTAAAGTGGACGCTGGAGTAGTTTTATAATTTGGTAAATATTTGTAGTTTACAAGGACCGACATTATTGCCGACGATGTCGTAAGTTTTTCCGCAGTTGCTGCAGCAGGAACTTTGAAATGCGCGAAAGAATTTTTCGTCTTGCCCCGTCCACAGGAGCGCGTTGAAAATTTGGACGTGGAAACGAACTGGAACCACATCCTATTCTGAACCATTGGCTGAGTCGCGCAGCACTCCGACGGAAGTTTCCCACCGCTTACTAATCCGCTTAAATTCGAGAGCACTGTTTATGTTTCTCAGACTCAAGTGAGCATATATACTCTAAAAGTTATGCAGTCGAATTACAGTATCTGCCATAGCGATACGCAGCCGAGTGCAGTGTGAACAAGTGTCACTCGTATCTGAAAACATGGCCTCCATGACTAGCTCCGGCGGCGCGTATTTCCAGAGCTAATCGCAGAGGCCAAGTTTTAATTAGTGCTGTCGTTGCATATGATACGGCACACTGAGGATGACGTCGCCACGTTCACTTGCATCTTCAGAAGTACGGCGACTGCATCCGCTATTATTTTCACCAAAAAATACTATTGATGTTCACTTTTAACTACTCTCACATCGGTTCTAGACTCCAACAGGGATCGAACTGCGATTACTCCAAGATCATCCTTTTAAGTAGTTCAGCCTACCTCTAAATGACGTCACGTTCGTGTGTCTTACAGCCGTGGCAGTGGCACTTGGGTGTTGTGTCTGTGTTCCTCAGCTGGGCCCTACTGGTGATCTACATCAGAAAGTTACCCTTCCTGGGAATCTATGTGGTGATGTTCACGAACGTGCTCAGCACCTTCTGCCAGTTCTTCATGGTCTTCTTCCTCTTCATTGTGGCCTTCGCCCTGACTTTCTTCGCACTTCTGCAGAATCAGGTAGGAATAGTGTTGCATCACACGGTATTACTCGGTAATGAAAATGAAACTCTCATGCAGTTTTCGTATATTAGCTCATTTTGTTGCATTCAAAGAGGTGCTATGTTTAGTTTTAGAGGTTTCTGGCATACCTCACCATAGTTTGACGGCTTCTTGTGATCAGCTATGAAACAGAAATACGTAAAAAGATGGACGTTGTCCAGGTTTCCCATTATTGCTGCCTGCGAGACCGTTTCTTTCTGAATAAAATTAAGTGGGAAGTATATCAAACAAACAAACAAACAAAAACATACCGTTCAACAGTGAATTTGACACCTTTTTTTCTTGGGGGGGGGGGGGGTAGAGGGGTGACTTCACAAGAGCTTGAGATAAAGGCAGGCGTGAGAATAAAAACATTCTCGATGCATACCCCCACTCATATCATTTTCGATGCATACCCCCACTCATATCTACACGTTAGCAAACGCGATGAGTGCTTAAACGAGGAACCAGTCACATAACACCATTCAGCAGTTTTTATATTCCACAAGGTCACCCGTCAAAACAAATTAAAGGTATATTGCAGCTATATGGAAAGCGAAGTGAACCAGGAAACGCGCCGTACAACACAAAAACTTATAGAAATACCCTATCAATGATAATGATGGTGGTGGTGATCGGTCGGACGCATTACCACACCCTAGCCGGAGTAACTCATGCGTCCTCTATAACGAAACGATGAAGTTAAAGAAACTGCACAAGTACCACTTGTGTTCTCCCGTACCATTGCAGGCCCCCTTCGACACCCCGTGGAAGGCAATCATGAAGACCACAGTGATGATGGTCGGCGAGATCGAATACGACAGCATATTCACGGAGAACGTGCTGCCCTACGAGACCTCCTCCTACATCCTGATGGCACTGTTCATTGTGCTTATGACCATCATAACGTCCAACTTGCTCGTCGGTCTGGCGGTCGACGACATCAAGGAGGTTCTAGAACAGGCCGAGCTCAAGAGGCTGGGAATGCAGGCAAGTAGACCGACGCGCTCGCAAGACATAAAGAAATTCAATGACGGCTTTCATCATATTCAGGGGCTAAATTCGCAAAATTTATTTTTCGTATGTTCGTTTTCCCATTGAACAGTGGGCTTCAGTTATGATATGTCCAGAGTAGTGATTGGCTGAAATTTTATCGTAAGAAAAAAATCTAGCGCAAGACTTTTTTTTAGAATTAGAAATAGCACTTCTTTTCAGTGAACACCGTCGGTGCCATCGTTGGGTGCAGCACGTCTAAAAAGTGAAGGGTACACACGCAGAGCAGTCACAGAATACCACAATGAAGACAAAAGAAAAAAAACAGAAGGTGTATTTCGACGAATCATCGCGTGAATTTCGTCAAATGTCTTAGAAATTCTGTTTGCCCGATGTGTCTTGCAACGTAATAGTGAGCAATGTGTTTCGGGCTTCGGACAGTTATAGAGCAAACGTTCTATGCTGTGATCTCTTGCCGCCATATTCTATCCCACAGGGGAAGACGAAAAGAATCTTCGTTTTTCTCTATTGAAACGTGCTTACATAATTTATTGAGTTGGCGATTAATGAAACAATTTCTCTCCGTTACAGCTATGAATCTCGGCCAACAGCAATTGTCATCTTGTCTAACAACTTTCAATTACGATGATCAGATATAGCCATTGAGACAGTTAGTGGATATAATTGTCGGCGTATGGCAACTTCCTTGACGCAGTCGACGATTACCGAATGTTCGCGCACAGGTGAAGCTAGTTCTGACAGTGGAGACGATGCTGCCCACGTGGGTCCGACGCCAAGTCATCGTGCAGAAGAGGACCGTAAAGCCTAACAAGAAGACCAAGCTGGCCATCCTACTGCGACGAATGTTCGGCATCAATGTCCACACGGTTCAACACAAAGGCCAAGACGAGAAAGTAAGCGAACAAAGTTCGAATTCACCACACGTAAATTAAACATTCGATTAAATGAAATTCGCGGGACGTGCTACGCAATGCGGTTACGCGAACAGAGTGAAAAACCAGCGTAAATAAATGCTTCCTACAAGATTTGAAAATGTATGATGAGGTTTTTTCTAATTAGTGAAAAGCTGAGTGGCACTTCTAAGTCACGTTGCTTCTAAGTCAGTCTGTGGAAATTACTCCGCATATCAGCACTTGAACTGTGCCTCAAGCTGGAATAACTGCCAGCCTTATCACCCCACTGCCGCAACCTTTGACTGTGGTAAGTTTCAACAAAATAATTTGAAACACAGTTTAATTAATGTATGTTTCAACCATTCTTCGTACATACCACCTGCGAATCTTATATCAATATATAGTCGTGGACATTTCATTCTTAAACCATTTTATCATGCCTTCTTTTCTGAGAAATACGGTTCGGCAACGGCTCATATGTGCATCGCCAGTCAGAATTGATGATGTGAAAAATACATACAAAATAGATTTAAATATGTAAATATATGAAATGTAAATATATCCTAAATATGATGTTATAGACCAGGTAAATATATGGATTGTTAAAGAAAGGTTTTCGCTTACCACACAAATTATGGTCTTTTTTAGCTTATGAGAGGGCTCAACGTTTGGTTAAAATGAACTTCAACCCTCGTCTTTTTTCGCTTGTAATGAAAAATTATCACAATATAACCGCGAACACAGTTCCGAAAATACTTCACTAACACCTTAACAAGATCAAAGTCTCTATTATCTCCGGTCATAGTCTCTAATGCACTGTCTGTAAAACAATGCAGATATGCATAAATATTTGTATTTGTTGGCTGTGCCTTCTCCAAAATTTTCGGCGCCGTTAGCTCAACCTGTTGTATCCGCTCCTTCTCGCCCAGTACACGGTAGAGAAGGTCTACGAGCACCAGGAGGCCATGGAGCGCATGCTGAGACACCTCGAGGAGCGAATGAACATCCTCACCCAGCAGGGTCACCGGCTCGAGAAGGCCCTGAACGCGCTGTCGCATCGCCTGGACGACGACTCGGACGGCAGGTCTCGCTCGGCGAGAACGTCGTTGTCTAACGACTTGTGACCGCGCGGGCCAACTGCGGTCCATCGTTAATAGAGTGTCGTGTTTGTGTGATCGTTCTCACATTTTTTACGTTTTTAACGGGTAAATAAAGGAGCGGTTGCACGTCAAATGCTGGCAGCCCCTCTTTAGCGAAGTGTTCCGTTGTTTTTATATGTGATGCCAGGGCATATAATGATGATCTTCCTGGGATGATTGGGCACCTACCCCCTCAAAAGGATTGGCCGAGAGTTGGGCGTAGCATATAGTCTGAAATCGTTAAGTGCTAATGCAGGCTATCGTGTTAATTAGATTGAAGAGTTAACTGTAACGAATCATAGTTCAAGCCTAGACCACGTTGCGTAACCTCCCAAAGACCAAGTATAGTTATGCCATGTTGACATACATACGTGCGTACGTACGTACGTACGTACATACATACATACATACATACATACATACATACATACATACATACATACATACATACATACATACATACATACATACATACATACATACATACATACATACATACGTACGTACGTACGTACGTACGTACGTACGTACATACATACATACATACATACATACATACATACATACATACATACATACATACATACATACATACATACATACATACATACATACATACATACATACATACATACATACATACATACATACATAGAAAGGACAACGAAGAAAGAGGCTCACGAATCTGATCATAGTTATTTCTATCAAGAAACAGAGATTATTTGAACGTTTGCTTCGTAAGCATCTATATTTATTCCGAGCTTTATCTCTAAACTGATTTTAGGGCGAAGCTCCTTAAGGCGTGGGTCATGCGTCTCCTGTAGGCAGTAGCCACCTCTCGTTTTAGTTTTTGGAATGTCCGCTGGATGTCGTTATATGTATATGATGAAAAAATGCGAGATAGCGGCACTAGAACTGTTCACTGGACGGACGGACGGACGGACGGACGGACGGACGGGCGCGGCCAGCGAAGGATTCACGATTTGCCGATAAACCCTTCGAAGCTTCGCCCCACTCATCATCATTACTGATCATCAGCATCCTTCATTATCGTCATCATCACTCCATGAATATGCTGTCATTTTTTTAAGATTGGTTTTGGTTTCATTACTTTAAGCATCCCGCCACATTCGCTCATCCCCCTTTGTGGGTGCGCGCCATCCACATGAGGTCTCAACCATTATCATCATTATCATCACCGATAGGGGCACAGCGCTTGCCTACTCGTGAGGAACGAGGTAACAAAAACTCACAAGGTCACTTATGCTTTGTCTTCTTTCTTTTCTCATTTGATGTACTAATCTGCTACAATGCCTAACAGTCAAGTTCCTTGAATCACACATCTACACTGGGAGATTTGTTGGTTGATTATTTGGTTCTTAAATTCCTGGCGCGCAATCCACCCCGGGAGAGCGGCCATGAAGCGGAAGATACCTTATTTTAGAAATAACATTGTATTAAAAGCCAAATACGTTTAGATATGAATGTTTGAAAATGGTATTGGTGAAACAAATAAAATAGCATTAAAGAGAGAACAAATAAAATAAAGTAAAAAAACACAACAAACTAATAGTGTTGAAAATAAAGTGAATTTATGCCTAAGCATAATATTCTATTCGTTTTGTTTTCCTTGGGAAATCGCAAAATGTTTAGAAAATGCACCTGAGGCTAAAGCCCTTTTCAGTTGCTCCAAAGACAAGGACCACCGGATGGCACAAATTTAAAGCCATCCTACGGAAAGGTTTTTCCAACAGTCGTTTCCTTTGATTCGCAGATAACCTTCATGTTAAGAAGAAATGGTGCATAGATTCACTCTCGTTGCAGTGCAGGCATAAGGGTAACTGTACCAGACCAGGTCTTTGTAGGCAAAGATTCAGTGGGGGAACTTGGTATCATAGTCTAGTAATTGATATTTCCGCCCTTCTGCCAAGAGCAGGTAACGCTATACCATAACGTCACCTTTTCCTCCTCATCTACATTCCAAGAACGCATCTCTGATCATCACAAATGATAACTGAATCTTTCGCCGTTGGCGATTTGAAATCACACTTTTTAAGAAGCACCACTTCAATGCGAACCTTAGAGTAAATGCAACTGAACTATTTCATATAGAATACATATACATGTTGGGTCACAATGAAATCAGACTTTTGGGCTTAAACTGGAACAGATACTTCATTTGCTGCTCCTTGAACAGATACTTCACTTGCTGCTCCTTGAGCACACGGCCATAACCTGGAACGCTACAAAAATACATTTAAACTCATACTTCGTGATGTATACTTGTATACATGCTTCTAATACACTTACAAAGTCAACCCCACAGTGATCAATGGTTATAAGTGAGGACGCGCCGTTGACTTTAGTTTTATTATCATCATCATAATTGAGAAGCAAAGCTTAAGGATGACTTCGATGTGCTCGTCGGAAACACGCATCAACGCCGGAGGCCCTGAAGGTGGAGGAGGCCCTGTTCTGGAAGCTCTGCCCGGGTCTGCATCCGGTGACGTGGCCAGCGTCGACGGGTCGGCTCGTGCGCAGCTTCCCGCGATTCTGGAAGAGCTCCGGCGCGAGCAGCGCAGGGACCAGCGCTACGTGCTCGTCGGCTGCCTGCTCGTCTCGCTCGCCATCGGCACCGTCGTGGCCGTGCTCGTGTCGCGCCTTTCGACGGACGCGTCGCCCGACCGCCGGCCGCCGCCCCCGCCCCCTGCCGGCGGGCCACCGCAGAGACCGTCGCTTTCAGAAGCGGCCGACGAGGGACCCAGGGCAGATGGTCAACGACCTACCTCGTGGGACCTGCTGATACCCAGCGGCATATTCACCAATCAAAGCGCCCCTGCGTGAACGACGTCAGAGCTGGAAAGGGCATGTGACTGATTTAAGTCGTATGCACGCTATAGTCTGATACTTGAAACGAACTGACTCATGCGATACACGTTTCAGCAGCGCATTTCCCAGGAAACGGTGCTCGAAGCCGAAGCGACAGGGGTGCGAAGTAATCATGCAGCGTCATAACGCCTTTATGCCGGGCATGACCGAGTGAGCGACCGACTTCAAAACAAAGGGTGATGTCCGTGAAGAACACGAGTATGGAGTGATGATTGATTGCGGGGGTGTCTCCCGTCCGTCCTTGGAATAGTAGTACATATATCGATTCCAGTAAATGCGTGCCTATCACCAATGAAGCAGTAGCCCTTTGTGATTTAAAAGGCTAAGTTTATAGATAGTTAACGTCCTCTGATAATTTTACTACCCAAATCGAGCTTATATACTCAATTCATGCATCTTTACTCCACACAAATATTCGACGCGCGGTGCGATGTTATTGATTCCGCAAAAAATATATTACCAATTGTCAAGCCTTTTTTGTCTCACATATGGTTCTACTTATACCGCACGTTACCCGAGCGTCACACCGTATAATGTAAATTGATAAAGTGACAGAGTCGACAACAAAGCTACGTCCTAGTGACCATAATACATTGAGGTCACTTAGTATAAAGGGTTTGTGCTTGTGCTTTATATTGGTCTGCCACAATTATGATTGGTATTGGTCTATTGTTAGACCTCGTTTTTTGTGTGTGTATGTGTCTCACATATCTTTCAAATATACCGTACGTTACCCCAGCACTACCCCATGTAATGCAGCCGTGACAACGGACAAGCCTCACCCTTAACATCCTCAAACTTTTTTTTTCGAGCTTGGTGACGCATAAGTCACCACCCCGTCATAATGAAGGCATCTATATACAAGCATCTACACATTCATGCAGACTCGGCGGAACTACTGCTCCGCGAATCTGACATGCACGTTGAAATCTTTCGATAAACGCAGATATTATTATTGTTAACTTACGTTCGTGCATCATGTCCGCCTTTAACTTCTCCCTGTACAGCGCTTAGGACGGGTAAACCAACATTCAACGATTACACGACGATCACTCATATCGCAGTGATCGGTTATCCTAACAGCACATTACCTTTGCGTAAACTCACATAAGTTGTGGCGTTTGGATTAGCGTTGTCTGGCGATCCATAAAGCAAGCTCAGAGCTGGTCAATCGACGCTAATCTCGATTGCGCTTAGAGTACCATATCTGTGGTTGGAATCGTTGCGCATCGGATGGGACAAACACAGGAGGGTAAAGACAGAGTAAACAGAAAGAGCACAAACTATCAACAAATGTGAAGCTGATAGTCGGCACTTTTCCCGTTAGCTCTTGTCTTTACCCTCTTGTGTTCGTCCGATCCGATGCGCAACGATTCCAACCACAGATATGCGCAGACTAATGATAATTGTCGAGGTTTAAGGTCTCAAAACCACCATATGATTATGAGAGACGCCGAAGTGGAGGGCTCCGGCAATTTCGGCCACTTGGCGTTCTTTAACGTGCAACTAAATGTAAGCACATGAGCCTCGAGGATTTTCACTTCCATCAAAAACGCTGCCTCATGGCCGGGAATCGATGCCGCGATGATGATGATGATGTTTGAAGTTTTGTGGCGCAAGGGCCATTTCACGGCCAAAGAGCGCCAGTTCATGTTACTAAGAATATGGACAATGATTGTGATAAGCGGCTGTATAAGGGCCATAAAATTCCTCGCGGTAAGGCGGGTAAAAACATACAAGTAATAAAATCATGACCATGCCGTGAAAGGTGTGTGTGGTGAGGATAGATGACAAGAGTTGGTTATTATAAAAAAAACGATGGTGGATATGAATGGCATTAGCACAAGTGCCTCACTCGTTCACACCCTTGCGTCCAAGGGCCGTGAGGCAAGTGCTTTCTTGTGTAACCGCCGCAGCAAAAACCTCTCGAGAGAGGTCGTGCTACGGAATGCCCGGGTGTATGATATGAAAATTATTGATTTCTTTTAAAAACGCTAACAATGATTTGTGACTAAAAAGCGGTTCCCTATCGACGAACATTGCAGGGTGTAAAGGTATATGTTGTCGGTAGGGTAATGTAAAATGTTGTTTTCTTATAGTTTCTAAGTGTTTACACTGGATTAACATGTGAAGGACGGTTAATGGTTCACCACATCTGTCACACAATGGTGGATCGCCACCAGACAAAAGATATGTGTGTGTCGTGTATGTGTGTCCTATCCTGAGTCTCGTTAGTATTACCTCTGTATGACGCGATTTCGATACAGGCAGCCAATGACCAAGGTGTGGCTTAATAACGTGTAGTTTGTTTTGTGTGTGTGTATCCCACTTGCTCTGCCAGTAGTCCCGGAGGTTTCGTTTGAGAGACGGCTTAAGATCAAGGGCCGGGATTGATATGGATGTAATGGCGGTGCTCTCATGGACGGATGCAGCGAGCTGATCCGCCCTCACGTTGCCTTGAATCTCACGGTGCCCTGGCACCCAGCACACTACAACATGTTGTTTGAGTGTGCAGAGTGTGCATAAAATAGAGTAAAGTGAGACAAGGACTGGGTTTTTGTGTTTTTTAAGAGTGTGCAGAGCCGTTACTACACTGAGGGAGTCTGTATAAATTATAGCTTTTTGTATTTGTAATTGTTTGATGTGTTTAGCTGCCACAAGTATCGCGTAAGCTTCCGCTGTGAAGATACTTGTGCGTGGATGTAGAGGGCCAGCATCTGAAAAGGATGGGCCGACAGCAGCGTAGGACATAGAGGAGTTAGTCTTGGAGGCATCTGTGAAGAACTCAGGACGTGTGTATTTGTGTTGAAGTTCCAAAAAGTATGTTCGGATATGGGCAATAGGTGCATGTTTTGTAACTTCTAGGAAAGACACATCGCAGTCTATAGTCTGCCACTGCCACGGTGGCGGGTATGCTACAGGAGCCATTAAACTGTGTTCAAGTGACACTGCAGTTTCTTGAGCTAGACACTTCAGGCGAACTGAGAAGGGCTGCCTCATCGAAGGCCTGTTTTGAAGCAGAGTTGAGCTCGACAAATCATTAATTGTAGAGTATGAGGGGTGCTCCTTGTCTGCTTTCACCTTAAGGAAGTAAACAAAGGACATGTAGGTTCTTTGCAGATGAAGCGACCACTCATTTGACTCAACGTAAAGGCTTTCTACGGGGATGGTGCGAAAAGCACCCTTAGAAAGGCGGATGCCCAAATGGTGCACGGGGTCCAGCATCTTCAAGGCACTTTGAGTAGCAGACTGATAGACAACGGCCCCATAATCTAAGCGGGTGCGAATGAGGCTTCTATAGAGGTTCATGAGGCATTGCCTATCACTACCCCAAGTAGTACGTGACAACACTTTTAAAACATTCATGGCTTTTAAACATTTTGTTTTTAGATACTTGATGTACGGCACGAAGGTCAACTTGTCGTCCAAGATTAGGCCTAAGAATTTATGCTCGGCTTTGACGGACAGACGTTGCCCGTTCAGTCGAATGTCAGGTTCCGAGTGCATGCCTCTCTTTCGAGAGAACAAAACACACGTGCTTTTGTGTGGGTGTGGGTTCAGTCGGAATCCATTTTCCTCTGCCCATTTGGAGAGCTTGTTTAAACCTAACTGAACCTGCCGCTCACACAATGCCAGATTGCAAGACCTAAAGCCAAGCTGGACGTCATCGACATATGTGCAATAAAACATATTGCGTGGGATGGTCAAGCGCAAGGAATTCATTTTTATGAGAAAAAGTGTGCAGCTAAGTACACCACCTTGTGGCACGCCTGTTTCCTGAACAAATGTTTGGGAAAAAACCGTGCCCACTCGGACACGGAATGTCCGGTTTGACAGGTAACTTTTGATTATGTGAAACATTCTTCCGCGCACGCCAAGGTGGGAAAGGTCTCTTAGAATTCCGAAACGCCATGTTGTATCATAAGCCTTTTCGATATCGAGGAACACAGAGAGAAAATATTGTTTATGGACGAAGGCGTCTCTGATCTGTGCCTCGATACGAACAAGGTGGTCTGTGGTGGATCTACCTTTTCGAAACCCGCACTGGAATGGGTCGAGCAAATTATTTGTTTCAAGGAAATGTACAAGTCGGCAGTTTATCATTTTTTCGAAGACTTTGCACAAGCAGCTTGTAAGTGCTATAGGCCTATAACTCGAGGGTAAAGAAGGGTCTTTGCCCTCTTTCAAAATGGGAATAATAATAGCCTCTTTCCAGGAGGTAGGGATAGCGCCAGAAAACCAGATAGCATTGTACAAACAAAGTAACGTTTTTCGTGTTTCGATTGATAGGTTTTTTAACATTTCATACACCACACGGTCAGAACCTGGGGCAGAAGTACTGCAGGAGTTTAGAGACATTTGCAGCTCAGCTAGACTGAAAGCTTGGTTATATGCCTCGGATCTAGTGCATTTGTGTTCAAGTTTCTGCTTTTCTATTCTTGTTCTGTATTTTTGGAAAGTGTCAGTATAGTGGGATGAGCTGGACACCTGTTCGAAGTGTGCACCGAGGAAGTTTGCCTGATCTTCCAAGGTATCACCCCGAGTGTCCACGAGTGGAAGTGTGTGTACTTGTTTTCCTGCTATCCTACCGACCATGTTCCACACTTTAGCCTCCTGTGTGTATGAATTGATCCCTGACAAAAACTTCTGCCAGCTTTCTCTTCTGGCCTGCCGACGCGTTCTCCTGCCTTGAGACTTTATCTTCTTGAAGGTGTCAAGATTTTCGGCTGTCGGTGAGTTCCGAAGCAGCCTCCAAGCTCTGTTTTGCTGTTTGCGCGCGTTTCGGCATTCAGAGTTCCACCATGGCACACGCCGTTTTCCTGGGTGCCCATTTGTTTGTGGGATGCATTTTGTTGCAGCATCAATCAAAAAAGCTGTGAAGTAGTCGACAGCAACATCAATGCTTAAAGTACATATGTCACTCCAATCTATACGAGCGATGGTATGAAACCGTTCCCAGTCGGCTCTGTTTATGAGCCATTTGGGAACACGGGATGTACACTCAGTTGCTGTAGTTGTGCTCAAAACTACGGGAAAGTGGTCACTTCCGTACAGATTACTGACGACTTTCCACTGGAGTAAAGGCACAAGAGATGGAGACACTATGCTTAGGTCTATGGAGGAGTAGGTGTTATGTGCGAGATTATAATAGGTTGGTTCTTTTCTATTTAGGAGACATGCGTTCGACGAGAAAAGGAATTGTTCAATCAGTCGACCTCGCGCGTCGCAACGAGAGTCTCCCCATAGCCTGCTATGCGCATTGAAGTCTCCAAGGAGAACATAAGGCTCCGGAAGTTCATCAATTAAAGAGTATAAATCACGTTTTTGCAGCTGATAGCTAGGAGGGATGTAAATAGTGCAGATTGTGATTAGTTTATCAAAAAGAACCGCTCGAACAGCCACTGCCTCAAGGGATGTTTGGAGTTATAAGTGTGTGCATGCAATTCCTTGATTCACTATGATGGCAACACCTCCTGATGATGTCATGGCATCATCACGGTCATTTCGAAAAATAACGTATTTGCGAAGAAAATTTGTGTGTTTTGAATTAAGGTGTGTTTCTTGTACACACAGCACTTTTGGTGAGTGTTCGTGTAGGAGTTCTTGGATGTCGTCCAGGTTTCTGAGAAGGCCCCTGACGTTCCATTGTATAATTTGAGTGTTCATGGTGAATGTAAAATAATGCTGTGTGTACGAAGAGCGAGTGGCTCTTTAGACGGAGAGTTTGAGCTCACTTAACAGGGCCGTCACCAGGCCCTGTTATTTGCTTTTTTGTTTTCTTGGCGCGCTCCAAGAAGCCACGCCGCTCTTTCGGCACCAAGGGTGCCGACGTATCCATTGCCTCCTCAGAGGCACTGGGTGCCCGCACATGCAAGCTGGTGGTTCGGATTTTAGGCCTCGCCTGGTGAGGGGAGGCCTTGAGACCCGAAGACCCTGGAGTCTCCGGCCTCGATTCGTTAGGAGGCGGAGTAGACTGAACTACTGCCGCCTTGGGGGCAGGTGCCACAGCCGTCGGCTCGCTCTGCGCTGGCCGAAGGAGTGGCGAGGGCTGGTGCGGCGTTGCCCCCTGACGCGCCGCATCAGCATATGTAGCGCCATAAAATGGCGACACTCTTCGTCTTGCTTCCTTGAATGTGATATTTTCTTTAATTTTCAATGTGATAATTTCATTTTCTTTTTTCCAAAATGAGCAAGACCGTGAGTATGCGGCATGATTTCCGCCACAGTTCACACAGTGTGATGGTTCTTCGCAATTGTCAGAATTGTGGCCTGACACTCCACATTGTGCACAAGTTTGGTGACCACGACAGCTTTGTGAGCCGTGGCCATACTTCTGGCATTTAAAACAACGACGTGGGTTAGGTATGTATGGTCTGATCGACGTCTTAGTGTACCCTGTTTGAATACTTTCTGGCAGATTACTGGAAGCGAACGTGAGTATTAGGTGTTTTGTTGGTGTTACCTTGTTGTCTCTTCTAATGGTGATCCTTTGTACATTGGTCACATTCTGACTCTTCCACCCCTCCAGAAGTTCCTCTTCAGTCAAGCCGAGCAAATCAGCATCAGATACTACTCCACGGGTTGTGTTCATGGATCTGTGTGGCGTTACAGTAATGGGAGTGTCACCAAAAGTTGAAAGATTTTGTAGCTTTTCAAACTGTTCTTTTTCTCGAACTTCAAGGAGAAGGTCTCCGCTGGCCATTTTGGTAACTTTGTACCCGGCTCCTAGAGTTTCTGTGAGACATCTGGCTACTACAAAGGGGGATACAGTTCTGGCTTGCTTGCTGCTGATCTCACTATGTATAACATGAAAATGGGGGAAGTTTTCAGTTGAACGGTTGAAAAATCTTAAGTCTTCGGTGTGTACGCGCTTTAAGGCGGTACGATCATTCAATAATGGAAATGCTCTATGCATGTCAGTTTAATTTTCTTCAGCAGCGTTGGCGGCCACCCACCACGGAGCCCAACGAGGGGACGCTACAAGTTTGCGGGTGCTAAAACCTGCAGACGCCAGCCGTACAACGCTACTATAACCCAATGCGCCTAGACCAAGGTAGGCTATTTGCACAGGGTTAACCCTAGCCGCCAGGAAGTTTGGAAGTAAACAGAAGAGAGGAGAAGACAGGACAGATAAAAAGTGAGAGATAAAGACGAAGATGTAGGAAGAGAGAGATAGGAAAAGGCGACTGCCGATTTCCCCTGGGTGGGTCAGCCCAGGGGTGCCGTCTACGTGAAGCCGGGGCCAAAGGGGCGTGTTGCCTCTGCCGGGGGGCCTTAAAGGTCCAATCACCCAGCGTCGGCTCAACCCCCAGGATCCCCTTTTCCCCGGACACGGCAAAGCCACGCACGGCTAGGCGTGGGAGGGAGTCAAAACTCCCCCGTTAGCTCGGGTCCGTGGTGTCGCTACACACCAAACGCCTACTTGCGCAGGCGCCCCTGCGGGGAATCGATCCCGCGACCTGCGAGGCAGCAGACGAGTGATATACGCACCGACTCGCCCAGCAAGAAGTTCTTCTAAAGATATCGTAATGCCGCTATTTGTTATGATTATTATCATCAGGAGATTTAAGTGGAAAATTGATGCCAGCGGTGTCCTGGGATATGTGAGAACATCGCTTATTCTCAAATTATTCGTTCATTAGGGTTTGTCTTCTTCTCGCTACCCTAAAGCTCTTCCATATGATGCCGGACGCCTCACGCACTGTCCCGCTTGTCCCGCTTGTCTCCGCCGACATCGGCGAAGCGAGACGCGTTCGCACGCTCCGGCACTTGTCCCGCGGTCGCGTCCCTGTATTCCAGGTTGCTGGGTGGAGCGTTGCTCACCGACTCGGCGAACCGGAGACGCACGATGACCACGAGCACGACGAGGACGATGCCGCCGAACGCCAGTACCGAGCCGCGGACGACGCGTCGTTTGTGCCTCGCCTGCTCTCGCTGCATCTCCTCAAACGCTAACGACAAGTAGTCAGAGGTTGGCGGGCCGTTTCCGGGGCTATGGCGCATTCGCTCGGTAGCGGGACTGCAGGCTGATTCGGGTCCTCTGGTTGACGTGTCGCTTGTCGGGACCGTGCTGCGTACTGGGGATGACATCTTCGCGCCGGCCATGTCTTCGGGAATCTGTTCACTGGCTGCTGCGTTCGGCAGGTTGCTGCTGTTGTCCAGCTCTCTCCCGGGAACACCCATTTGTGCCGTTGTCCAACTGTTTTTCGTCTAACCTAAAGGAACGACAGCTGCATCCGCACTTGCGACGCGCAAAGGATGATGAGTATTATGCCCGTTAAAAAAAAAGGTTGATACCCACTCTGTGGAACATTTAGATATATCATATAGCTAGCTCTATGTCCCAAAACCACAATATGAATATGAGGGACATCGTGGAGGAGGGCGCTGAAAATTTGGACAACCTGGGGCTCTTCAATGTGCGTCTGAAACTAAGAACGCGGACCTCAAGTATTCCGCCTCCATCAAAATGCGGCTGGGATTTTATCCCACGACCTTCGGGGCAAACATTTTTTTTTTCAACAAAGCAACTCCATATGCAACACAGCAATACTTTTAAATGCGAAGCATTTCTTAACAAACTTCGGCCACTTTGAGCGTATCTATCTATCTATCTATCTATCTATCTATCTATCTATCTATCTATCTATCTATCTATCTATCTATCTAATCTATCTAATCTATCAAGCCGCCTACGACATTTAGTCCTCCTGGCCGTTTCAATAATGGTATCGATACCAAACTTGGCATAGTATAACATGACTGTAAGAAGAACCTATTTGACCTGTCATAACATGAAAATCATGACATGTATGTCATGAATATCATGATCTACATTTCATGGTCCAGCAGCTATTGCGGTGGTTTCATTCACTTGGCATGTTCCAAAACTGGTATGGTATGACAAGATTGCAATGCAAACACAAGTGACAGAACCTAACAAGAAATTCATGATATGCGTGTCATGTAACAACATGACTACATGCCACGCTCATGATGCTCTCGTGGACGTTTAGCTAGCGTCGCAAATACCGAATTCGGTATTACAGTCCATGAATGGATGACGAAGGTATCTGATTGGTGCAAACATGATAATCATGAGATGCGTGTCATGTAACGACATGACCACATGCCACGCTCATGATGCACTGGCGGCCGTTTCGCTAGCTTCACTTATACGAAATTCGGTATTACGGGACGTGAATGAATGACGAAGGTATGATACTGGTGTAAAACATGATAAACATGAGATGCGTGTCATGTAACATGACTACATGCTACGCTCATGATGCGCTCGCGGCCATTTCTCTAGTTTCACATCTATCAAACTCTGTATTACATGACGCGAACGGATGACATAGGTAAATGACACATCAAAACATGATAATCACGACATGCGTGTCATGTAACAACATGACTACATGCCACACTCACGATGCGCTTGCGGCGGTTTCGCTCGCTGCGCATATGCCAAATTTGGTATTAGGTAACGTCAGTGGATGGCGAAGGTATGTGCCTGGTCCAAACATGATAATCATGAGATGCGTGTCTTGTGAGAACATGACTACATGCCACAGTCAAGGCGCCAATATATTTCGACGTGATGCGGTGCACGTGCTCGCCGGCGTTCATTTCGTCACGTCACGCCGGCGTTGCCACGCCAGGCGCCAGTCCTGCTGCGCGGCGTTGCTTTGACGCATGCCCGTTTCAGCGCGTCCGGCGTCCCTCCGTCACGAAGAGATGGAGACGCAGGGTTGTCTGGGTGACGCATCGGCGCGAAATCCAGCATGTCGCATTTCGGGCCGGTTGCCGTCGGGCCGCGCCGACGGACGCCGGTCGAGCCTGGCGCCAGCATAGAGTGCTCGCGTTTTGCTAACGTAGCGTCGCTGTGCCCAGCGTGCGCGCGCGACAACGCTACATTGGAGTATATTTTGCCCTTCATGATACGCTCGCGGCCGTCTTGCTAGCTTCACATATACCAAATTTGGTGTTACGTGACGTCAACGCATGACGAAATACATGACTGGTGCATACATGATAATCCTGGCAAGCGTGTCATGTAAGAACATGACGACATACCACGCTCATAGCGTGCTCGTGGGCATTTCGCTCGCTCCACATGTATTAAATTTGGTATCACGTGTCGTGAACAGATGACGAAGGTAAACGACACATCTAAACATGATAATCACGACATGGAAGTCATGTACGACATCATTTACCTCCACCTCGTAACATTGAGCTGATTTTAAAGTGACATATCAACCTTTCTCATTTGTGATTCGCATATCATCGATTCCCACAGTACGTGGGATCTGCCATTTTTTTTTAATATGGATCATGGTACGCCTCGCGTTGGACGCTCACGGGAAACCACAAATGAGGCTGTAAAGAGTATCATGGCATAGCCAGTTTCTGAGGTGGGAGAAGCTCCGAGCATAATTAGGTTCGAAGAGTCGCTGGGGAATATCAAAGACGGTAGATTAGCGGAAAAAGTGATGCCGCATTTGTATAAGCAAAGCGTTAACTTACGGAGAAAAAAGTGGGAGGTGCAAGTGTGCGGCTGGCATTTTAACTCTTCGATGGATATTGGGACTAATATGTACCATTTTTTTTCTTTTTCAGTAAAAAGCTTTCTCCGTCGCTTCCTTTTGCCATCAGCTCAATGCTTTTCCGCTACAGTGTATGAGGAACATTTAGGAACCATATATATATATATATATATATATATATATATATATATATATATATATATATATATATATATATATATATATATATATATATATATATATATATTGCACATTTCGCGTTCATTATCCTCATGCATACCCCAGCGACACATGCCCATCATGTGGACACACAGCGACACTCGCATACATGCTCTGGGAGTGTAGAACAAATCCTCCCGACTCTACCTCAAGCAAGTGGGAGAGGTCCCTCAGGAGCTCGCTTCTCGCCGACCAGCAATGGGTCGTCCAGCAGGCCCACGAAGCGGCCGCCAGGTACTCCCTGTCGGTCCCTACGTGGGAGACGCCCGTTACGCGCTAAGCGCGTCCTGAAGTACTGAAATAAAGTTTTTTTTTTTTTCATTCCATTCCATTGCACTGGTGTCGGTGATACGTTCAGTTTAAATTCGCTTTGTGCTGTAGCACTTTTTTGGGGGGCGAAGCTCCTTATGGCTTGGCTTGTGCGTCCCCGTTGTGAGTAACTTCCACTCGTTAATTCTTGAATCAGCTATGGAGGGCGGTACTTGTACTGTACTCTGAAACTACAAATGGTACTACACTAGAGGACATTACTTGTAGAAAAAAAGGATTGACGTCACTCGTACGGAAGGAGAGAAAGACGATCACGTGTTCTTCGGTGGCTCCGTGCGCCAGAGGGCGCTCTATAGTACAATAAAAGCGCCGTTCTGGTGCGCGCTCGCGCATTCAGTAGAGGCTCGGCGACGGAGGATGAACAAGGCTGCTGAGCAGCGTGCGCGCAGGGCGGCGGCGGCTCGCGCTCGAAGAAGGGACCCCTGCGTGCGGGCGCGCGAGGCAGAAGAGCACACCACGAAGCTGTGCGGCGGCGCTGCGAGCACCTCGCAGTACGACAACGGGAGGCCGAAGCGGCGTGGCAGCGGCGTGCGCACTCAGTTGGCCCCACTCTCCATCAATCAGCCCGTGCATATGCTGTCATTTTTTTAATTGTCACATTATGTGCAAAATAGCTAAAGTTCCAGATTTATGGTAGTTTTCTCCCTTTTTGGATCTTGAAAGAAGTTTTTAACATGCCACTATAAATTTTCTTTCAGAATCGAAGCTGTATATCGGCCAAAACTATTGTTAGCAAAAGATGAAGTAATTCCTTACTTAGCCTAACCATTCTCGGCCAAAAAATAAATAAACTAAGATTACCTTCTAGATTGTCTCAGCTTCTGAACAGGCTTGGAAGCCCAGTCAGTTATAAGCCATATTTTCACGGAAACAAATGAACAAACTTAGTTAACTACATAGCACCCACGCACAGCTGTTTTCTTCGAGTTAGAAGGGCATTATTTTGTTATAAAATATCACTTTGTTACGGAGAAGGCCTTCAAGTTATTTTTTTATCCTTTTTTAGAAGTGTGAGAGCGGTAGCAAATAGACCAAAAGCTGCGGCTAAAATGATGTTTCTGGAATGGAAGGTCAAAGGAAAAGAATGACAAAATCGATGCTTTAGGCAGGCACAAACGAAAAAAGAGACACATTTACAAGATCTATGAGAAGAGCTAATATCTCAGGCCTGAATATAGTTCACAAATTTCACGCAGCAGTTGTAAACGCACTTACAGAATTCAATGCATTCATTGACATCACGTCGATGTGGCTTGCCGTGGTTCATGACCACAATATTATAATATGGACAGAAATTCAGGTATAACTGAGGTTTTCGTTCTTACCTACACCAACCAAACAAACAGAGAGAAGCTGAAACGGTTGATGTATGCGAAGTCTTCAGACAGGGCCACTCGGCTGAACACAACAGGAAGAAGCGCATATTGCGTGCCACATCTGGAAATAAGGCACCCCACAAATTTTTCTTTGCGCATTTTTTGACTCGTCTCTCTGTACCACTTGTATCGGGCCTTTTCGTGCTAGAAATTCGGCAAAAGGATTACAGCTTGGTGTCCTCGTGAGACAATGGGGCAGCTGTTACCCACTTTTTCAGACACATCATGGGTCAATGAGACACATACATCCTACTTTTCTTTTCGTGAAGCAATGGTCATATTTTGGTGAAACTTGCTTCATGCTTTCTAATCAAGCTATTTAGATATTCCACTGGCATAATTCATGCAAAAATATTGAACCCGCAAAGGGTTAAGTGATGTGGTAACAAATATCGCTAATGGAAAAGCCGGATTTAATTTGTCGACCTCAAGAACTCAATCAAGGAGGGCAAAGACTTTAGGCCGAACTAAAAGATATTTGATAATATTGATACAAGCCATCATTAACATCAACAAAGGCACCATAAAGGCGATGAAGATGACGATTGAACAAAAGCTCGTGGGAGATTGCCACTCCGCCATCTTGGTTCAAGGACACTGTGTACTCCGTCCGCAATCGGTAAATATACTTCTACCCTCTGCCTACCTCACCCCGTGACATTTTGGTGGAGGTGCAACGCAAGTTTCAGTTTCGCCGCAAGGGCGAAGCAAGGAATGCGATAACGACAAAATCGACATGTTATACGAAGTACGGAGCAGCTCACTTGTTTGGGCAAGCGCAACCGCTGCAGCGAGACAAGCGACCTTCTAGCTGTCCATGGCTACAACGCAAATTTTGTGATGAGAGCAAGAGCCATCTGCCGATTGCCTGTAATACTACGGGATACTACGTTCGCTACCATGCCCGGTCGGTCAAAATGCGCGTGTACTGCCGGAGCCACGCAGCCCCCCCCCCCCCCCCGCCCTCTGCTCCAATCCGCACGCGCCTTTCACGTGACGAAACAAAACCAGAGCGCTTTCCTTCTGCCTGAGCAGAGATTGTCGGCAAACATCGCACACTTTGAGTCACACGGAAAATGCGGCACATGAGCGATGAGATAGACTTCGACTTTATACGGAACATCATGGAGACGTCGAGGAACACGGCAAAAATTGGCTCCGAGTGTCCATGTTGTTGAAAATGCTTCTTTAGTGCTCGGTGGCGCACACGTCACCAACCCGTCATGAAGGGAACGCTCAGTGCATCGACCCTTCCTCGGTGGCATTTCTATGCGGAGACGGCGCGCACGTTGAAGTCTTTCAGCGAGATGCTACTGATCTAGTGCGAACGTATGTTCGCGCACCCTGCCCGCCTTTCGCTTCTTACTGCCACGTGAACAGTCAGAAATACATAACGCAACATTTAACGATTACGCGACAATAACTGATATCTTAGTGTAGGTTATACTGTGTAAGAACAAACTACCTTTGCGCAAACTCGTAATTCATGGCATTGTCTGGCACTTCGTAAAACAAACGAAGAGGATAGCTGAAATTTCGCGTTAATCGTCGCCATTTTTTTTATTGGGAAGGCGAGACAGGTGGTCAACGCCAGTGAGGTCCTGGACCAAAGGACTGTCCCGATCCAGTTACCAAATTGTTCCTCCATTAAAGTGCCTCTTCCTCTCGCCACCCTTGCGCTTCCATGTGTTGCCTGACGCCCCACGCACTGTAGTAATGGTCTTGCCGCTTGTCTCCGCCGACATCGGCGAACCGAGACGCGTTCGCACGCTCCGACAGTTCATCCGCGCTCGCACGCCCGTATTGCAGCGTGCTGGGTGGAGCGTTGCTCACCGACTCGGCGAACAGGAGACGCACGATGACCACGAGCATGACGAGGACGATGCCGCCTAACGCCATCACCGAGCCGCGGATGATGCGCCATTTGTGCCTCTCCTGCTCTTGCTGCATCTCCTCCAACGCTAACGACAAGTAGGCTGAAGACGGCGGGGCGCTCCCGGGGCTACGGCACGTCCGCTGGGTAGCGGGACTGCAGGCCGATTCGGGTCTTCCGGCCGACGTGTCGCTTGTCGGGAACATGCTGCGTACTGGCGATGGCATCTTCGCACCGGCCATGTCTTCGGGAATCTGTTCGCTAGCTGCTGCTTTCGGCAGGTTGCTGCTGTTGTCCAGCTCTCTCCCCGCAGCATGCATCTGTGTCGTTTTCTATACTGTTCTTCTTCTTACCTAAGCGACAGATGCATCCGCACTTGTGATGATGGTGGTGGTGGTGGTGATGATGATGATTATGATGATGATGTGTCCCTTCCAAATTGGCTCGTACCCAACCCACTCAGTTGCCTGGAACAAGTATTTGGCATTGGAAGGTTTTGATATGCCATACAATGAAATTGTTTGTGTTTCACGTCCCAGACCCACGACATAATTAAGACAGAGCCGTAGTCGGGGGGTTCGGATATTTCGACCCCCTGGGATTCCTTGACGTGCACCTAAATCTACAGCGTCGGCAGGGGAGTGCAAAAGGGGCACTTTCCCCTCTCAAGCCTCCCGAGCACTTTTACCCTCCCCACCAAGTTAGAACAGCGCTCTCCCTCTCTGCCAATCACGATGCAACACGGGCGTGCACGCCCCAAATACAAAATCCTGCCGACGCTCACGCGGAAATCGAAGTATGCACGGGCCTCGACCACTCCGCCTCCGTCGAAATCCCTGTTGCTTCGACCAAAATTCGATAACGCGAACTTCGGGTCCACACTGAAACACTGCAGCCACTAGACCACCACCGTAGGTAACATTTAGATACCACAATGAAGTATACGTTAATGATAAAAAAATAAAAAAACAACATGTATAACGTATAAGCTCCAAGTATTCGCGGTTTCGCATTCAGATCAGGCGGTTTTATTGATAACCTGACAAGAACAATCTATAGTAATGATACAAAGTTTAATACTTTTATTTTTAAAGAAAGGTAGGAACAGAAATGCTATACATTTTGTTGCTTGAATCAAACTACAAGTGGCAGCATAAAAGACATTCTTGGGGCAATATCCCAGCAGCAGTAGGAGCAGTTGTTGGTTCCTCGATTTTGCTTACGGAAGAAAAAAAAAACACGAGGAAAGTGAAAATGCTTATTTTGCTCCAACAAATATTGCCATCTGCATTGGCGGTGCCATGGTTATAGTATTCAATAATTTTCTGGCAATGAACTTTTGTCACAGTCCCTAGAAATTATTTTTTCTCATAGATAAAAAAGGAGGTTGGCGGGGGGGAGCCAGTTTTTCAGGCAAACCATTTCGATTCCCCACAATATTAATAATTGATGGGGTTTAACATCTGAAAGCTACGTTATGATTATGAGAGCACCGCAGTGTAGGGCTCTGGAAATTTCGAACACATGGGGTTCTTTAACGTGCACCTGAATTTCGAGTAGGTGGACCGCAAGCATTTCCGCCTAGATCAGAAATGCGGCCCCCGCGGCCAGGATTTAACCTTCTACGTCATCAGTCGAGCGCCGTGGATACTAGACCGCAGGGGCGTAGCCAGGGGGTGGCACACCAGGCCCATGCCCCCCCCCCTCCCATTTCCGAAAAACAATTCTGGCTACGCCCCTGCTGGACCACCGAGGCAGTTTTCGATGGCACTGATGATGATGACGATGATGATGATGATGATGATGATAATGTGATGCTTGTATAGTCGGTTTAAAGCAGCGTTCGACCTAAAAGCAAGGCATTGATGATTGATTTGTGGGGTTTAACGTCCCAAAACAACCATATGATTATGAGAGACGCCGTAGTAGAGGGCTCCGGAAATTTCGACCACCTGGATTTCTTTAGCGTGCGCCCAAATCTGAGCACATGGGCTTACAACATTTCCGCCTCCATCGGAAATGCAGCCGCCGCAGCCGGGATTTGAACCCGCGACCTGCGGGTCAGCAGCCGAGTACCTTGGCCACTAGACCACCGCGGCGGGGCACCTAAAAGCAAGGCAACATGTCCCACAATCACTTCGTAAACAGTGCGGCATCCACTTTCTTCGCTGTTTCGCATTTGTTTTCAAGCGGTTGTAGCCTGGACGGTGATGAAAAGCTACTACAGTAATCCATGATACGATCAGAAACCAATCTAGCGTATCTTTATCGCTACTAGCGTCATGGCATGATGAACGCTGTTCGAGTTACTTTTCATCCTTCCTGTACATTTGGCTTCCTAGTAGTTTGGCACTGGAAGGTGATGCCAAGTGCAGTCTCTTTTTTTGTTTCTTTTGTTTTGTTTTCTAGAAAAAACTACATCTCACGCCTGAGCTTCGAAATTGACCGCTCGCTGTTGATTTATCACGGAGCGAGCGGTTCTGGCGGCTTTTTAACCACCACACCATCATTGAATTTTATACCCTGGATAACTACTTCACGGTTCTTCTTCCCATTGTGCAGAAAAGCACGCTTCACAGGCGATGATCTGACAGAGTGTTGAATCAAGCGTAGGGTCCAGCATTTTAGGAGAAAAACAATAGACTTCGAATAACAGCCGCTACAAAAAATGATAGCAAAAATATTAATGTTAAAGGTTTCTTCGATGTTATTTGAAACGAACTTTTTTCCAACCTTTTGGCACTGGGAAGTGACAGTAGCTAGCTGGAACATTCCACGAATAAACATGTTACTGTTGACATCACTGAGTGCATTGCTTTTAGAGAATGCGTATAAAAGATTACATGGACACTCTCGGTTGGTTTTCACCGTCGCCGTCATGTCCCGAATATGTATATGTATGTGTATATATGCATATAAAAGGCACAAAGAAAAAATTTTACGGCACACCAACAGAGATTCAAGCCAGTGACGCCTCGCTCTTCAGAGCACTGCGTTATTCAACTAGGCCACACCGCTTATGCTATCCATCTCACTAAAGGACACGCTTACAGTCAATGGACTCTAAAAAACATTCTTGAGCAAAACTTGTTATGTCTCGCTGTTATGCAGCACGAAAATGGGACCGCTATTTCCGCAGACAGGTTTTTGTCTCATAACCGCCGGTTTCATAACCAATCCCCCGCGGTGGGCGGGAGCCATATACTAAAGAACAAGCAAGCAAATTTTTCCCACCACCCAGCTGCTTCCGGCGTCGACGAACACGCTGCAGTGTCTAGGACAATTTGAGGTGGAGGTTTCGGTGGCGTGCATTGGAACTGTACTTTTCACTACCGTCACTGGTATTGTCGACGTCGACTGAGGCCAAGGAAGGAAACACCGGAAAAACGTCGGCGAAACCTTTATGTAGTTTGGTCTTTGTTATGTAACCGCGTGTCGTACGAACGCCTGCAGAACAGCTCTAACGGGAGGCTAGTCACGCCAAAGCAAGGCGGGCTCGCACACGTGCCTAGATACAAGAACGTACTGCTGCGCGCGCGAGTATCACTGTAACTCAATGCACGTTCCACCACGTTCACTACATTTCGTATGGTTAATTCCTAAATACTCTAGCCTTACTTCGTATAATCATCCAATGTGTTGCTATCCCATTTATTGCTTCGACCTTGTGGTGAAACTGTGATTTTTATAATCTTAGGCGATTTGCGAGTGTCTTGCAGGGACTCACGAGAAACTATGTCAGGGAGCACACACAGCAATGGAGAAATGGTGGCATAGCGGACGTACAACACGTCTGGCATGCGTGCGTGTCAGTACAGCGATCTGCGATGCGCGAAAAGCGGCGTCGTTTTAAACGCGCTACCTGCTGGCACGTGGTTCCGATCCTCTAGTTTCGTGCGAAACGGCGGCGCCGACGGCGTGCACGTGTCTGCCGTCGGTGTTTTCTTCGTATGTACGTGCCCTTTCCCACCCAATTGCTATGCTATAGTATACAAGACTGTGGTTGGTCACATTTTTCTTATCTTCTTTTTCATTTCATTTCAATCACTCTCTTTTTTCCTCTTTCTCTCTCTGCATTCTTTCTCTCACCCATCAGAGTTATTGCATCTCACTCCGGACAAACTAGTGCACGTGTTCTGGGAGCGAAGCAGAAGATGAAGAGGATGAAGCCTGCCGGTCCATTATAAAAGTGTTCTTTTCTGTGCCACACGTCATAACGGAAAGCGTAACAGCTATGCCGAGAAATTGTGGAGTACGCTTTGAATGATTCTGTGTTTGCAGGCGCTGCCAAGCAGACAGCTTAACATTCTTATCCTAACATGGCTGCGCCAAGCTGGCGCGCTCACAAGTGGCCGTAATCACGATTTTTTCCCCTTGAGGTGCCTATCCGCAACGGTATCACCAGAGTCCTTTCTGGTATCACAGCAGGCACTGGCATCAAAGTCCGAATCACTTCCCGAAAATAACGAAGATGTTTCACGGGACTCGTCGGCCACACCACAAGTTCAGGGGCACAGTTTACCTTTATGTGACAAATCGGGATCGCAGCAAACGCGACCGATAGGCACAGGACGTACCACTGCGACAGCGGGCATATATACACTGGGGATTAGTCGCAATTGCGTTTTAACGGAAGTAAGCTTCTAAACGAGGGCGTATCAGCGATGTTCTACTGTTAAAAAACAAGACGCAGCACTCGTAAATTGTTACTTGTTTGGGAATTCGAACTTTAGTCTAATATTCACCTCTTCGCCATATGAGCCACCGAGGCTGAATGTTCGGGGGAAAAATACGATACGAACACCCATTTTTCCAAGAGAGTATGCTTCAAACAAGGAAAATATCTCATTCTCATTCGAAATTTCAGATACTCGCAAACACTTCATTCCTTTCCATTTTCTCCCACAGGCTCCACAAATGTGATCAGGTTAGCTATCTAGGTGCACTCTCCAAATCCTCATGAGTTGAATTATTTGGGGCAAGAAAGTGATACTAATTTTTGTTGTGGCAGAGTTTAGCTTCTACAGATTAGCAAGGAATTATGTGGACACAGCAACCTGACCATAAATAACAGGTTTATTTGGATAGTCACGTGGTCCCCGACACAAAACGAGAGTAAAATAGCAAGGCGTACAGAGCTCCACCACGTCTACAAGAAAACAAATGTATAAGGCAAGACAATTACATGCAAACCTACAGATAATAAACATGCAAGATCATTGATTCAATGCTTGCAGCAAACTGGAGTGTGAATGAGTATTTAATAGTTACATGCACAGCATTCTGGCAGGGCAAGTCATATGCAGAAAACGTTTCTGTCATAAACCCATGCTATATTTCCATCATACTGAAATTTCTTGCCGATGAAAAAGCAACTCCCTCAGCTAGCAGACCCGATGGCAGTTCCCAATTAAATAAATGTAACAGCACAAACCGAGTGCAACTTCATTGCGCAGTTCAGAGTTTTGAAATACAGAAAAAGCTTCGTTAACCTCACATAAAACACCTTTGTTAAAAACAAAGTTCATTATTGGTGTATACCTTATGTTACTCATTAATACTGGTATAAAACAATTCTGGTTTTATGTTAACCACTGTAATTAAGTACATACATCTTACACCAAGGTTCAAATGCGTGGCATGTTTGGCAAGAAGACTGCACAGAGCATGAGTATGAGGACGAAAACATCACATAAACAATTGCACGATGTTTTAGTCGTTTAAGGCACTTTAAGGCAAACACGATGCTACAGTTCGAAATGAGTACACACAACATGCACCAGCATTTACAGAATGCAACAATGATAAAAGTGTTCACCACACCCCATGAGTTTGCTGTGTACTGGCTCAAGGAAGTGTTAAGAGGAGCAACAAAATGTGAGTAGGAGGCACTCATAAACAATAAATATAAGCCACCACTGCAGCAATATTAATAAATATACGTCGCTTCCCAAAGCTCGTCAATAACAATCAACACAGAACACGGCACAACACACCTCATAACACAGTTAACTAGACTTTGATGTAGGAATGCACAGAATTGAGTAGATGTTGTGTAAAATGGTGTGCTAAGGGAAACACTCATGCAGGCCTCGTATCATGTACAAAAACTGCCGACATATGTTATCACAGCTTAAGCGAAACACTCCAGGCCGCAATACTAAAATGAAACCAGAATTTTCCACATGACATTCATGTTAGTGAAGTAAAAATAAAAAATCCTCACCGTAGCTGCCTGTCGACACAACCGTATAAACAGGAACACTCACTCACGACCCCAAACGTAAATGTGCAACACTTAAAATCACCGTCCCCGCAAAGCAGCAGCTAAGAATATTAACCTCAGATTTGAATAACAGTGTCATACAAAAAACATATGCCCAACACAATTGCGGATATAAATTATCACAATACTTAAAACACAATACCAGACACAAAGGTGCATAACAATCATACTTCAGAAAAAAAACATTGAAAAAAAAGAATACTGTAAAGTAAGCCACATAAAACACACACAGGACAATGACCACAGGCAAAATTACACACAAGGAGAATGCGATTGCTTCCATTTTTTCAAATAATGAAAAGCAATAATGTTTTAAAAACATCATTGCCACAATAAAATAAAGAATAACTTGACACTGAATTCATAGCTTTCTTAGAGCATCAACATGTATAACCAGTATGGAAAGCTAGATCACTGGTCAGCAGTGCAATATACATATGCACTGATGGTTTAGAACATATTAGCAGTTGATTTATTCATGAGGCCACATACGAAACAGCTAGTGAATTTGGATGCTAGCAATGTCATAATCTAGTGACAAATTACTTTGTAAGCCCTGTTTATGGGATCTGCTATAAAAGAAACGTTCGAAATGAAGCTTCTCATTGAACGTAGAAATTTCACAACACTTCTAGACATAACAGCTACATTCTAGTCAAGTATTGTAATGAGTACCGAAGGTAAATATTATACCTCTATGCATAGCTGCCAAGTTTAAGGGTTTCGAATACAGGAGATTTACAGAAGATATTAGAAAACGGTAGTTCTCTTTTCAATAGGCGCGTGCTGACGACCCACGTGCCTTTAAAATTGAGTCATTTTTTGCTGCCTATGATTGCACATGCCATGGTTTTGTCCGAAAAATTGGGGAAAGCAATGCCGCTTTGACTGGTCAAGCGTTGGACGCGCAGGCCCTTTCTTTCGGAGTTCTCTCAGCTACATCGTCGCCATACATGATCGTATCAAGAGCGACCGCGGTTTCATCCACAACGGTTGTGGCAAACGACAACCACACTCGCCGCAGAAGACAGTGCGCTAGCCACCCGCATACTTCAGAAGCTTCAAGCATGCTGCCCTCGGCCTTCGTTCAACGGTTTCAGTACTGAAGTTCATACGACCCGCCGCGGAGAGGAAAAGTGTTCGGAACATCTGAATTCGGGCCCAAAGGGCATGGTGGAATTTCACTGGGAAATTTAATGAATTTGTGTCTGCCAGTTTCGCATCATTGAGATTCTATTGTACATTCAGATCAAGTTTTCTCAAGCATGTTGGTGCCAGGAAACCTTGCTAAGCTACATTAAGTACTAAGGAACCCCCCTCCCCACCCCACTCATGGGATGAGTCCTTGTGCAATCATATTTACTTTTATTTTTTTTTACTTTCCGCTTAACTAGCGGCACCTATCTTCAAAACGCCAAAATGCACATGGTAGTATTATCAGGCGCCCGATATTTAAGTCACCACGTGTCTCTTTTTTTGAGTCTGGCTGGCTACAAACTACTGGCGAGATTTATTGGACAGCTCCCGCGTTTCTGTTATACACTGAGATGTGCTTGTTGACACTCGGGCATAAATAATGGAGGTTCCTTGGATCGATCACACCTAGGGATTGCCATACGAGTGAGTTGGGCAAGTACGGAACCAGAGAAAACTTATAAGTGGCTCGAGGAAACCCCGAGGAGAGGCCTGGGAAACTCTTAGATTCCGCGGAACCCATTGAGAACCCCTGGTTAAGATGAACGTCTCTTAAATTTGTTTACAATAAGATGCGATGGGTTCGCAGAAAGCCTGGATCAGATTTGGCTGAATTTTGTCGAAGCGGCCAGATCAAGGACAGAAATTTCGATTCCTGAAAGATTTCCTTGACAACCATTCAAACGTAAGAACTGGTCAAAATCCAGAAGACTACGTGCAGCTTGGAGCCTGCCAAACCTCTCGCGCTATGGCTAGTTTTCATAAAAGTTTAGCAAGGGTGTGTGAACATATGAGCTTCAAATCAAAATGAATGATACCTAATCTAATAATTCAGTTCTACTTTCGAAGAGCTAGTATTCATAATTTTGAATCACTCAGCAGGACAAACATCTAAAACGCAACAAATGCTAATCGTGCACCATTGTTAGGATGGTGTGCCTAATCTAACGTTGTAACAGGAAGCCTTTCATTACACCTTTCACAAATATTCTCATTCAAAAGTTGGTGCATGTTCCATTAAAAGGAGATTGTCATTTCTGCATGCTATGGCTCCAGCAAGAAAAGCCAGGGAACAGTGTGGGAGGCTGTGGAATTGATAAAATGACTCCATGGCAGAGAGTCATGCCAGAAAATTCAGTGCTTATGCTATTGCATTACCAACTATGGACTAAGTATGACGGGCATTGTCCCGCATGGACTCAGGGCAACACTTTTGGTCTGGCAGAAACAACAAAATTGAGAAGCCGTAAAAGTGGGGCCTTATGTCTAATGATTCCAATTACGACGTGTTCTCAAGAACCCTTGTACGAAAGATCATTTGATGAGAGACATCTTTTTGATGTCAGACACATTTCAGATATCTAACGAAACATGTTACGGGACTGCTTTAATTGAGAAAAGAGGAGCGCAGTAGCGAAAACTACAATTTTCGGATGACATTCCTTTTGTCTTGTAAGTTAAAAAGTCATAGTAAAAAAGACCTTCTGAAACTTACGCGCTGCTCTATTGTGAGAGTAGTATTCCAAATTGAAAGCTCACCCCAAGTATAGCTGACAAGAAATTATGTTTACACCACTAAGCTTGTTTCATGCAAAACAGTCCACTATGCTATTATATGAAACAGAGAAAGAGTCAATCATTCTGAGTCAGATAATGTCACTACATCTTACACATGCTCATGAGTTACACAAAAAAAACAACCTGAGGCCATTTGTTTATTTACCCGTACTGCCTCTAAATCCAGGTTTCTTTTTTTACAATCCGTCAGAAGAACAAGAAAAAAAGAGAGAAACAAAACAACAGTGACATCAGTTAACAGCTAAAAATAAAAACATGATGGGATGGAGAGTAGTGTAAAAACAATTAAAAAAACACAAATTCTTGTTATGTTTGTGTTCACTACTTCTGTCTCCACCAGCTCTTTTAGCTTTCCAACTTAATGTTATCTGCCTGTCATATCAGGAGTTACAAATATATTTCGCCCCTTTCTGCTATTTATAAGCTTACTACTGGTGCAGTTCCCTTCATTATAAAATGAAGATCGTAGACACTAGCAGACAACCAGAAAAAAGTTATTCTAGGTTATAAAGTTACATTAACAAAAGAGTTATGTTTCAACATAGTTTCATCCCTTAGAAATGAGCATTCAGTGTTGTGTACGTTACCTTAATGGCTAAAATGAAAAACTATATCAGAGTAATGACATTAGCAACTTCTTGGAATGTGATTTTTTTTCTTTGTTATCTTTACCATAAGAGAGTTGCCATAATAAATGACACAACTGTAATCTTGGGAGTTGGAAAGGTGAGAAATGATAACAGCTCCTATACTTGTTCACCATCACCAGACACCAATGCAACATAGTACCTGACTGCATCTGCATTGATATGTGGGGTCTAATGTCCCAAAACTGCCATATGATTATGAGAGACACCGTTGTGGAAGACTCTGAAAATTTCAACCACCTGAGGTTCTTTAACGTGCACCCAAATTTGAACACACGGGCCTACAGCATTTTCGCCTTTATCGAAAATGCAGTCGCGGCAGCCAGGATTTGATCCCATGACCTGCAGGTCAGAAGCCGAGTGCCTTAGCCACTCAACCACACCAGCAGGGCGACTGCACCTGCAGACTGGATATTTCTTCCAAGAACTACACCCCCAAATGGCTAGCCCAAATTGCAAACACAGAAAAGCAAGACCATTTACTACATCCCCTGCTCACAGAGTTCCATATAACAGCACAAACAACTTATCACATTTAAATGTCCAATCAAATGGGAAAACAGATTATGCTTAATGAGAATCTCCAAGCGCCACTTAAGTAAATGCACAAAAGAGCAGCGCCTTCTTGTTGCAACCCCAAGGAGTCAAGGATATATGAGGTAATGATGGTTTGTTTTAGTAATGCCTCTCTATGTGAAGGTATGTGTAATTCAGTGCAAAAGAAGCAACAATATGCCTCCCTTTTGTCAACCATTTTGGTCCTTTTTCCATGCTTCTAAATGCAAAAGTTCCCCTGTCATGTCAAGCACATGTCCGCGATAGAGATAAACACCAACAAGTTCATTCTATATTCTGAAGCGGGAAAAGAAAGTTTACATTCCCACAGAAATGTTACTTGGGTCAGCTCTGCGTGCAGTCCCACAACACATCAACAAAGGCAGATGAGCAACAATAGACTACAACAGACAAATGCTATAAATACGCTATGTCTTCACTGGGATATCAACCACATGGTGTGAACAGTTAGTATGACCTAGACCATTCAACATACCCTAACAAAGGACTTGTTTCAGGGCTACACGAGGTTAGTTGTACAACGGAAGAGAAAGAAACCTGTGATTACTGGCATCCACCTACACCATTAAGGTCAATGATACAAGTTTCCACATTCCCGGCACTGGAAACCTGAAAAGAACCACACTTCCGGCTTCCTTGATAGGCAATACTTAAAGAAAAAAAGGTTGAATAACTGGCAGGGTACATGCACTGGCTACTGTTACGTTCAGGTGTGCAATGCACGCTCCAGCAGCCATCGGTTTGCCTTGTTTTTTGTAGACTCAAGAATACAGCTCAAGCAAACGGCAGGCACAGAAACAAACCAGGAGGCAGGAAGAGAGAAAAAGTTACGGATATGCCCGGTTTTCTGTGCTGAGTAAACCTAGCCATTGTTGGTGCTTGCCTTCACTGCACCTTCAGGTGTACGGTCATGTTTCGACCCGTGCGTGCGAGCAGCTTCTCGGAAAGTGGCGAGCTCACTTCGAGCCAGGTGTATCCCGGCGTCAGTGCCACCTCCTCGACAGAGGCCTTGCACGACACAAGCAGGCAGAGGCACATGCCATCGTGTTCTCCTCCCCCTGCAGTTCCGTCGTGCTCTAATGAGAGCACGCCAAGCGGCTTGTGGGGTGGTGGCTCTGAACTGAACATGTTCTGTAATGTATTATTATTATTATTTGACTTGAAAACATACAAGCACGTACAACTGACAAATATGAAAGAAAAGAAGAGGGAGGCGGCAAAGAACTGCCAACAAGTGGGGCACAACACCTGCCCTTTGGGATTAGAAGCTCAAGATATTGCCACAAGAATATGAAAGGGGGGAGCAAAGAGGAAACAAATAACCAAATAACAGGCCATAATGACAGGCCACAAACACAAGAGAAATGTAGTAAGAGAACGGACACACTTAGCAACAACGAAAAATAAATAAAAAGGATGAAAATGTTCTACAAATAAGAGGCCGAAGCCAGTTTAGTGAACAAAAAGTTAGGCCACAATGAGTCAGGCCGCATCAAGAAGCAGACCCAAATAGAAACAAACAATACAAACCACACACTTAGTCACTTAGCTTGTCAGTTAGCACTTAGCCACTTAGCATGCTTGTGGTCCGGGCTAGACCGCACAAGGAGGTACCAGGAGACCTTGTCTCTGTACAGCCTCCCTAGCCTGCTGGATAGCCCATTTTTAGTGTTGAACCTCCGAGCTGAGCAGCACAAGCCGCCACTGCTCCCGGAGGACCTCAGAACTTGTTGATAAGTTGGGACATTCCCATAATATATGTTTGTAAGACGCCTTTTCTGTTACACATAGCTTTCATTTATTGTCCGGGTATAAGTGTGGGTAGCTCCTGTAGAGGTGCACAGGGTTCGGGTAGCAGTTCGTCTGTAGCTGTCAGTATTCCGATGCTTCCTGCCTGTTTAGACTCGGATGAGGTGCGGGAAAAACGCGCCTTGCTTCTCTGTCGTGTTGCATGTATTCTGTGTATCTTGTAAATCGGCCTTTGTGTGGTACGTCGGCGGTGCCAGGGATGATCACCGAGCAGTGTGGTCGGGTTACGCGGCGGGTTAATTCTCGCGACAACTCATGAGCCAGCTAGTTAGGATTGGGTGTATCAGTCTCTGTGTGCGCCGGGAACCATACGAGGTATTTGGGTTCATCTACTTTGTGTAGTTCTTGGTTATTAACAAGGATTCTGAGGGCTTGCTGTGAAATCCGTCCTGGCGCAAAATTTCTGATTGCTACTTGCGAATCACTCCGTATGAATGAGTGTTTGTTGGATGTGATAGCCATGGCTTTGGCTACCTCCTCAGCCTCCTCTATATTGCTTGTTATGACAGAGCACGCATTAGTACAAATACCGGACGTGTCAATCACGACAGCAGTGCGAGCTTTTCGTTCAGGGTACGGGCTAGCATCTACAAAAAGAGATTTACTGTTCGTGCCGTGCGCTTTGAGCAGTGCTTGTGCTCGGTGTTTTTCTGCGGTCCGTGTTGATAATGGGGTTCATGTTTTTCGGTATCGGGTTAGAGACAATCTTAGCTTTGATTGTATTGGGGATGTCATGTTTGACACCATGTTGTGCATGGTACACGATTCCTAATCTACTCATTACATTTCTTCCCGTTTTAGTTTTAGTGAGCCTTTCAAGCTGGGATATCCGCTGAGCTTCTATAATCTGTTCAAGCTTATTGTTAGTCCTAGCTGAAGAAAAAGGTCTGTGCTAGCATACTCAGGTATTCATATCGCTTGTTTGTAGACCTTCCGGATGAGTGCGTTTATTTTGTTAGTTTCAGATTTTTGCCAGTTGTGGTATGCTGCTACATACGTTATGTGAGTTAAGGCGAAGGCCTGGATTAGACGAATTACGTGGGCTTCTTTCATACCTTGGTGTTTATAATAATAATAATAATAATAATAATAATAATATAATAATATTAATAATAATAATAATAATATGTAAAATTTCACATCCTAAATTGAGAATATTATTATGAGACACGCTGTTGTGGAGGACTATATAAATTTTTCACCATCCAGAGTTCTTTAGTGTATACTGGCATCACACAGTACACGGGCGTCTACCATTTTGCCTTCACTGAAATGCAATTTCTGTGGCCGGGATTGAACCCGCGACCTTCAGGCCAACAGCCGAGAATCATAACTACTGCTCAACCACAGCGGAATGACAAAGTCAGACTTGACAGAGAAATGTCTTAACTGTAAATATTCAGAAATGTCCTTGGTGAGCATATACACATCTAGTGTTTCATGCTGATATCAGTAAGACGCATTTTTCATCTACGCTACTATGTTGTATCTTATAATGCATTTGTGTATGTTCTGTACAAGTGCATGCTCAACTCCAAGCAGTTTGATCGCTTGACTAATTCCACAACACATGGCCATTGGCAGCTAGAACGCCTTTCTTCAACACTTCCTATGAATGAAATCTGTAAAGAAAGTTACACTGCATAGCTAGTCGAAACAGTGTAAAATTGAGAGTGGCGACATACCTGGATGAACCGTTTGAGTGCAGTGTGAATGCTCCGGGACGGGTTGATTTCACAGGTAGGCAAATGAGCAACACCCTTCTCAGACACAAGAACATGGAGCAGGTTGCTGCACAAAATGAACCATCACAAATAAGCATCATCCTTTGCTGTTTGCTGCACTCATCGCCCTATTTTGTGCTACTAGTGTAAGTGCTGTCAATATGGGTCCATGTTGCATTAATTACACAATGCCAGCTTTTTGTGCTAAGCAACTGAGTACTAAAAAGTTTCAGTTTTGTCTGTGAGTAACACACTAACGTAAAATTGCAATAGTATTGAGAACTATGGGTGTCGCAAAACAATTAGAAGAGACGCAGTGTTAAAATCCAGAAGGAACATCCAAAATACAAAATGCCTACATTAAAGAACATTGGATAGCTTTAATTTACTTTCAAAACACCACGAATGGAGCTATAAAGAGGTGAGCAATGACGAAGCTTATGCAAAGCCAATTCAAAAGGCAAAAAAAATTATGTTTGTCTCTTGAGGTTAATTGATCGCCACGACTACATTTCAAGCAGCATGAGTCTGCCCAAGCTTCTTTTTAGGTACTGCGCCTTTCCTATCTTTCTTTTGCTCAGGTTTGATTATCCAACAACCAATGTTAAACAGACATCATGCCTATAAAACAGAGATTATGCCTATAAACTTTTTACAGATGATTGATTGACAAAAACTAAATGGTTCCTGCATGGCAGAACCTTTATCAAGTGAAATCTCCAGCTCCAGCCCACTGTTTCTTCTCCTTGCACTCTTTTTACCAGTGGATTTTCAACTTTAACGCTCTTTTCTTTCATTTCAGCTAGTGTACCCGTACAATTCAAACAAACCTGATTTCAGAGACACATAACAATATTTCGAACAAATTACAGAAAACAATCATAAGATCCAGGTTGACTCTTTTTTATGAGCTCTGCCCTATTATTTACAGTGTATTGCAATCACAAAAAACAGCTTGACAAATAAAGAGTTACTATTCTAACATCTCACACATCGGGCAATCTGCAGAGCTGCAAGTCAAATACCTGTGCTTTTAATTTTGCATATATGCCACAGAAGGGCAACAAAGTGAGCATTTGGTTTTTGTTAAGACTCGTAACCCAGAATGATTAGTTTATATCACCCTTAAGTCAAGAAAGATACACCTTAAGAGTTGCAGGATATACGTAGTTGTGTTCAAACTACCAACTCGCAATGACATCTATGAGATTTGGTGTGAAAAATCTATTACGTTATAAAGTAGAATTTTTATCTTTCATCGTATACTAGCAGCTGAGGATTCTGTGAACTACATTTGACCATGTTTTCAACTTCTAATTTGAATATATTATTTTTAAACGAGCAGGGCCATGACCAGAAATTCACTCAGTCTCCATGACCAGAAATTCACACAGTCTCCACTGGGCTTAGCACACTAGCTATTTATGTTGGAAATTGCCTATGTAACAACGGGCAGCATTTACAACTAAGTAGAGCCTATCATTATGCTTCGGGATTTTTACGACAGGCCCTGATCATCTCGCAACATTACCGCAAGGGGACAGGTGCATGGGCTTTGGTATATTTGTTTACCTCGCCAGTGCCTCGCACCTCTCATATTACGCTTCCTCATTGCACCCCCCTGACACGAGCAACACATGGAGGAAGCCTTGCTCGGCCGTTAACTGCACGCCGATGACCTAACTGCTGATGTCATGTTACATTGCCAAAGCGGCCATACTCACGACAGAGCGCTACGCTTACCCCCCTTTGCTGCCAAGAGGGGTGGTAAAGCCGAGCAAGACACTAAAACCAGCCAAAGTTGTTTGTTCTACACTCTGTGACTCTTATTACAACGCTAATTCACAAAATTCTTGCAGCAGCATATTCACATCAAAAAAGCGCGCAGTTATCTCTCCATTACAAATCCTGGACTGCCCGGTTGCGTACTGGCCCTTCAAATATAACATAACGTAGCACCAAACAGCTTGCTGCACAATGGTGTAAATAAGTTCAAAACCGGATCAGCAGAATATATTGACTGTGCAGTTGCCCAAATATGATGAAAATGGCCTATTCAACGATGCTTTCAGGCTCTCAAGTAGCGTGAGCAAAAGGTGTACTTCTATACTAACTTGGCCTTCTTGCGAATGATGGTGACCAGGCGCAGGCAAAGCTTGGAATGCGGCCTCAGGGCTGGCATGACAGGTGGATGCCATGGCTGGCTGCCTTGTGTACTGTGGTAAAGGCGGGCACGTTCGATAACGGGCAAGATGTCCCTGCAGCGCAGGCTTAGCTGTTCCACATCCCCGACCCAGGCTGCTTGCAGTGACTCAGAGTCCGCTTTTGACACAGTCTTCAGCTCTCCCCCTGCAAATAGCAAAACAGTAGTATTTATTATGTTATTGCTATGTTTCAACATGAGCATCATCTTTATCCAAAGGGAGCCTTGCAGCGCTACGCGTATGAATTACAAACATGTTGAAAAGAGCACTTGAGAGAACCTACAAGACAGGGGTCTCAAACACCCGTCCTGCAGGTCGTATGCAGCCAGTTGACCTTTGCTAGCAGCCCGTGGTCGGCACATGACAGTCGTCGTTCTATACTCTTTCATGACTTCGTGGCTGTTTGTGACATTTCTAAATGGTGCTGGCAATATATTTTCACCTATCGTGAATAATAACACTTTGTTTGGGTAAGCAAAACAGACATATTTGGTCTTAAGCATGCTTTTTTTTTTGAGGCACCTCGTACAGTTACCATTCGTTGAAACATCCCCGCAAAACAAGAGCTCTACACTTGAGTACAGATTTTAGTTATTGTAGAGATCGGTATTGATACGTTTATGAATCAAATACATGTTAGAAATGATCCATATAGGAGATATGGGAAAGGCCTCCTTTGAACATTAGGTCTTGTTTGTTCAACTCACCTCTCTACCCTTCAATTTCCAGATTTTTACTGTCCAGGCCAAATAAAAGACTATATTCGTGATTGCAGGCCGGTGCCTGATGTGAGTTTTGAGACCCTTGTTATGTGACATGCAGTGTTCATCTTGCAGCGTCTGTCAATATTTTTCACTCAACACAGCTATTCTTAAAACATAAAGGAAAAGACTAACTTGCACAATTTAACACTCTTTGAGCAATGACGAAAGAGAGCACTGTGTTTGTTCCCCATCTTCTATTGTTATCCATCCACATACACTTTCACATAAAACTTTGAGCACTTCAGTTAAAACTTGATCAACCAAAGTACTGACCATACTTTAATTATTTCACTGAACAGAAAAGCTTGTAATATCAAGAAAGAAATTTTTTGGTTCTTAGAAATTTAAAATTGCTATGTAGTGACACTTAAAAGCTACGATGGCATATATTCGCAACTAACCCATGCTTTTTTTTTATTGCAACATAGACCTGCCCTTAAGACATAATATATTTTTTTTTCTGCGTGTATGTGCATTAAATGTGCATCATAATGCTGGTATTGTCTATGAAGTGAAGTCGTGTCTTGTGAAATGTGTTGTCATGTATCTAGCAGTTGTAACTGATTATAACAGCTTAAACAAAGAGTCTTCCATGTACAAGAAATGCAGCCCCGGTAGACAGTCACACGGAGCTACTATAGGATGCCAACGTGCAAAGGCGGCGTGAACAAATGCAGTAAATGTGCAAGCAGGATAAGCAAGAAAGTTGCAGACATAACTAATGCCATCTGCTGCACAAACTATGAAATGACAAAAGCAAACACCGTAGTGTTTCTTTGGTAGCATTTGCAGCTATGATAAACCACTGTCACCCCTAGCACCACATCACAAAAACAGAAGTTAACTTCTTTGGCGCAAACAATACGGAAAAAAGGAAAAAAGAAGGCGAGGAAAGAAACAGATTGACGCCAATTTGGCGTCAATCTGTTTCTTTCCTCGCCTTCTTTTTTCCTTTTTTCCGTATTGTTTGCGCCAAAGAAGTTAACTTCTGTTTTTGTGCTATGTACCAACTAGACCCAACGCAAGTTTTACTAGCACCACATGGTTTACGAATGCACTACCTACCATCGTGTCTATTTCTTCCATGCATGAATGCGACATGTAGCCTCATCAAAATAGAGCTAGGGACACAACAAGGGTAGCTAGATATTTCAGCACAATGACGTTGGAGTGCACAATCGAATGAAAATCTACCTCTGTTAAGTTAGAAGAAATCACCACTTTGCTAACTAATTTATTTGAGAAAAACTGCACTATATCTGGTTTCAAGCCAAGTTAGTTTCACCTATTCAGGTTGATGATAACATTGAATGTCGCGAGTCATTATGGGGAATGGAAAGTTCTTTGTTAGATAGGGAACTTTGTAAAGTTAAGTTTCATCAGTTTAAACTGCGAACCTAAAACTATGTGTCATCAGCAATCGTTTAACCAGTCATTCCGCTAAATTCAGAACACTGCTGAAGCAAAGGCAATCTTAGGTGCTTGTACTGAGTAAAGCATTCAGAGTGAGAACATCAAGCTATACAGATGCACAAGATGGCTATTTTTCGATGAAAACAACAGGCCATCTTTTTCCTCCACCATGATGGTCTAATGGTCATGTTGCTCCACTGCTGACCCAAAGGTCGTGGATGCTTTTTCGAAGGAGGCAAAATTCTGGAGGCCCATGTAGTGTGTGATGTCAATACACATTAAAGAACACCAAATGGTCGAAATTTTCAGAACACTTCACTTTGGTGTCCTTCATAATGATTTCGCAGTTTTGGCACATAAAACCTACCTATTATGATGAAGGGGCAATCTTTCCATCACAAAGAAAGATTTGAGTCTCCTCACTGTTTCTCTTCTCCCACCCCTAAACCAACGCACTATATGCTATTAGTGAGGTACGTCAAATGCTCTATTTTCAAGAAGCACAAAACGATAAGCAACAATAACTTTGAAGTACTTGTTGTTGGGCTAGTTGGTTCCCCATACTGAGGGTGGTGCTTTAGGCGTCTAGAATTACCCCTCAGTAGAACAATAACTTTGTTGTGCATTTTTTACCATTAATGTGATTTACGAAAAATGCCCATTGCTATTAGATGACCGTGGTGAGAAGAAGCTCTGTGTGAAAAAGATTGTCGTAGAGAACTCCTTTTTTGTTGTTGTTGTTTAAGGTTGCGAGTGTTTTGATTCAATAACGTCAGAGCAGTGGCTTAACTGCCTCACTTAAAGTGAACTTCTAAGTGTCTTCAAACAGCTGTAGACGAAAAACAAAGGTTCACACTCACCGACTACTGTGCCAATGAAAACAAATCTGTACCACTGGCCCTGTGCAGTCTCAACCATCAGAAGTGTAGAAGGGTCGAAGTCTAGGCCCGTTTCTTCCATCACTTCTCGCTTGGCAGCCTCCTAAATGGGAAATGGGTCATGTGTCAAAAATCACGGAAATCACTCGCATCACGGTCAAAAAAGCACATATGTTTCATATATAGTTCGATCAGCATTGGGCCGAGTCCCTACTCCGCACAAATCGAGGCATGTTTCAATGCAGTACTGGCGTCGCACGGTTACTTTCGACCACGATTGGATCCTATACTGACGGAATGCGGAGGACACAGCAGTGAACTAATTCATTTCGGGAATCGCAATACCTATGGGCTTTATCGCGGTCTAAAGTACCCTTTGCGACACCGCTACATCATATTCAAGCGATGTACCACCACTGCGTTCGATTTGCAGCGACTCGCGCTGAAGAGGCCAACGTGGCATGGACTTTAAAAAAAACTTTGAGCTTGATTAAGAACAGGACACAACTTACAATGATGTTTTCTCCAGGCTCCATTCGTCCAGCAGGCAGGTACCACGTGCCTGCGCATGAACTTTTCGCTTCTTGCATCATAAGTACGTCGCCTTTTTCGCTGATGGCGACCGCGGCGACGATGTAAGTCACCGATTTCTTGACAACTGGTTTGTAGTCAGGTAGCACGGCTGACTCTATTCCCTTAGCAGCTGGAAAGGAAGAAGACACAGTCGTTGCGAATACTTACACCGCGATTGAGAACACCATGCAAGCGATCACCTGCTAAGGCATGCTGGAATGTCAAGTTCCTCGTGTGAGTGGCACAGCACCGGCAAAAATCGAGTTTCGCGGACATTAACCGCAACTGTCACTTTGTTTACTTGAATTCTACCGTTAAATAGCAATGTAGCGCATACAAATTCAGTCTATCTATTAGATACAAGACCTCATCTACACTGTAACATGCGAAGCATTAGACATCCGAAACACAGCGACCGCAAGGTGACAGCCAACTCACCAAGCTCTTCAACTTGATCGGCGAGGCTGTAGTCGATGATAGCAGCTGCATCGTCGTTTATAGCCTGACCCTTGAGCGTGTCCTGTATCACGCTTTCTATTTTGTCCATGTTCAACGAGTTTAACTCGAAAATTCTAACCAATTAAGACTGTTCACGTACGCCCAAGGCATCCATGTACCCTCCGCTCACGAGTTACTTTTTGTTTTGGTATAACAAATGCTGGCGATGATGACGATGCCGCGTTGGCAAGATCGGAATGTAAAGTTTCTTTGCAGAATTAACTACACCAAGTTTACAATACTTCACGGCACACCAAATTATGTTATATAAGCGAATAACTTATATAACATGCTATATACTTGGTAAAATTTACAAATAGGAAAGGAAAACTGTGGACATGTTCGTTAAGCAAAACCAGATTATGTTCGCGGGATTTTTAAATAGCGGGTCAGGATTGTCTTCGCATAGAACACTGCGGTCTTGAAATATGTAGTAATTTTCTTTCACGATAAGATGAAGATGGGACTTGTGCACACCGAGAATCGTTGTGTTGTTCTGGAATAGCTTAAAAACGGTCGAAGTAGTTGAGGTTTAACAAAGTAAAAAAAAAAAACATGGCAGTCCCTTCCACTGTTGTGGTACTTCTGAGGGACGGAGCCAAATAACTTTTTTTTTTTTCGCTAAAGGGTGGCGTGGTAATTATCTGTGTGACATCCCTGGTCACCCCGTACACTCCCCACATGAATAAGAAAGAAGGATACAGATACAGAGTAACAGATCTAGAGAACTTTATTGGAAAACGTCCCGAGAGTTAAACTTTAGGCCGTTCAGAGAGCCCAGGACGTGGTGGCCAGGCTCGGCCTTTCTACCCTTACGTGGAAGAAGTAAGAAATGCAAAAATAAAGAGAGATAATACTGATGATCGAATATCGAGTAATATTATGCGATAAGTACCACCTGTCGATCAATTCCACGTCAAGCACTGTAACAGTGCCCTTCCAGGAGCACACCTAAGGGGTGCAAGACAATGCTTCTGTCACTCCCCAAATTTATGCTTACCAAAGGATACGCTACGTAAAACACCACTCGACAACAGCAGTCACGAATAGAGCCCACTTCATGGACAAGGACATGCCCAAAACCCGAGAAAAAAAAAAGAAGTCGCTGTCTACGTTACTGCCCTTTCCAAACGCTCTACATTTATATACAAATAACTACAACGTATATGCATGTAGGGTACTATTTTAAAAACACGAATGCAGATAGCTTGTAAATAAGTACCATAGTTTTAGAACGTGTAGTTAATAGAATCCTTTAGAAGCCGCCACATACGCAACCATTTCAGCTTAACCGCAAGGGTCCTGAAAGAAATTTAGGACAGCTTCATAGAACAGCATCATGGGTGGGGGTGGGGGGTAATCAGCTTTATTTATTGACTTCACCCCCCCCCCTCCCTGAAGGGGAAACCTGCGCAGTCCTACGCCCGGCATCCTTCGCAACGTTCCTACAAGCCGTGGTGCTCAAGCGGTGTTACGATGACCGTCTACTGACATGAAGATGATTGGATCGAGTCCCGCGGTGGTGACCTCATTTAGATGGTGGTCAAATGGTGGGGTTCCTTGTTCTTATAAATTTAGGTACCCGTTGAAGAATACCAGATGGTCGAAATTTCCGAAGCCCTCCACTAAGGCGCTTTTCGAAATCATGTCGTGATTTTGGGCCCTTAAGCACCAACAATGATTATTATTATTGCCAATTTCCCAAGAGAGCTGGCATTTAGACAAATAATCTTTTCGCCGTAAGTTTACCCATGAGCAAGCACGCGGTACGATATGCTGGCGCAGTTGTATAATAGGACTCATATAACTGCAGGGACAAATACACAAACAAGTGAGCTTAAAAAAAAAGCCCATTTCGAATATTTGATTTAAAGATGACGGTCATCGGATTATTTGCTCGTAGGCCTTCAAGATATATATTGATCAACCATGCATAAATTACCCTCCCGATTGGAATCACAATAATGACCTTTTTCCTTACCCAATGAATGCACACAATTAATTAGCACGGGCTTTATACGGGCTCTCCAAAAGAAAAAAAAAAACAGGAAACGGGAATATTGCGTACACCTCGAAGAGGTGACATGTCGTCTCTTGATAGGACTGATAGGTCTTAAACATCCTACCGCCTGGTTCCTAGCCCATCCTCCTTTGTGGGTGAACGCTATAAAGCAAACGATCATAATTATCACATAACACAATATGTGAACCAATATATAGCACAAAGCACTCAATAAAGTTCAAGAAATCACGAACAGGCGGCTTCACATGCACACGTATACCTATGGCCGGCCCTCTTGCACAAAGTCTTACCGGCCGTGAACCCTTTGCTAATGTTCAGCTATTGTCTTTCTCACATGCTCTGGGGTTGACCCCTGCAACTGTGGGCCACGGCCACTTATAGGAAGAGTGAGACCGAGCTTTGCGCAGCTCGAACAATGAAGCACCGCTCTGGGCTGTACATCGGTTCAGAGACGCGGCGGAAGGACATTGCCTCTCTGTCCCGACGTGGGAGCGGCCCGCTTTAATGGCGAGCATCGAAGCATAAAGTTTATAGGAAACTCTATGCATTGAAAAAACTGAATAAGGTTATTCATCAGTTCATCTAGCGCACGTGCAGGTCATGCCTCAATTTTGTTGGTCGGTTGGTTTTCGAACAGTTTGGCGCAACCGCACTCAGGGAGATGTTAATCGGACGGTGCCTTGCTTATTAAACTAATTCACTTCTTGAAGAAAAGAGTTGAATTCATCGGGTATCACAGCTAATAATTTAAACTTGTGCGCGAACAAAAGGACCAGGTAAGAGCACGTTCGGGCCTCGTGCCACGCGTCACCGCACGTACGTCGACAGGCACGCACACCCATAACAAGCGAAGAAGAAAGAAGAAGAGGGCCACTCAAGGTATTAAATAATTGTCTTATCTGCACGAGTGACAAGCAACTATTGCACTCCTTTCATTCTGACTAGGGTGTCTTTTCTTTTTTCTTTCTTTTTTCTGGTGGGTGGTTTCGATATTTAAAAAAAACTTACTTAATTAAGTCATTGTTTCTTGGCCGATCCCCCTGAGTGGGTACGAGCCATGTCTGTGGAATCATTATCATCATCATCATCACCCTCGGCGTGTTGGCAGCCGTTCGCCGCCAGCTGATATACAGTCTCACGGATCTGCATCATGGTTGGACACCTCGATGAAGTCTAAAAAACAACGTACTAAGTCTGCCGGCCAACGTGAGAAGGAAGCAGCAGGCAAGTGACGCGTGATTTACTGCACAACCATTGCACAGCATCAAGGGGCGGACCCAGCGACTCATTTTAGGGGGAGGGGGGGACCTGACTTTTTTTGTTTTAGTAGCACGAAAACCCCGTCATGGCATAAATACTGTTATTTTTTGTACTCACAGTATGGTATGGCATGGAGAGTTTTATTTTTGTGCTCACGGTGGTACCACTCAGTTGTTCTAATTGGTGATAGGAGGTGGATGACAAGCTCTGAAGAGAGGAGGGGGAGGGTTCTGACATAGGTAATTTTAGGAAACTCTATGAGTGCTGACACAGTCTTTGGGGGGGGGGGGGGGGGGCTACCCCTTTCTCTTCTGGATCCGCCACTGATAGCACCCACCCTACAGCGTCATAAGAGACATATAACAAGGAATGTCGCTGAGCCCGACCGTTTCAATTCGAGGACTTAATTGTCTCCGTAAATATAGGAACTACTGCCCTTTTGTTGTAATGTCGGATACAGCAACATTCATTACTAACAGCCAACTTTTCATTGATTGGTCTCGTTCGTATCGCCACAACGGGAGCTCACGTGCCTGAGATAAAAGAGGCGCAAAGATTTGGTTTAAACTGCAGTGTGAATGGCCCAGATAACGCTTCTGCGGCAGCAGAAAATTACGCCGTCCAAAACTTGAAAGACCCCCTCCCCCACCCCCGCAAAAAAAAACGCAAAGAAGTCATAATCAAGAAGTCGCGCGTGGGGTGCACCTATCATAATATTCTCGTCCCAGACTAATTTTTTTACGTATCTTGATGTTTCGTACCAGCTTTTTTACATTACCCACCATGGTGGCTCAGCGAGTGTCACTGCTCTCAGTTAAGAGTGAGGGCGCAGGTTCAATTCGTCTCCACGGAGGTCGCATTTCGATGCTGACGAAATACAAAAGCGCCCGTGAATTACTTTTTTTAAGTGCACTGCTAAGGTACCGCAGATTGCAGATGGCCAAAATTATTCGGTTGTCTCCCATTAGTGTGTGTCAAGTATTCGCACCGTGGCTCGGTCGTGCAATGCCTCAGAATACAGCTTAAAGTTATAATAAAATGTGTCATACATATGCACACGTGTCATCTCTCGCACTGGTTTGTTCGCGCCGCAGAATTTCTTTGCCATGCACCAAATCGCCAATTCCAAGGTCATTTGCCTGTATAGTCAAGAGTCTGACGGAATCCCGTCTGGTCGGGGACAAACATAGTGCAAAATAACAAAAACAAAAACGCCGACCAAGGTGAAATACACAAAACTGTTCACAGACTGTGAACAAGGCTCCCGTGCGGGGAGCCGAAACGTCTTTTTAGGTTTTGTGTATTTCACCTTGGTCGGCGTTTTTGTTATTTTGCACCGTTATTTGCCTGTGTAGTTGCGGCGTTCCGTCGAAGTTGCGTCGCGACTTGACCGCTCATCAAACGTCGCCGTGCGTCTTTCCGCAGATGAGAAACATCCCGGTGACATCACAACTGAGATTACGCCGGCGCTGCCCGCGCCGGAAGCGGCGCCATGCACGGCTACCGCAGCTGCAGCAGCGGACGCCACTTCGGGCACTCGCAATGCTTCGACGACGAGCACGCATTCGGGTCAGGGCACGTCGGTGAGCGAGACACGCCTTTTAAGCGACTTTCGTTAATTTATTAGCACGGGCTCCACCAAGAGTGTACAGACGTCGTTTCAGTCACGGAAATGACGTCAGTAAATAGTGTACTTAAGAGAAACGGCAACATATTGTCGCAACGTGCAAAGAACAGGACAGAAGGCTTGCTTTCGACGTTAACAGCAAGGCTCTATTGGCACACAAAAACAAAGCGCAAGAGCAGCCGCGCAACGTCGTCTTCCTCGAAAACGCCAGAGACCGCCACACGTGATGCTGGCTTCTTCCTCTTTTTGTGCTTACGGCTAATAACCGTGACATCTTGTCATATCTTGTCATATCTGAAGGACGACGTGGAAGTTACGACCTCTAATTGTGTTTTCGCTTGTAACTTATGCTTGCAAAGTGGAACTTTGTGACACACGTGCTGACAATAAAAATATCTTTTCATGTTTTTTACATATTGTTAAATTCGCCGACGTTTTCTTATTTAAATGAAAAGCCCCCCCCCCCCCTTCCGATTTGCTGTGTGGCGCCCGCAGAGTCATGCCCATCGGCTCTTCGCCTAGCTGCCGACCCCTGGCTAAACATTATATGATGGACAGTACAGCACTGACTTAGCTGAACAATTTAGTCCCCCCCCCCTCCTTGTCAAAATCTTTGTTTTGCACGCGTATACACTGGCACGCAGCCTACAAACACACAAGCACGAAATACAACCATACACAAGAAGTAATTAAAAGCCCCCCCCCCCCCGCCCTCATAGCCATATCTGCCACTCGGGTGCCCACTTGCCTACATCCTAGCGAGGGAGCAGCCGAAGAACCAGACCACCGTGGCGGCGGCAGGCACGCTTGTGCAATCAGTACACCAGACTTTAACATACGACGCCGAAACGCCGCCTATTATCCCGGCTTCACATCCGCCACCCAACATTAACGAAGAGCGCGTACGTGTCCCCGAAGTCTGGAGATACGTCGTGCACGTGCACCCTCTTCCCGCCATCATACGGGACGACCCAATGGGACGACCACAGCGGCAGGCGCCTTGCGCGGGCGGACGCACTGGCCCACCACTATATGCTAACAAACACGATTTTTTTTTTTTTACGTGGCAGCAGTCGTTCACCAAAACATCTCGGTGAATGGCTTAACATATTCAGAGCTGAAAACATAACCCAAGCGGAAGACATCGCCATCGCGCTATAGCCGCCGCAGACCTGGCCTCACGCGCGTCATCCTCACTGACTCTAGAGGGGCCTGCAGAAACATTGAACAGGGGCGCGTTTTTTGCCTCGCGTGTTGCATTATTCCAAGTACCAATTGCAACGGGGAACCCGCGTGCCGTATGGGCTCCAGCTCATATGGGCCTCAAAGGTAACGAAACGTCTGACGACGATGTCCACGTGCTCACTCTCTGGGCAACGCCTTTTGACCCTTCCGAAATGGATCCAGAACCCAATCTGGCCTCCCCTTTTTGAGAGATTATTCAATTCTACCCATTCGGCCGTGCAATTTATGCTAAGCCCTGTGAGGGCCTTACAATAGCAGAGGAGCACACAATCCTCCGCCTTTATATCAATACATTGCTGTGTCCAGCAGTACCAAAAAACTTTGATCCGGCCTGTACAGGAAAATGCCCACACTGAGCGGAGACGTCTTCGGACACTTTCCACGTGGTGTGGGCATGCCAATCGACCCCGAGCCTTGTCCCAAAACCCCATCCCACCCCGGATGACTGGGAGGCGGCCCTGCTCGGCTGCTCCGACCTGGCGAGCCAGAAGGCCCTGGTCGACAGAGCCGAGTTGCGGCGGTTGCCAATAGGCTTCTGTAATGAGTAGAGCCCACCTAGTGATTTTGAAGGGTGGCTCCATCTGGGCCTCCTCAAACTTACTTTCATTGCAGCAGCAATAAAGGTTTTTCAAGCAAGCAACGTAGAGCATTGAACAGAAATCGGAAGTTCGGGGTGAGGTCGGGTGGGGGACTGCAATTCGAAGGCGTGCGAGGTCACCGCTTGAATGTAATTGAGTACCACACTCATTCACACTGTAGGGTAATATACCATTCACAATAGCGAAAACATTACAATCGCCGATAACGGCACACTTTGCGTGCCCCCGTGCTTTTCGTTTTTCGCACCGACGCGCTGAATGAAGTAAAGGCACTGCAGTAACATCACCTAATGATCATCGCCTCCTTTCGACAGGACTGCGAGCAGCTCGCGCAACTTATCTTGTCCAAGGTTGACATGAACGCAGACTTGTGCGAGGACTTGAACGCATTCGCCTGCTCGCACTGGGAGCCCGAAGGCGTCAGCTACGCCAACTATGGCGCCGCGCTGGACAGCGAAGCGCTCCACGACTGGTTCACCTATTTCAAGCGCTCACTGGGCGAAGGCAGCGCCCACCTGCAGGCCGGCACCAGGGCGCTCGCCATGTACGGTGCTTGTCTGTGGCATCGCACCACCGCCGAGGAAGCCGAGCACAGCAAGCGTTTACTGCGCGAGCTCATGTCCAAGATGCGCATTACATGGCCGGACGATCCAAGCACCTATGTGGATCCACTGGGTGTGCTCATCGACCTGTCCTACAGGCACGTACGCGGTTTGCCTGACTGGAACTAAAGGGATAGAGAACACGTAATCGCCACGAAATGAGTTGTATATAACTTGCGCGGGACGTCATGGACACGGCTTCTTAACCTGCTGGGAACCCACACGGTGGTCTCAGTGGTTATGGTGCATGCTTGACCCGCAGGTCACGGGATCGAATTCCGGCCAGAGTGGCTGCACGATTCGATGAAGGCGAGAATGCTTCAGGCCTGTTCACTTAGATTCAGGTCCACTACAGGCGGTCGAAATTTCGGGACCCCTCCACTACATCGTCTCCAATAATCATATCGTGGTTTTGAGACGTTAAACCCCACAAATCAATCAACTCAAATCTATCGAGACGTTAAACCCCAAGAATAATTATAAAAGTTAACTTGCCGGAGTTCCAATGTGGCGGCTTTGATGATGTGATGTGAATAGTCCCATTGGTGTTGAACTGCTCTTGTGATAACAACGCAACAGGAACTGAATGAGCAGTTTAGTTCGTCGAGGGATGATTAAATGCGCATGCGCGTGCCATAGAGAAACGTGGCGGCAGTGCTGAAAGCTGTTGACTTTATAAAAGTGCCGTCCGCCTCCGAATCTATTAAATGGTGGTGGTGCTCTCCGTAGCTGATTAGCTCCGCACTGATGCTAACATTTGCTTATTGAGCCCAGTTTTCGAGAGTGATATTCAAATAATCAAGGGTAAGCGAGTGGCAGTGGGCTTTTCCGGACTTTCAAAAGGATGCATATATTACGCGCATGTTTTTATCCTCCATAGCTGGCTCCACTTGACGTGCGGCAGTACACAGCACACACTATTGTATATTATTCTATACGCGTTTCGTACAGTGGAATACCGTACGAACTAAAAAACTATTTTATTGGCTGCTGTGCGTGAACAACGAATGAACTTGCATGTGATCCACTGATAACGTTAACGCCATACCCCAGATTTTGCGTCCCTTCATTCTGGCAACCTAATATGACAGTTTCAGTGACGACAGATATCAGGGTGAGTCAATAATGAAATCAACATTATCTTTCGCAGACGAGTGCACATGATTTGTACACTGCGGTGATGGAGGTTAAAGCGGCCACTGGCGATGAAATGCAGCAGTATGCTATCGCGACAGAAAGAAACTGGAAACTGTGCGACATCTGCGTGCTCTGCTATTTCGCATTTGTTTTCAAGCGGTCATAGAAGTTGAAGTTTCGTATAGTAAAGGGAAAGATGGAGTCATCTAGGATGTCATTAAGGACCAGTGTATTTTATTTATTATTATTATTATTATTTTGTCACCAAGGTCGGAGTGTGGTGATAACAGCGCGCCACGCTGTTCATGGTCCTTCCAATCACACTTGTATTTGCCACGTGTAGCCAGCTCGGTACAGACACTTCTTTTTTTCCTGTATGTCGTGACCGGGTATACATTATTTTGCGTGTTTGCCCGCAGCGCCTTTAGCCAGCAAAAAATAAACATTACACCGACCTCCAAACGCAGATGGCACCTGGGACTGTCGTTCGAACTCGGTACCTTGCAGCTCCAGCCACGACCAGATCCGTCACTGCCCCACGACTCGGCTGGAGCCGGTGTCGCACCGGGAGGGCCCACCAAAAGCCGGGGAAACGGCAGCCGCCATCGCCCGCTGCTTATGTCGCCAGGCCGGTTCGTCGGCTTTTGGTCTGTGCACAACAGCGAGATCGCGCAGAGGCGAAACTATATCAAGTACTGGGCCATGTTCTATGAGGCGTTCGACGCCGGCTGACCCAATAGGAGTGACGCTTACATCAGGTAATTGGCCGCTGTCGAATGCGACGTCCTCCAAGAGTTCCTGGGTGTCGTGAACAATGAGAACAAGGAGCCCGCCCGATTCCGGCTGAGCGACATCAGGAGGCACACGCCGAACCTGCCGGCGAGCCGTTGGATCGAGCAGCTGGGCGTGGTTACACTCCCTGTGGTCGCCCGAGACGAGAGCGCTTACGAGCCGAACGACACGCTCACGGTGACGGACGCCATGCTTCTGAGGGCAGTGAACAGGCTTTTCGGGACGCATAATAGCACGATGCTGTTGTGTCACCTCTCCTGGTTCTTCATACAGGCACGTTGCACAGCAGCCTATTCACGCTTGCTATTGATATGCGTGTTGATAGACATAGTGCCAAACAAATCGAAGTTATTCGACTTGTTTTGCGTACATTATTAGGACCAGTGCCTGATTGCACGAAAACACAGAGCAGAGCAATAAGGAGGCTGAACGACAACTACACTTTATTTATTGCCATCCCATTCTGTATTAGTATAAGCCACGTCTGCTGACGTCACCCATTGACAAACTATATCACGGATCATCTCGATAAAACGCAAGGAGATTGGAATGTAATGGCGCCATTCATGAATGCAACCTACCTAAATTGCACGTGATATGCAATCTTAGTTATTAAAGGGTCTCCATGTCACCTCTGATAATTTCTTAACATTTGGTATAAACCCACGCATCTAGTTTAGAATGCAGCCACGATGAACAACGCCAAACGAGGCAGCAGTATACGAGCGGCGGCCGCGCCTGAATGGGTATTCACATGGGGTGTGAATCTTCGGGGAATCAAAGCGGAGCCCAGCGACACACAAATGTCCCCTGCTCAAATTGAGGAGCGAATTGAGGGGTAGACCATGTGTTGCCAGACTACTCTTGTAGCTTGTGCCGCCCGTTTCACCAGCTGCTGACGACGTAACCACCAGTGCAATGCCTCTAGTAGCCTCTCTATACCGCCGCTCCTTGCATGAGCAAGCGCAACAACGTAGCCAAACACCTGGCCGAAATTCCGCTATATCCCCTACTACATGGGGATAGTTTGTCTTTTCAGTCCAAAGGTCCCTGTCTCGCCCTGAGACGTTCGGGGAGGTCGCACCTACACGTTAGTCAGTGACGTCCTCATCACGTAGCCCACAATTCTCACTTCTCCCCCGAGGAATTATCCCTCAGCGAATACACCTTCAAGTTTCAGGAAACAATCGCTTGTCCTCTCCGGGCCTTTCAGGATCCCAAGCATTGGTTATGACACCAACGTTCGCGTCTGGACAGTCATGCACAAACGAAGCTCTTTGTTTGCGGCTGACACGCGCGCTTGCCACGATTTTGTCTTGCACGGTGAGGAGGATCACTCGGCTAGGGAGAGAGAAGCCGACGAAAGAAGCGAAACGAACGAGGGCCTTTTTTTTTTTTTTCAGATCGTCAAATGCGTGTAACTCCGCTATTAAGGCATCATTCCAAAAACTTCTTGCGGCCGCATGTTTGTTGAAAACTCGTGAACAATTGCTACGTCACAACTAAATTTTGACCTCTGGATGGTTTAGGGGTCCTCTTAACCAGTGGCATAGTATTTGTTTTATAAAAGGCGTAGAGTGCTGGGAACCAAGAATCGCACAGTAGAATATTTACCCACAACGTAATCAGTGGCGTGTGTGTCTTTTTTCATCCCATAAAGGACTGCAAAATGCCGAGAATTAGGCTCACACATGAGTATTAAGAATAGATAATCTAGAGTAAACAAGGCAGTTTCCCACTGGTGCTGCCAATTTTGAAGGAACAGCGGAGCTGAAGGACAGACACTATTTGCTAGTGTTTCCGCAGCACCCCCCAGATCTCCCGGGCTCCAGGACCACCACGTGGTCCCACGCCACGTGTACATGGACATACCTCTAGAGGTTAATTCGCCATGACCTGACAAAGCGGGGCTTAATCCAGCAGTTTCAATTTTGGATTAAGTCAGATTTGCTCAATTCACGTTCATCCAGATCAGCTTAATCTTACCTGCATGGTTACATATACTCCCATTTTGGTTGGCAAACTTGACTTGAATTAGCTTAATCCAGGTGAGCTTGGCCACATTAGCATATCAATTAGGCCTAGTTAGCCCTAATTAAAACTAACTCAGACATTCCTTAATTATAGACTTGGCCACGCCCAACTAAATTTAATTTGGCTACATTAAACTTAGCTTCAATAAATTGACTTACTTAATCATAACTAAATTAGAATTGAATGTGCTTAGTTTGGCTTAATTATGATCAACTGTGCTAATTAGGGTCAACCAGGGCAAACTATGCTTAACTTGGCTTCACGTGGCATAAGCAATAGGCGGAGATTTCTGTTCGCATGAAACGGACTAAGGAAACGCTTAGCAGCTGCAAGAAAGAATTGAATAATATTCAATTCTTTCTTGCATATTTTGTCCAAACTGGCAGTGATGTCATGTATTCAGCATATTTTACGTCCTTCTCTTTCACTTCTCACAGATCATTCGGCGGCGACTGCAACAAGGCAGCCATGCACTTTGAGCCATATGCAGCTGCCTTCAAGTGTAAGCCGGGTTCCAGGATCAATCCTTTCATCTATTTGTTCTGCAACAGCGATCCCTTATCACACCAAATATAAAGAGCCCAATTCTAGATGGAACAATCCTGTCTGTGTACTTTTATGCGTGTTTTATAAGTTGCACGAATATTTGCGATAAACCAGAACAATGGCGTGGGACAAGCAGCTTTTGAAATGTTCATCAAGGAGTGCGACAACTTGAAGAAGAGTGTTTAGCCAAAAGCACTGATGCGTGTTTTTATATATCCAGGCACAGTGACTGACTTCACAATCATGTTAATAAGAGCTCCCCAATTACTTTTATGCAATTTTTCCACGTGTACTTGAAAGATGATTGCATACTACTATGGGCCATTGAGTTGGTAACACAGCAACAACAGCCAATACATGCACCTGTATAAAAAAGAGCTAAATAATAAAAATATGAGAAGGATGCTCAAACTTCCCTATTAAAAGTGGAATGAAACATAGCAATAGCGCCCCACTCGCATCAGCTCACAATTCGCTTGCCATGCTTTGTATTTCGGTGGACACCTCAACCATACCACGAGATAAGGGGCATCTGCACATTGCATTGGCCCTCGTAAACTCTTCCAGGGTGCATAGTGCAAGTACAGTTGCAAAGCGTCCACTACTCCATGATTCATCATTCACCACCAATTAGTGACCAAGGCACTTCAACACAATCATGTTAATAAGAGCTCCCCAATTACTTTTATGCAATCTTTCCAGGTGTACTTGAAAGATGATTGCACACTATTATGGGCCATTTAGTTGGTAACACAGCAACGGCAGCACAAATGCAATTGGGCGGATGTGTATGTACGTGCAACTGTAACCAAATGCACCTTCGCCATCCCACAAGAGGCTACAGCATGGTGTGACGATTTCAACGCAACTGGTATTGTTAGCTTTTCATGCTCACACTTGTGGCACTACCTGCAGTGCATTCCTCTGCCTTTGTGCCTCCTTGCAAAGAGGAACTGTTGTACTCTCCAATGCCATAAAACTATTCACTCTAATGAAGGCTGGTCCACCAGCTGCACTGTTAATAAAGAAATTATGCTCATCTTCATTTGCAAATATTTCTCCAGGGTTCAACTAACTTACCTTTCTCTCTCTCTCTCTATATATATATATATATATATATCTATTGTCAAGCAGATCCTGCGTGAGAACGGAAGCGTTTATTTTGACAGTTTCGGCCAGAGTCCGGCCTTCGTCAGGACAAAGGCCAGACGCTGGCCTTCGTTCTGATAAACGTTTGCCCTGCAAAAACTGACCAGAAGTCTTCATGCTGCCTCTCCTTTCTTCTTTCCCTTACTGCCGTTCTGTTAGTGAAGAAACACCTGGAAAGTGAGTGAGCTCACTCGCAGCTTCCTAAATCTGCGTGTAGTGCTCGCTGTGGTCTGCAATACCTTTGTCGCAAGTAAATTGCAGTGGGGCATGCGCGAGTGCACGTCTTTCACATGCTTCAGAATGCCTGTTTTAACTTTTTCCGCTTTGTATGCACCTTATGTTTACCATCACCATGCGGGAAATGTTCATTGTAACAGTAAGAGGCTTTAAAAAATGTTCATTATACGTGGACACAGTTTTTATGGGTAAGGAAAATCTAAGTGCACCGAAGTGTTGTGGTTATGACCGACAGATCGTTATATCTGGGATGACTATAAGTGAGTTCCGACTGTACTGCCATTCTGGTTCAGCCCTTTCGTTCCATCCCTCCTGTGGTTGCAAGAGGCAAATTTTTCCCATTAGGTGGCGCAACCACGAGCTATAGGACACCCCACTTTTTCCCTGGCCGAGTGGCCACGAGCGGTGTTGTACTACAATCCGAAAATGGAAAACTAGCAAGAAATTCCAGTGATCTAACAGAAATGCAGCTTGGGCAACAATGGAACATGTCCCATGGCTGACATAATTTTGATCTCATCACGTGCTGCTTTCCTTACATTTATCATGGCATAAAGTGGTATTGCGTGCTTTCGATTAAGGGGTCGCAGGTTCGCATTCCTAGTTGTACACTTCAAAACATTTTCCTTAAGCATTATTTTTATTTGTTGCTTTTATGTTGCTTTTTTACATACATTTACATAAATAGGACAAGAAGGCAATGGCAGAAATCCGATCTTAAGTGTTCATAGAATTTTCGTTGCAAAAGGTTCGATAGGACAGATTCACAGACCCCAAAGTTGTCTGCAGATCTGTTCTATCTTACTTTTATAGCGGCAGACAGAAATTGCCAGCGAGCTGCTACATAATCATGCGATGTTATAAAGTTTAACTGCACATCAAAGACATGACGTGCTAGAAATAGAAGGCTTGAAGACGTGTGTATTTACATTCAACAAGGTGGAGAGATATTTCATGTATCAACGTCCATCGAAGTATCTTCACTTTTGGCAGCAGCCCGCGCTGCGGCTTTCTTGGCAGCCCTGGCGGCCTTCTTTTCTTCGGGTGTCTTCTTGAGGCCTTTGAGTTTCCTTGTCTGCAACTTGTTGAAGTCTTGCTTTTCCATGTGAATACGTCCCATAGTGGCCCCCAGAGCAGTCTTTTCAATGTTCTTCTTCTTCTTGACCTGCACAAACGCATGGGTCGAAGAGTGAAGTGACAGCATCTAAACTGAGCTTATCAAATTATACTTGAGGCATTTCACTTGAGTGAAATGGCACATGAAAAGGTGTAGTACTTAACTACTGCAGTATGACATGTACACAACTACTGAATTGAAATGCAACAGTGAGAGTGACCACTAGCAGTGCGGTGCTGTCCACGGCCACCTGTGGTGGACGCAAAGTGTTGAAGTACTATACAGAACGAGTGATAGCGTTTTTGCAGCAGGATTACCATGCCCGTTTGACAACAAGGTGGTGTGTGTGGATCACAACAGTGCCAAGTGGAGTGCGGCAAGCCCAGAAGAGCGTTGTAACCTGCTCAAAGTATCTCGGCCGTGCACACCGCAAACAGTAGTGTGCCAGACTTGCATCGGCCCCACTGACACTACTCTGAACCACAAGCCATTTTGCCAAATGGAATCAGTAACAAGACCCCAAAAAAAGTTTCACCCTCATGCATGACTACCTCAAGATAGCCATGACTTACCCAATGTTGAGTGTCAATCTGTGAGTACATATTGTACACACACACTGTGAGGCAGTACATGGTACTTTCAAGTGTGTTATAAACCCGAGAATCATGCCCACTACCAGCATGTCCTGCTGACACAGTTGGTCAACACACTATTAAATGAGAAAAGAAACGAAAAAAAAAAAAACTACCTTATTCTGCTTCGGCTGTTTTCTCGCTGTCTTGAACAAGTCCTCAGACGCAATCTTGGTTCTTCTGAGAATTAAGTCTGCACGGGGGCCGATTTCTTCTAGTTCTACACGTGGTGTCTTGGTTCCAGATTTTTTCAGCAACACCCTGCATGCAGAATGAGCATACATTATTGGATCTATTCATTTATCATTTCATATAAGCCAGAACGTTTCATAGCAGTCCCCCTGCTTCCATGTAATATGCAGTACAGAAAAAGGCTATTCTGAATGGTGGGATTGAAAGAATATGGCAAAATAACTAAAAGGCCAGTAGACAGGCTCTTTCTTTTTTTGCACCCACAAACAAGCCCACTAATTCATACAATAGGGTGTGGCAATCCTATTTTGCGAATATTACAGCACTGCGCACCATGCAGAACCTCAATTTCAAAAAACAATTGCCGTGCTTCTTTTCTCCACCTGTCCAATTCTCCTCAACGCATAATAATGAAATATTGTCCATGGGTAACAATACATACCACTGAGCTTCCCAATTGGTCCTTTGAACTACTTAATGGCACATTGGACCTCTAGTAATGCAGTTTTGGCCACACAGCCCACCTGTTGATTCTCCGGTACTGCCTTCTGCCGTATAGTAGAGCCCGCGACAACCGGGACAGGTGGTGTTGCCAGAATGAAAGTCTCCAAGATGAAGAGGCGTCTCGCTATGTTATAGCTAAAAAACAAATGGTGCATACCTCGCCAGTATCTTGTACTCTTAGCACTATGCTTCCACCCCGAGCTGCGTGGGAAGCCTTGCTTGGTTGGCTGTGCGCCAACGACTTATCGCTGACGTCGTGTTACATGACAAAATGAGCCCAGTCACGACAAAGGGCTACAGCTACCCCTCTCCACTGCTAGAAATTAACGGGAAGGGTGGGCGAGAAGCCAAAACCAACCAAAGCTGGTAATTCCAAACCCTGTAACATCCTTATTAGAGCACTTAGTATTAGCAAAGTTCTAATGACAACGTGTTCACATTCTACATGCGTGCATACTGCCGTGATATAAATGAAAGGTCAGTGAAGTAATTGCTGCCATAGCACAATGTGATGTGAAACTCGGACCGAATTGCTCTGCTGTGTAAATACTGCATTCCAGTCAATAAAGATTCATTTCTGCGAAGTGCCCCAAGCAAATGCCCCTTCTGGCGAGAGTGGGGTGCAGTTCTCCGGAAACCAATGAGAAGGTCAAACAGCATGGAAAATTTAAATGATGCATACAATATGAATGTCATTACCATAAATAATAGTTATGATATGAAAACCTCCCACAATCTGGACCAGCAATATAGCAAAATAATCCACCTTACTTGTAGCTTCTCAATGTTATCTTGTTATCAGCTGCAGTGAACATAATAACATGCTCAAGTCCTTGTAGACTGATAGCTTCTGCTGTTTCACCTCGGAAGAAGTCTGGAATGAACAAGTGCGTCACAAGATCACAGGCATTACATGCTTCTCTAGTACATATCAGTGTTTGTTGTATAGGGCAAGTCCATGTTGTTTTACACACAATAAAAGTAATGGCCACTCAATGCAGGCTTAACTTTTCTGGTATGTATACGTGAATACTTTTGTATGGTTTCGGTACACATGTACAACAATCACAACCAGCTTGAAGATACAGAATTGAGCCTTTTTGCTGATCTCATGATACCCAAGCTTTTGCAGATAACTGTACATGACCACACAGTATTCCTTCACCCTAAGTACACCCCATTATAGAGCACTCAAATCTCTAAACCATGTTTTTTGTCTCTTTTTTCATGTCTGCAATAAGTGTTGGTGCAAATAAGAAATTATATACCTATGAAGAAGTTTTTCAATCGTTCAAGATCCTTGTTTTGCTCAAACTGTTCGCCAGCAAAAAGTAGCATCGGCTTTGTACCCACAGGGATCTTTGGGATCTGCAACAAATGATAAGAGGAAAATTACAGAAGCTACGATTACAATTCATGCAGCATAGAGAAGACGTAGTGCTGGAAGCTCTTTGCTAGACTGTTGTGTGGAAGCACAAAGGCAAGCACGGCTGCATTTGTAGTGATCCTCCAGAGACTTACCTATATTTATAACTACAAAGGGAGGGCAAGGCATCAGTGCTGAGAGAACTCTTGTTGGTATGACCAATGAGAGGCTGTCATATTACAAATGAAAATAATGATCGGGGTTTTACATCCAACAACTTAGGCATAAGTATTAAAGACACTGTAGTGGAGAGCTCCAAATATTTAGACCACCTGGGATGCCTTAGCATGAACCTAAATCCAAGTACACACGTCAACGGCATTTCTGCCCTCATAAAATCGTGGTCGCCATGGCCGAGATTCGATCATATGACCTTTGGGTCAGCAGTTGAGGACAATAGTCTAGACCATCATGGCGGATGTATTCTCCAAAAACATCAGAAAGAGGTTTTTGGAGCTGAGATCTCTAAAAACATCTGAAATTTGTTTCAAGCAGCGACATTTTTTGCAGTCCAAAGAAACAAGCAAGCAAGCCGGCCACTTTTTGCAAATATTACAGCAAAGCTGATATACTCGCGGCTGCTTCCCACGGCATGTGGTGGTGGGATAAAAGGCCTTTGCAGAACATCTGAAGCTGACATGGAGATTTGCACAGAAAAGAGAAATTCTGGCTTTGAGAAAATACCCCTTTTTCAAGAAATCCCAGAGCACCTCGCAGCCACGTGTAGCACTACGATAAAGAGTGAGTATGCCAAGTGGGCAGGCTATTCCGTGTCCCCTGCTACTTGTTGGCGTGATGCGCGCAGTGAGTGCACGAAACGAAACAAATACATTGCCACTTCTTGACTATTCTTGCATCATATATACTGCACACATCCGAACGTAGAGATTTCATACCTAGAGAGATGTCATGTGTTTATATATAGCAGTGTTGGTATTACGGAGCAGATGTGCATGAATGTAGCAGTTAAGCAGTATGCACATTACTGCGTGTTGATACTGTCAAAATACACAAGAATACAAGCAGGAACTCATGTTTGTTGGACGATTACTAGTAATGTAAGTAATGATCCAACCGTGATGTATCAAACTGCTACAAATAGCTATCAACTTGAGAATTCGGTGTTGCAAACACTCTTGCACTTGCCAAATGCATTTAGCAACCATGGCCTTTAAGAGGAAATCTTTTGCCACTTACTAGTACAACTACACATATATAAGCTAATATCAGATTTGCGCACATGTGAAAACACAACCACCACCAGTAATGATAGAAGAAGTCAGAAAAGCTTTGGAGAGCATGCAAAGACGCAAAGCTGCTGGTGAGGATCGGGTAACATCAGATCTGCTGAAAGATGGAGGACAGATTGTGTTAGAAAAACTAGCCACCCTGTTGACGAGGTGTCTCCTGGCGGGAAGAGTACCAGAGTCTTGGAAGAACGCTAGCATCATCTTAATACGTAAGAAAGGAGATGACAAGGACTTGAAGAATTACAGGCCGATCAGCTTGCTCTCTGTAGTATACAAGCTATTTACAAAGGTAATTGCTAACAGAGTAAAGAAAACATTATAATTCAATCAACCAAAGGAACAAGCAGGATTTCGAACAGGCTACTCAACAATTGATCACATTCATACTATCAATCAGGTAATAGAAAAATGGTTAGAGTATAACCAACCACATTACATAGCCTTCATAGATTACGAGAAGGTGTTTGATTCAGTAGAAATATCAGCTGTGATGCAAACACTGCGGAATCAGGGTGTAGATGAAGTATATATAAACATTCTGGAAGAAATCTACAGGGGATCAACTGCTACCATAGTGCTTCATAAAGAAAGCAACAGAATACCAATCAAGAAGGGTGTAAGGCAGGGGGACACAATCTCCCCAATGCTATTTACCGCGTGCGCACAGGAGGTTTTCAGAAGCCTAGAATGGGAACAGTTAGGGATAAGAGTTAATGGAGAACACCTTAGTAACCTGCGCTTCGCCGATGACATTGCATTGCTGAGTAACTCAGGAGACGAATTGCAACTCATGATTACGGAGTTAGACAAAGAGAGCAGAAAGGTGGGTCTTAAGATTAATCTGCAGAAAACGAAAGTAATGTACAACAACCTCGGAAAGGAGCAGCGCTTCGAGATAGGTAATAGTGCACTTGAAGTTGTAAAAGACTATGTCTACTTAGGGCAGGTAATAAACGCAGAGCCGAACCACAAGATTGAAGTAACTAGAAGAATAAGAATGGGGTAGAGCACATTCGGCAAGCACTCTCAAATTATGACAGGTAGATTGCCATTATCCCTCAAGAGGAAGGTATATAACAACTGTATCTTGCTGGTACTTAGCTACGAAGCAGAAACCTGGAGACTTACAAAGAGGGTTCAGCTTAAATTGAGGACGACGCAGCGAGCAATGGAAAGAAAAAAAATTCCGCCATATCCACGAAGTGAATGATGATGAGTGGGCGAAGCTCCGGAGGTAAACCTGGTAAACCATGAATCCTCTGTACATTTTGCCCACTCGATTTTATTACATCGCTCCCCCTAGCGTACGTCGCCGCACTAAATCGAACGATTGCCTTCAACCAATGACACACGCCATATGTGACATCATTCCTATTTTATAAGATCTCGCGTCTTTCATCAGCTACAAGTACCGCTTTCTAGTTTATAACATCTTGCATCTTTTCATCATCAGCTACAAGTACCACCATCTAGTAAACACTACAAGAACTAAACGAGGAAGGCTACATACAGGAGACGGTACCGCCATCTAGTGAACACTGCAAGAACTAAACTAGAGGTGGCTAGATACAGGGGACGGTACCGCCATCTAGTGAACACTGCAAGAACTAAACTAGAGGTGGCTACATACAGGCTACAGGGGACGCACAGCCCACGCCCTAAGGAGCTTCGCCCCTAAAATGGTAGGTGTAACCTTAAGAGACAAGAAGAGAGCAGAGTGGATTAGGGAACAAACGGGGGTTAAGGATATCATAGCTGAAATAAAGAAGAGCAAATGGACATGGGCCGGGCATGTAGCGCGTAGACAGGATAACCGCTGAACATTAAGGGTAACTAACTGGATTCCCAGAGAAGGGAAGCGGGTTAGGGGGAGACAGAAGGTTAAGTGGGCAGATGAGATTAAGAAGTTTGCGGGTATAAATTGGCAGCAGCAAGCACAGGACCGGGTTAACTGGTGGAACATGGGAGAGGCCTTTGTCCTGTAGTGGACGTAGTCAGGCTGATGATGATGACGAAAACACAACCAGCATTTGTAAGATATAAAATCAGCTGTTAGTGTCAATAAATGATGATAAAAGCTTATCTTTGGTAACCTGGAGTGCGAGCAACACTCACTGTCTAATAACTGTATCTTATTGCACTAAATACTGACTCTAATGGAAAGTCTTTAATCCTCAGAACCTCCTTTTGTGCTCTTTAACAGCATCGCTTGGTGCTGATTTCAAGTGGATCCACAAATTGCATTGGTCACTCATGGAATTTTTCCAGACAAATTAGTTGTTTTTTTTTTGTTTAATTCAATCCGTAGAGCATACTGTCCTCAACAAAAAAATGATGCTTTGGAACCACTCAGCTGATCTAACAGTGGCATGCGGGAACACCACACAGATGAAAATGGTAGAGATGCTGACATACCTATACACAGAAAAGTTTATGAGCACATGGAAGCCGGCGACACCGAGTCAAGCTGTGCAATTATCACATACCCCATCAACAGTGTACGTCGCAAGGGCGATTCAAGACTGGAAAATGCACGTGTGTTCGAACGTCACTTTATAACAGATAAGTTATGTTTCCGAATCTCATGTAAAGTTGTTTTCACTAATTATGCGCGACACCGTCGACTCGGGCACTGCAGATGCGGAGGATCCGAGTTCCGCTGTCAACACTGGATCACTGCTGGCTTCATAATGAGCTGAAAAATTCTTTTTCGTCATACGCGCAAAGCAAATGATCAAAACAAGAGCATCACGCCAAACAATTTGTCGCATGAACGTACACACGGCGTGGCCACTGAGACGTATGCGAGCTTCGTGTGCTCGGTAATGACAGATGAAAGACGGGGACTGACGCCACTAGCAAGTTATGAATTCATGGCACTGTAGATGGTACAGCACAAATCCCTAAGCAAACAGTGATAAGCAGCCCAGTGGAACCTACAAGCTAGCACTTTTCTTAATCTATCACTACTATACTGCGTGCATTCAGGTCCAAACATTAACTTGAGTATAGAATGCGGAGAACTGATAAGGCTATTCTAAATACTGTGGGCATGCCCCAAAGAGGAAAGAGGAAAAATAACAAATTACCCCTTAATAGTGGTAGACCATACTGCTTGGCTCGGACCCTGCTGTTCAAGTCTAACAAACTGTATGAGCTGAGGATTTGATTTTTGCCAAGCGATGTTTGTACTCACTCACTCTGTATCAAATGCATTAATACATACGGCCATAGTCTACGTTCAGTTATCAATAAAGCTTTTTCGTGAAGGCATGCATTGTTTTGTCCCAAATACATGAACATGCTGGCCGATAATCACCTTGAAGTCCTCTAGCGCTTTAAAATCTTCCATTCCGAGTTCGAACATATCGAGAAGGTGTCCATCGTATGTCCGGCCCATAACCAAGTTGTTTGGCCGCTTTTTGGAGTTGGTTCCGAGCACAAAATGCGAGGCATCGTTCTTTTGAGTCATGAATTCCTGAAAGTTCATCAGATCAGCTTTAAGAAACAGCCAGTTTTCCTGCAAGACGAGGAATGGGGCACGAATAGCAATGACTCACAAGCGAAGTCTGATCTTCGAATGGCTTCATTTCATCTTTCCTGAAAAGCGAAAAGTTCTTAGATTGCAATGGCATTAACAGATGCATTGGAATTACGGTACTTACCTGTTGAAGAATACAGAATGAGGTCTCTTCAAAGAACACTGGAAGCGAGAACAATAGACCGTTAATTGGTGCAACTGAAGAAACGTATTCAATATCACTCACTAAGTTTTTCATGGCTTTCAGCACTGTGTTGTTGGCATTGGACCCTCTGATGAAAATGGCATTTTTCGTGTTCTCAACAAGCTTTGGACCACGATTTTCGAGGAAACGCTTTCCTCTCTGTGTTTTGGGTTTTCTGAAAAACAAATGCGTCATGTTAAAAATGAATGACACCACGTTACCTTTTGATTTATCGACGAAAACACCACAAGCGACTATGCGGCCAAGCACTTGACAGGGAGCCATCGCTTCCAAACATCTTCTGAGAAGCTATGTCATAAATGATCAGAATGGTTGGGCATCAATAAAATACTATCAACAAAGCGACCGGCAAGGTGAATCACTCACACAACGCCTGGTATTCCTGCCATTTTTGTCATTAATCAGACAAGGCGCACGCACACGTACACGTGCAAAGCACGACGCACTCGCTTTTTGAACTGTCTTGGATTGGATTGAAGCGCACTTTTGTCGAAACATATAGCACAACACCATGACCTACTACACTCCTGACCTGCCCAGAGAGCACCTCTTCCAGCGCCCACGTTCTAGTTCATACCTTCTGCCGCTAGGGCCGTCACCTACGAGCGGCGTGGCGCTAGGCAGCACCTGCTCGCTGACGTCATCTTCACTCTTTGTGGTCAAATTTTGACCAACAAAGCACTCGTAGTGCGTATTTATGATCCAAAATTTAGAATTATTCAGAAATAATAATACTAAAAGACATTCAGAATTTTTTTGCAATAAAATGCACGCGACCACGCATAGGCTGCCCTACATCGTGTAAATCTACGGGTTCCCACGTTTGTCAACCAGTGTGCTATAAATACTCAAGCGCTCTGAACACCTTGCTTAACCAGCAATGTATGGGAAGAAATAGTCACATATATGCCGCCAGTTCACTGCAGAATGCAGGCATTCTTATACCAGCGCCTACAAAACAACCGTAAAGAAACAGACGAACAGGTTATAGGTAGCGCCACCTACGGCGAGCGATTGAACGAGAGCGGGGACACGCGCTCCCATAGGAACCCCGCTATCTGAACAGGTCAGGAGTGTAGTAGGTCATGCACAACACACCACTCGACACACGTATGTTGCACTTGTTGTAAAACATAACACAAAAAGTGAATTGTTTTTAAATGCTTTTCTTTATTTCTGTTAACTGCCTTTGTTTATTTATTACTTGCTTATAAAAACTTGTCTGTTTCACATTTTTGTTGTTCTGGTTTCGGTATGGAGGAAGCGTATGTTCAGAATACAGTCGATAAGGAAGTAAATAATAGACAGAACACACAGTTCAGTCTTTATTAATTAGGCTCAATAAGAAAGACCACGCAGTCCTAATGATCACTGAAGGAAAATCTACTATCAGAAGCGATGTAACGATAGCAGCATGGTAATTTCAAAGGAAAATCCCATGCCCTCCTTGGTCCACTTGAAAATGCGTCTTTCACAGTTACTTGATATTGTTGATACACGTTTAGACACGCCGACACGCCGTATCTGCCACCGGGGATTATGGTTCATGCATAGTGCCAGGATCCTGAACACGCGCGTGTGCGCCCGACGAACAGAACAAAGATTTCTCGCAGCTCGCTTTCTGAGCTGAACCGGTCAGCTGTGTGACCGCTGTTGTAAACATATCTAGTAAAGTCTAAGGTACAAGCGGCGAACCATTCGCGTAATAAAATTATAACTTTGAGAGAATCTAAAAGAATAAAAAGAACTTTCTTTTATTCTACTGTCACTAAGATAATTAAAATACACCTAATTCACTGTGCAAGCCCACAACAGGAACAAACGATTGCGCACTCGCATTTTGACCCAGGAGCCAAAAGAATCGGCAATTTTTCTATGTCTATTATTGCGAAGTATTTATGTTGTTGCTTTTTTGCGCAAATACTTTGCGACATGCCAAAAGTGCGGTTAAATAATATGTTTTATGGTCATTTAGTTACCAGTGTGACAGTGTTAAAGGGGCGTAGAACAATTCTACGCTTCCACAAGCCTTCATGTGCGTGCCCCGGAGGAGAGCACATGAAGGCTTCCTATTCTACAACTTTGTCAGAGAACCCTGCCGATCGGTTCTCGGGGCTCCTGGGAACACGCGAGACAAACAGTTTAGCGCAGCGCACGGTTTCGAATTTGCAATTACATCTCAAAGTTAGCAATAAATCATTCCAATTTCTTTATACAAATGACGCCTTATACCAAAATGACCGAACCATATATTCGAATTCATGGCCATTGGCAGATTTGAGCATAGTGAGCAGTATAGTTAACGCGGCCTCCGAGGGAGGTCACGACATACCCGCCCTCGCTATCACAGAAAGCCACGTTTTCAAATAAAAAAAAGAACTGCTCAAGTTTATGACGCGCGTGTGACGTACCTTCTTTCCACCGTCTTATCTTTGCCTGCTTACTTTCCAGCACGCTCGTCGAAACGAGAGAAGAAACCATTTATGTTACGGCGCGTGACACATCTCTGTAGCTGCGCTCGTACTTGACGGTTCTCAAAATTTTTGCTGCGGTCGATTCATGAAGCAATAGACTCCTTTGATGAAGTCTTGCGGTGTGTTACAGAGTCCCTTTATTTTGGTTGATTCTTTAACAATATCGAAACATGAAAGATTCGTGAGTTTTTGTGTGAAAAAAAAAGAACTCCCCTCGAGTGTAGAACCAGTGCTTGCCCCAACAAGATATGTAAACTCATGACTACCTCTAATTTAATGTCAGCTGTTTGCGTGCCATTTTCTCACGGAGTGCGACGCCACATGTTCAACTTCCTGTCACAGTCACCAAACAAAAGTTATCAGATCACCAGTGGATTGTCTTTCCAGGGTGTCGACATATCAAGCGCTAAGTCAGGTTGTATTATGAACAACGTGACTATCTCTGCACAGATATTTCACTCCGTTCCTTACTTCTCAGTTATTGGTTTTTTTCTTCAGTTTCTCTCTCTCTCTCTCTCTTTCTCTCTCTCTTTGCTTTGGGGGGGGGGGGGGGCGATGCTGCTAAACGCTTGTGGATCCGGCGCCTAACCATTCACCACATGTGTGGCTTGAAAAATTTCTGGGTGCATTTCCAGTCTTTATCCACAGCCACTAGATAAAAAAATTAAAATTGGTAAACTGGAAAACTATGAAAAAGTGAACACAAGAGCTGCAGAGTCGAGCGTAATTTTTTAGTATGTCTTTAATCAGCACGCGTAGAGGACCTACCAGGTCAGATGACGCTTTTGCATCGTCACTACGACCAACGGCCATTGAAGGGCATTATTTTGAGCCTTTGGCGGGACTCAAAAGTTGGACTTTCAAAACATGGCGCATGGTCGTTGTCACGGCTGTAGTCTAATCATATATGTGAGACACGTATAAAAATTTAGCAATATAGACTAATATCAACCATAGTTGTGATCAAAAAATAAATAAACACGAACAAGCACAAACGCTTTATTCCATAGATTTAATATGTACTGACGGGCTATAGTTGATGAGCTACGATTCTCGAAGAAGTAGCGCACAGAAAGACACTAAACACGTACACACAAAAGACGCAAACACAAGCGCTGTGCTGCAACTGATTTCTTTTCGGAAGCCCAACCTCAACGAGTTTGCCCACGATACCGCGCCGGTTCCGGGCAAATGTCGGCGACAACGAGGAACGCACAACGAAATTACGAAGTACTTTTACCTCTCTCGAAGAGTATACCCCCGTATTCACTCACCCCAAACTTAGTAGGCCTCAGGCCGTCACTCTCAGACGATTGCAGACGGAGACGTACTCTAATCTACACGCCATCTATGCCGAGGTGTTCCCCAATGACGCTTGCCCGGCGTGCGGGGAAAGTATCCACGCTTGTACACATTACCCCGGGTGTTCGAGATAATGCAGACTAGGAGGAGGAGGAGGACGGGAAGAAATGAAAGGCAGGGAGGTCAACCAGACGCACGTCCGGTTTGCTACCCTGCACTGGGGGAAGGGATGGGGGGATTAAAGGAGAAGAGAGAGAGAAGTGAAGGGCAACGTGTGTGTAGATGTGACATTGTCCATTGCAGGCTTATAAGCGGTCACGTAGTCCGGTCGTCTTTAAAAAAACTTAGCAGTGCTCGCGTCGCTTTGCTGGCCTGCGGCGCGTACAGCCATGAACCAAGGATCTTCTCTTCGGAGAAAGGTCTAGTGTCTCTAACGTTTCGCGTAGCGAGTTGCGTTCGCTCGAAAAACGTTCACATAAACACAGTAGATGTTCTATTGTCTCGTCAGTGTCACACGATTCACATCGGGAGCTATCCGCCATTCCTATGCGAAAGGAGTACGCCTTTGTAAAAGCTACTCCTAACCACAGGCGGCACAGTAAAGTTGCATCCTGGCGGGAGAGGTCCGATAGAACTTGAAGCTTTCTCGATGGGTCCAGTTTGTGTAGGCGGTGGTTTCTGACACTGGGTTCACTCAGCCAAGTTTCCGACATGAAGACTAAGCCCGACAATACTCCTGCCAGCTGGGAGGCGGCCCTCTCCTTCCCGTCCGAACAAGTCTAGGCCGTCGAGCGAGCCCTCGGAGCGGCCGACGGGCTTAGCCTGACGGTCCCGACGTGAGAGTTTCGCACCCACCCCGTTCATGTATGAGAACACACACGTGCGCCATGATAGCAGTGAAAGCGATGAAGACTAGGAAAAAAGCACAGAAATAAAAACACCAAGAACACGTGGCGCTGATGAAATTGCAACAACAACAACAACAACAACAACAACAACAACAACAACAACAACAACTGTGTGTAATTATATACCAAGGCATCATTATGGCGTACGAAAATACAAGAACTAGAATCAGCGCCCTTTTTTTTTTTCAGAGAATGACATCGAGGGTCAACTGACACATGTATCTTTCCACTTGTAGATTTCAACTGCTTCTTTCATTTTATTTCTCTCGTTTCCTTCTTCGTTACGTTTTACTATAGGATAAAGGTTCGAAAGCCTTTATATTAGCCAGCGACTTCAACGTAGACATCACAGACCTTAGGACCTAGCTTCACACACATGTCATCGTTCACTTTGTGGAGATGCGTTGGTTTTTACTGGTTATAGGGTCTTCGCAGCACCTGTAGTGGACCTCATCGAAATCCACGACGTCACGACATTTGGCGCGGGAATTTCAACCTTTTCGCGCATTTTATCGCTTACCGAGCGTCTTTCGCGGCAAGCGTTGTTTTTTGGTATATTAAAAGAGTAATTTACTAATGTGGCAATAATCATTTCACTCTTAAGTGTCGCTACAATGAATTATAGGACAGGCCGAACCCAGCAGAAGCATATGGCAGACACCAGGGGCGGGGAGGGGGGGGGTACAACCAGATTGCAAGAAATGCCAGATTTTGGCACCGCTAATTTCTTTGACGAAGCCAAGCAAGATAGAGTGACATTATCGGCACTATTTAGTGTAAGGCCAGTGCATCTTGCCGGTTTGCGTTTTAAAGCACGGTATTGGAAAATATTGGCTTCTGAATAACAATAATACTTTTTATTTCTGCCCCAAGAAAATACAGTGACAAAGGAGCTGCAAGAAAAAAAAAAGCTGTCGTATATATACAGCTCGACCAAGCCACGGCTCCTAAATACAAGGCGAAAGCGAACGATACACACTCAAGACCTCATTTTAGAAAAGAAACAAAGGGAGAGAAAAAAAAAACACTGCACAACAAAACAGATAAGAAAATAAGCATACACGTCGTCATCTACACTTTGTGCGCACAGTGTAAATTGCTTCGTCAAAACAATGAATCACAAGCATATTTTCAAAGCCATCATGTGTCAAGTAAGAGAACGAATAAAGATACTACAGATATTACATCAAATCCCAATACAGATACCTCGGTTGGGACAGCGCGTTCGTTGATTCTTACAAGGTAAAATAAATTTTAGAAAGTAAATCAGTAAGTGTCTCATTAAGTAGATTAGCCATCTTATTTATTTAGAATCAACGGTATCGATTTATGCTCATCAGCCCTAAAGTAATGACCGTAACCTTTCTTTAAATTGACCACATGACAGTCATTGATACGTCATAGCAGCGCGCTACCGATAGCACAAGGAAAAACATGAAAGAAAAACTTGCACGAACAATTCACGCCAGCGTTTTCTATTCTTTTTTTTTCTTGTGTTCTCTGTAGCACGCTGCAATCAATAGCAGCGCCGAACCAGCTAATACCTACCTTGGCTCGCCGGTGATAGACCTTGTGGAAAGGAAACAAAATAAATAAATAGAAGCTGGAACTGAAATAGAAACAAAATCAGAATAAAAATTGCTGTCGAATAAAAGTGCTGTCGCAAAAGCTTTTCTTTTAAAAATATTGACTCGGTTTGTTCAAATGAATATATTGGCTTACACTATATGCTAAAAAATCTATCGATGTTTGAGCGGTGCATTTCTTGAAAAATAATAAGAAGAACAATGTGGTAGACTTGTGTGATTGTATGGCTACCTCCTAGTGCAGACAACAACTTTGTTGGCTGTATATTGTCACGGGCATGGAATGAGGTGTGGCTATGCCATGGTGTTTATATGCCATTGTACAAAAGAAGATAGAACAAAGAAGATAGGACAAAGAAGATGAGGGGACGATGAGCTTCTGTTTTCTGGTGATCGGTTCAGCTGGAAGAGTGCTCGGGTAAACAGAGGTGCTATTCGTAACCACGTGACAATATGATCATAAGCGTATTGCAACGTAACATATAAGAAATTTGTCAGCTTATTGGGTTATGCAATGGTTCAAAATTCAAAATGACCTTCGCATTCCTCAAACATTAATCAATGATAAAATACGACGATTCCCCTAATCTAAAGGCTGACAAGATTATTCTTATAATATTTTTTTTATAATTGCAGAGCTTACAGTACCTAGAACAATGTACCCCTGGTAGACAAGCTTTGTACACTAGTAGCGGTAACCGCCGGACAAATTATTATTAAACTCAGTAGTAAACTTGTCCGTAAGTACACATCTACTCAAAATGCATTTCATATGCCTCACACACGTTATCACAGAGAAGCGAGGCTGTAGTAAAATTCTTACGGTCATGTTGCAACTTTAGGCAGCTACGACGTAATGACGATTGCGATCGACTGCTAAGTGAGCAAGAGCCTTGGCTCCCGAAGTAACTGCTCAAAAGGCGATCGTGTCGGAGAGTATTGCATCGAGGCGCAGCGAGTCGAGAGGCCTCATTACTTCTCGAGCCGCTCACGCCAGCCAGTCGCCGTCGTCGTCGGCACTCTGTCCGGTCGACGCCACGGAGCCGGCGGTCCTGCGCGGCGCGGTCGATGAACATGAAAACGGAGAAGAAAAAAACCAAAATCGAAGAAATGGGCGTTCCTCCACGGGATTGTCGAGTCAGGGTGCTCCCTCTGTCGGCGCCGCGGCGAACTGGCGCCCGGGCCAGCGACCGCCATGCTTGCGCTCATCGAGGGCTGCTGGCAAGCCCACAGCGGTGGCTGCGAAAAGCCAAGCCCCCGGTTCGAACTCACCTTCGCGACTACAGCCGAGACGCCCCTAGGCCTTCTTTTTGCCTTCGTCCGGAAAACCGTCGACTGCGCAGCTCAGCTCAGCTCGTCACTTCGAGAGAGGTGAGGTTCTTTCGCGATTACCTGTTTCTGTGGTCTCGGTGAAATTCATTGACACACAAAGGGTGACGTGCGTTGTGAGCGCGCGCGTGTGTGTCCCGCAGTCGGCGGATCCGCCTCTACAAATTTAGCCGATACGAAGCGTGTCGAAACTCAGTGTAGCGATGGTGCACCGAGTGTAGAGCGCTTTGTTATCAACGTTTAGGTATCGTCTTGCTCCTGTGCAGTAAAAAATTTTCTTGTTTTCTCTATCTATCGCTTTCCTTTTCTTATTGTCACTACCGACGTTGGTTGAGAACGATGTCGTGCAAGTTTCGCTTGTTTCGTAAAGCGTGCTTCACCTTAGTATTATAAGCCGTGTAAAAAAGCCTCCTTACGCATTCTGCGTCTTTAATTTGCTTTTTTATCGCAACATTTCATCGCGGGATATCGTGGTAAATTCATAGCGCCTTTAAACTGCGAGTCAACGGTACCTTTAAGACGGTGTGGTTTTTTTTCTTTCCTAAAGCGCCGTTTACAACTCCGTCCTTTCATGTGCGAAGAATCTCGCAAGAAGCGCTTCGTGCGGGGTCGATGCCAAATCATTAATCTCTTAGCCAGCGTAGTAGCACATTAGTTCGCCGGCACTAACCGCTTTGCAACTTCGAAATGGGCGTATAGCAACAGAACGTGAGCGGTTGTAAGCAGAAAAGGAATGAACGCGCTTTCATGTTGCACGGAGCGTGTGTTAATGAACGCTAAATAATGGTCACAACGATAAATTTGCAAGCTCACTCTTGAGTCGTCTCACTCAGGCTACGATTGGGCCGTGAGTTTGAGTTTGAGTGAGTAAGGGTGAGTGATAGTTCGGTGAGTTTGATACCGAGTGAATCTAGTTGTGGAACATTTTCGTGAGTATGAGTTCGAGTGAGTTCGATTGAGGTGAATATTGGTGAGCCACAGTTAGAGTGGGCATGTTTCGTGAGGCAGTCTGAGTTAACTCCACCATTAATTGCCCACCTTTGGTCGCAACGAACCACTCATGCAATTAGACGAATGTGCTGTGGAAATTACAGCCCTGTTTTGAACAATGTTCGCCAGTTTCCTCAATTTAATCGATAAAGCGCTTAATGGTGTGTACTTTCACCAGTCCGCTCATGCCGTTCATTTCTTTGTCATCTAAAAAGAGAGTAAGAACTACGCTTAATACACTCAAAGATGTCACTTTTTAGTTCATCGTTGTTATCTTTTGCACGTTGATTCTCAGCTGTTGTAGACATGTTACTACAACGCGTATTTGTTCAGAAACTTGCTCAATTCGTTCGCGAACGTTACCTGGAACTATTCGGTAGAGATGTTGAGTTAAATAAGTTGATTGATACGTGGAGTTTAACGTCCCAAAACCACCATGTGATCATAAGAGACGCGAGGTAGACAAGTTAAAACAATGATTTTGTCACTACAACTAAAAACATTATATGCTGGACCCTCCCAACTAACCAGGTTTCTTGTGTACTCAAACGTTGTTTGTATAGTATTCAAAGCATAATTTATGAACATGCAACCTATTTCCGTCGCTTCCACACACACACACACACACAACACACACACACACACACACACACACACACACACACACACACACACACACACACACATATATATATATATATATATATATATATAACAATGCATCAAGAACTAATAGAAACAGGTGACGTAACAATACTGTCTGAATTCATGATTGGAGGGGACAAGGGCGATTCAACTGCGTTTAATTTAATGTAGTGATTTGCTTCCTATTATAGCGATGGCCATAACGCTACCTAAGGTTAATCAAATTTTTTTTCAGATTATGCAATAACTACTGCTACCGTTCAGGTTCCGTTTTTTTTTTGAGATCCAAATACAGTCATTTCGTGATTAGAAAATTTACGGCAAGATGCCACAGGTAAATCCATATGATCGGATGAGTTGCTATAATAACAACGGTTGAGTAATGAAAAGATCGTGGTACAAAAAAAAAGTTCAGCAATCGAATCGTGTAAGCTCAAACGACTTGAAACGTAGTATGACGTTAAAAAATAGTTTGCAGAGCACTTGTATGGGATAAACAACAGCGGTCACAGGGAAAACATGCCGTATATTGATAATCGATTGTGTCGCGAGATGTAAACGCGTGGGAGGGCGCTAAGTATTTTTCTCGCCGCTGGATCGACGTCAAAGATGTGTGGGTAGTTCGCGAAACTGAATTATTTCTTGCAGCGCCGTGTTTATGCAATATAGGTGCAGTTTTATATCCCTTCAGGTGGACAGAAGATGTCGCAGCAACCTCTTACTGCGGTAGAGTAACACTCGGCCTCGCCATACGAGCGACTGTGTTCTTTTACCGGCACCGCTCAATCTGTGCTAACCATCCTCTTGTCCCTCAGCTCCTTTAAATAACTAGAAAAACATTAATGTAGTTACAACATTAATGTAGTTAAACATTAATGTAGTTGATGATACATATGTACTACATTTACGTTTTACTTGTTCAATATTTTCTTTTATGCCACTCTTGTGTCACACGTTGTATTTCTCCTAATGTCAAAGATGTTGGCCTATAGTATCATGAAATTAATGAATTATTAAATAAAATAAATAAATAAATATCTGCTGTTTTACAGAGTCGCTCGGCTGCACGAAATCGGTGTAGAGCAAAAGAAGTGGTTTCATTTTTATGGATGATGTTATATTGAGGTCTTCTAGAAGGGTGATTACTTTTTATGGTTATCAAATTAAAAGAAACTTTACGACACACATTGATGTTCACCGAACACCGCGTCGAGTTTGCGTTGAAGTAATCATTTTTCATATCGTTTGCCCTACAACTCCTGGTTATAGTTGCACGTGGCTAGTGGTGCCGTAGATAAGAGCTGTGCTACGTCGCCAATAATATAATCATGGACCAAACTAAAGCGGTAGGAAGGAAGGAAGAGAGAAAGTACACAAAGGAAGAAGGCAGGGGGGCTAACCAGAAAGGCATCCGGTTGACTACCCTACACTGGGGTAGCTCGACAGGACGGGGACATTTTATTTAAACCAGACTTTCTGCTTGAGGCTTGCTAGATCGTTCTGTATGTGGCTCTTTGAAGAGGGTTTCAGCCTATCAAACGGATATGCGCTCTACATGTACTGGTGTCTGCTACTCGGCAACGCGAATAATGCCCAGGCGTATTCGATTCGACACGCCAACGTTATTACGTTATCAAGGTGACAACGTGGTGGTCCACTAATCATGTGGGCGCTGCTGAAACACCGTCTAGTATTTACTTCCTTCACTTCAAGGAACGCATAATTAATTAATTCTAACCTCCCATGTCAACCCTCTTGCCAACTCTCTCAAGTCTGTACACAAGCGTGAGCCAGATTGGTCCGCTAAATGTCGCCAGAGTGGTTGTGATAAGTCGGAGAATCGATACGTTTGAACAAGACAATGCACTGCCGAAACGCATAGTTCAAGACCTGTTATTTGGTTTTATTATATTGTGGAATGAAATGTAAGCAGGCGAAACAACTCATTGTTGTTATGTTCTTGCTTATTTGTAAAAGGCTTTTGCAAACATGCGCGTAAGCGTACGTGGTTAGTGATAAACAAGAGTCTCATTCACCGTAAAATAAGGTTCGCCTTATACGGACCAAACTATCAAAGCAAAGATGAGTGCAAAGTTTCCAAACCGTGAGTATAGGTTAGACTAAAACGACAAAAAAAGAAGCTTTTAAATCTCTGCTACGGCGGAACGTTCTGGAAGAAAGTTTTGCACTTCTTTCGGGCTTCACACGACCATTACCCGCTTAGAAGGAGCGGGAAGAAGGTTAGGCGTGCTGTAATATTCATCTGACTTTGTCGCGTTTCAGATAAGAAGAGAAAAAGAGAGCCGCCGGTCTGACCGTCTTACACAAAGCACGAACCACATGATGATTTCGTTTGCTTAGCTTTATAGTTGAACTCCGCTAACCACACCCATGTCACACAAATTAAAAAAAAAATCGTTCAATCGCGGCGGCCAATAACGTCTGACGGTACGTTTTAGTAGAAGTATTCGCTTCCTTTCTTTCTCGAAAGAAAAAAAAACTGCGTTTTAAATGGCTTTAGACTTTGTGGTCAGTCGCTATAACACTTCGTCTTTTTTTTTTTTACGAAACTGTCCGTCCAAGGCAGACGCAGGCGATTTGCTCCGAGGGGGAAAAGCACGACGACAGCCGGCGTGGCTGGCGCTCTCTAAGGAGGAGTCAAAAGGGAGTGATAAAGCAAACGGGTCGTGAACTGAGGCCCCCAAGGCGAATCGCAAAGGCTCGAGGGTGGCATGTCAGTGACGATGTGCGGGCGCTCCTACAGGGCGTCTTGTAACTGTGCCAAGGGAGAGAAAGAAGAAGAAGAAGAAAAAAACGCACTCCTTCAGCACAGTTGTCGAGGCCAGTGGGATGACGCGAAACATAAGAGACAAATAAACGAGGCGTGAGTAGGGAAAAGGGCTGATTCACGAGGCACGCGAGCCATCAGACAGCGCTCCGTCTGTCCTACGATGCAGCATCTCAGAGTTTATGGAAATGGCGTTATCCTTTTCCCGTTAGGGCGACAATGCGCCCATACGCTCAGAGCTTAGTGTCTTTTGCTTTTGTTTGTCTCCTTTGTCGAACAGTGCCCATTCGCTCCATTCGTGACGATAGGACTCCGATAAAAAGATGCAGCTGCTATGGGGATTTGTTGGGCTCGTTTGTGCGTTGCAAATGCGCACGTATTTGCGCTATCTAGGCAAAACGAACACTAAGAACAAACTACAATACCCAACGCATAACTCTGCTTTTTTTGTAAACCTTTCCTTGTACGCACATCTTTTCTCGACCGGTATTTAGCCGGCTTGTATTTGCGCGCATCTCTTTTCGTTAATTATAGTCAGCGACTGACGCCCGTTGTTTCAATGCAAATACTATTTGCCCCTATTGCGCATAGAAGTCCTTTTTTTTTCTTTCGTCTCATGCACGTGTTCCACTATTCGCTAACGTATCTAGTGCAGCTAAATTTACCATAAAAGTTGAATAGCTGTATAGGACACTTGTTTATTATTTGCCAAATATGAACCATTGGGTCAAAATAAAATTGCTTGCTTTATACGATGTAACTTGGAGGCACTCCAAAAATAAGTGAAAACGCGCACTTTTTCAGTTCAGGAAATCATCCCTACCAGCTCTCTAGTGGATTATTTTCTCTACTGCGCTATGATACAAAAGCGCGGCACAAAAAATGTGCAGCGCGGGACACCATTTGCTGTGTTATTACAACGTTGCTTTTGTTTGTGTGTATGTGTGAACTGGTGTTTTAGGGTTTTGTACGAACACAGTGGTTACAAACTTGGCCAGCTTTCTGTCACCTTTTTTGGGATGTTAAAGAGCCAACGAAACTATTAGGTTATTGTGGTTTAACCACGCACAAACACACACATACGGAAGTCCCTAACGCTGAGTTCATCCTTTTTTTTTGTTCTTCATTTCTATTTCTGCTTTCTACTTTCTGGTTTGGCACACATATATAGCCCTTATTCAATTATTTGCAGAATGTTACAAACACCCCCCCCCCCCCTTTTTTTTTGCCGTTTCCGTCTCAGGTACACTTCGTAGTAAGACAGAAAAAATGGTCATTTCTTTGTGCATATTTAAAAATGCGACTAAGTTTTTTTTTCGCACGTCTAATACAGAACGTAAAGATGTAAATTTTACACGCCACCTAAAGATGCATTTCATATATTGTGTGTTTGAACAGATATATTGCTGTACTTCATACCGGCGTGATATTAGCAGATATAATGGCTAACTATGCGAGACACTTGATTCATTTGTTTCTTTTCCGATTAAGCCAAGCGCGATACAAGAAATGATCTAATTGCTGCCGAACGTGAAATGCACAGCCATCACCGGCCTCGACTGCCGAACGAAATAAACGGTAATACAGTGCTGCGTACGTTTGTTAAATAACTGCGTCGTTAATTTGAAGCGTGCGCCTAGCCTCGACTCCACGAATTTAACTAATGGAGTATAGGGCACGTTTCTTGCGAAAGTTTAAGCGCCCAATTCTTTTTTTGTGTGCCATGGCGAGAACAGAAAGCGAAGATCTATCTTTTACGAAAGCTCCTGCAGCACTCCGAACATTAGCGCTTTCGCGAATGGAAGATCATTTGCGACGTGAACGAGATGTATAGCTCTGCTGCTGCTGTGTTTTCTTACCTCAAATTTTTGTGTTATTTCAAGCCTTGATTTCGAAGACCTGAGCGATGGGTGAGTTGGTGTTTCATACTGACGAAAAACTGTGCAAAAAAAGAAAAAAAATAATAATTGCTATAAGCGGGAGACAGCTGCAGAATAGGAACTGGAGGTTTTTTTTTTTTTCTGTAACTGGAGTTTCTCGCGCTGTTTTTTTTTCCCCTGCCTTAATTTTGCTAGTATTCCGCTCGAAGCCACGTTCTCCTCGAATAGCGAGAAATCAGATGCATTCGCGTGGCGCGTGTATAGCGAAGCGCGCTGCTGCCACGAGCAATGGTTAATTACGTGGTCTTGACGATATAAAACTGACTTAATTTACCGACTAGTTTCGTTTATCCGTCAACGTAGCTTTCACTTGCGTTTCGATGCGCTTAGGAGTTTTTGAATTTTTCTCTAACACTTTGAAAATACGTTTGCGACGTCGACGCAGTCCAGGAGAAGAGGGATAGAGTGATGGTTAGAGAGTTGAAGAAAAAAAAATGGCAGCATATCCACGGAGTGAATGATGGAGAGTGGGGCGAAGAATTCGTCCGTCCATTCGTTCTTGCTTCCGTCCGTCCATGCGTCCGTCAGTGTCACCGTCCATGCGTCCATCAGCCCGTCCGTGCGTGCGTCTGTTCGTGCGTCCGTCCCTGCGTTCGTCCACGCAGCCGCCCCTGCGTCCGTTCATGCGTCCATCCATGCATCTGTCTATGTGTCCGTTCGTCCATCTATTCAACACTCCAAGTACCACCATCTCGCATCTTTTCATCATATATTCCCCATTAGGGAGCCTACATGAACGGCCGTTCATGTAGGCTCCCTATTCCCCATATAGAAGCACCGCCATCCAGCGGACATTCCAAGGAATAAACGAGAGGTGGCACACGCACACTTTCTTACGGCTTGCGCTTCGGGTCCACTTCCCACCTTTAACCACCTCGAGTTCATGGTATATACTAGTTCACTGTATTCATGGCACTGCGGCCGAACGCTCGCTAAACCTTTCGAAAACCAAGGAGGTTACGCCCAGCGAGTATGACGTAGTAAATTTTTTCAGTCAGATAGTGCTCAATGCACATGCCAATGGCTGCTAATGGGAAATGAGAGGCGGAGAATTCGGCTTTTACTTTCTTACGGCTTGCGCTTCGTATCTACTTTCCATTTTTAACCACCTCGAGTTCATTCATGGTATATACAAGTTCATAGTATTCATGGCACTGCGGCTCAACGCTCGCTAAATTTTTCTAAAGCTAAGGAGTTTACACCCAGCGAGTAACCCTTTCTTGTCAAATAGTGCTCAATGTACATGCCAATGGCTGCTAATGGTGATCGCAGCCTGCGCGTTAACTAAAAGCCGAATGCTCCTGTCTCTCATTCCCCATTAGCAGCCATTGACATGTACATTGAGCATTATTTTTTATTGTTCAACAACGCACAGAAGAAGTCTCTCACCGGCACCACCTTGGAGATCAAAATGTTATACTTGTTACATACTACGGGGGACGAACGGGTGCCGCTATAAGGAGCTTCGCCCCTAAAAAAAAAAACAAATCCTGCAAAAGATTATTTCGTACGTGCAAACATGGGCGCACAACAAACCCAAGAGTGCCCGGAGCTCTCATCTTTTCGTCACCTCCCTCCACCTTCAACACACACACAGACACACACAGAAAAAAAAATGCCCTAGCTACATTTTTGGTTTGCGATTGAGTTAACGTGAGCATGCGCACACTACGTGTGCGAACACGCTTCTCTTGATAGTTTATTTTTCTTTCGCACCGTTTCGCAATCAAGTTGTGTTCGTTTGTCAGTTCCGTAAAGACCATTCAGCTTACGATACTAGACATGCATTACGCTGCTTTTTTACACTAGACATGCGGTTTTTTTTTTGTACGGGTACGAAAGCAAACACTACGCACAAGCGTTGACTTTCAATTAAAATTCAAAATTTTAGGTTAAAAGTGGGCGCTTGTCTGTGTCATTTTGCGCTGTTTCCATTTCGTTATGCAAAACTAACTAGAACAAAGCTTCACTTTACTAAACACGCACGTCGTTATTACCTAGCAGTGACGTAACGTTGTAAACTAAAGCCTTCCCGTGAAAGACACAATTTACATCAGCTCTTATGCCAGATATTACTTCTCTCACATTCGGGAGCCACGTTCCACTGCCGTGCAAAGAAGTGCATTAATGCCAAAGGCAGTAGACTTCCACCCACTGTGACTCAGTTTCTGCTAATTATCAAACGATATATAAGCTGAACGCAGTCGGGTCGATCTAAACAGAGTATAATAGCCTTTGCGTCAATACTCGACATTGATTCCTTACTGCGGGAAAATGACACTCCACGGTGTATAATGCCTACTATTAAAAAAGTAAAAATAAATTGATGAATGCATCGCATATTCTCGCGAGAACTGGGCGGCTCGGGGACTCTCTAATCGATATCGTTTAAAGTCACTGGTGCATTCCCTCCAAATCGATCCCGCGGGTGTATCATTAGGTAGTCGGACACCTAATGATTTGTGTGCGTGGTTGCTTACATATGTCGTGCGCGTGCGTGGATTCTTTTATAAGTTATTCCGTTTCTATAGCTTAAGGCAACCTTAAACTGCGTGAGCGCTGTTAACCTGACTGCCACTAACAAACTCCAACGCAACAACGGAATTACGTCACAAGATGTTATCAATGACGTCACGTTCTATTACCAACGAAAATTATGAGGTCGTCGCAATTCAACTTCTTATGGCACACTCACACGGTCATTTGGTCAAAGTTCACCGATCTCAGAGGCAGTGCAATACTACATAAAATGCGAAAATGTCCGCAAGGGGTGGGGGGTGGGAGAATTGACTAAAGTCTTTGACTTAAGAAGTCCAAGTAATTTAATTGGTATCGCATGAGAACATAAAATTTCAGCTGTGCTCTTTTTACCATTGTCTAAGGAAAACAGGCCTTTAATTAATTTTATTAATAATATTTGTTAAATTCTTTTACATTCACTACAGTGTCACCAAACTTGCATAGAACTGATTGAGTAATCACCGTGTTCAATATTACTATAGTGCTGCAAGTATAGAGTACTTCTGCTTTCTCAAATTTAGAGATGACATCGGGTAATCAATCAGCAAACTGAAATTTGTAGAGCTTCTTATTTTGACATCCGAAGGAATATGAACGTTATACGAAGCGGAATGGCTTTCCTGTCAACATATTTGTCCTATATTACATCGCTATTCACTGATCATTTTAATGAGTAACATTTTAGGTAATTAGAGGATTGCTTTACGCTTAACTTGCTTTGTTCGCTAGGCCTTCATGCAACTCAGCAGGCAAATTTTTCTCTGTCTAAATGACATTATATTCATTGGTGTTTCACAACACTGCTTCGCTAGGAACGTTTTTGCGTAGTCGATGCTTCATGAACGTGCTAAGCACGAAAAGTACAAGAAAAAATTTATAAAAGCCCGGCAACGTACTCGAGCTGGCATTCTACTAATTTTCGTCGAGTTAGTTGTAAACATGACGTTTCTTCTGCATCGCGCATAACATATCCTGTGAGACGGGGCATACTTGTTCGGACAGCACTGCGCGGTTTTACTAGCGCCGTCTGTATAGACACAGCAGAGCAGGGCTTCGATTCGGCTTTGATGGCACCACTAGGGGGCCGAAGGCAGGAAAATAATAACGAACGTGTAGAATCGATTTTTTTCTGTCAGCGGCGAGCATGTAAGGCGCGTGTAGTTATTTCGCCATGTCGACACAGTGTATTCCGACGCAATCATCCGACGCATATACTCGGGAGGGCTATCGAGTCGGGGTATTCGTGGTGTCATCAAGGACGTCGCGTCGTGACAGGCGGTCACTTCCGACTCGTGTTTACCGGATGTCCATGACTTCGACACGATGGCGTATAGACATCGAACGACACTTTACGGCCGGTGACGTCTTGCGTTGCCTAGCAACGATCGAAGTGAATAAAACAAGCTGTAAAATGTGTATACATGAAGACTTCTGAAATATTTACACTACATCTGGCGGCGCATGTTCTCCAAAAATAATAACCGTCTGCTCTTCTTGATTTTCATTCCTTTGAAACTCCGCTCCCCACATTTTTGTCATAGACGCTGAGTCATACAGTGAAGGTACTCGCGCGTGGTTGGTGACTCGAAGGTACCGAGCGTATAGCGTTAGAGACTAAAAGCAAAGTATAGTCGAATACTGTTATTGAGACTATTTTCATTTTCGTTTTATTTTGCATGGGTGCATTCGCAGTTTAGCGTTCCTTCACTGCGACAATACCCTATTCAAAACAGGTTACATGCAGTTTATTAGTACTATATGTCTATTCGTTCGTTTGGAATACCTCGAAGTTTCCAGTAGTTCAAATGTAAATCGAAGCGAATGCTAATAGCGTAATATTCATTCGAATATTCGCACAAGCCAATAGAGAATTCAAATCATTGTACCGTTGAAAATTGTAGTAAGATATCATTGTGGCATCGAGGCTGCTTGGTTCATTAAAGAGCGAAATGCCCAGAAATATTACATTCACTCGTCGTAATGTTCAAGAGAAGACGGAATAGTGTAGTTGCAGAAACTTTTGAAAACGACTGCACTTTTCATACGTATTCCCGGACGAGGTAGGAGAAAACATGCTCTCTCTCTCGTCGCACTCATAAAAGCCCCTCCACTTCCCCTGCAAAAGTAAGTGCAGTATTTCTTTCGCATACAAAATTGGTCAGTCCAGTGGATGTTGAACGCGCAGGAAACGCAGCTGGGAAATCGAATGCGACGTCGCTGGAGTGGCGCGGTTCCTTCGTTGTGGTCATTCTTCTACTACCATTTCGTTTTGTTTTTGACAAGTGCCATAGTTCTTTCTGAGAGGGACGCTGTCGCAGCAAATCAACGCCGGAACTCGACACACGAAGCAGTTCAGTCGACAGTAAGTGGGAACTTCTCTAACGGCACCAATTGTCCGGGACCAAAATGCGACAAACGACTTGATGAACGCCTGATGCAAAAAAAAAAAACACAGAACGGCGAATACGGCTTTATTCGAACGCTGTTACTGGTGTATTCTTTCGCAATTTGTACGTCTTTGTCACCCTGTATTTTTGTTTTGTTTTTGACGCTTGTCTTGATTCGAAACGAGCTTCGTTTGATTCAACTTCATTCACACTGAGAAAGAGAACTTTTTTCACTTCCATTGCTGTGTGCCTCCAGGCATCGCTTATTTTTGCGAAGTTGAACACCGTCGCCTGGGACTTCGAGTCTCGATCTAAGCACGACTGAAAGCCCGCATTTTAGCGGAACATCGCTTTCTGTCGTTTTTTGCGTGAAGTTCGAAATAAAAGTTCTGACTAGCTTAATTTGTTCAGCGGCTTAATGCTGCCTCTAGCAATTCGTATACTGCACTTACCGCGAGAACGTAATAAAAAGGAAAGCACGCAATATAACTTAACGCGAATATATAGTGTTTAGAAAAGCGCGGAATACAGAGGCTGTGTTTTATCCAAGTCGCCCAAACGTCCACTTTAGCTAACGTGAAAGCAATATGTAGGAGCGTTTCTGTCTCTTGTCAGGCGAAAGTAAAGACCCGGGCAATTTTATTCGTGACAGAAAAAAAAATGTGATAGAGTACCTCCACGTATGTCATCTTGAAAAATAGTCATGCCTCAGCTCTGCGAGATGCGGTAGCGCATAACATGTGACTTTTCCAAGGATTCGTGCGACGAGAAACGTGCCATTAAGATGACAGAAAGATGGCAAGCGAGCGAGCCACATATTAAACGTCTCTCTCTAAACCAGATTCTTACTCGACGTCCCGTACACTTTCCGTAGTTTATGCCGCCATCTATTCTCTTCCCTGTCACCGTTCTTCTGGTCTGGATAGACTAACGCATATTCCTATCGCGAGTGCAGTATATAACCCGAGCATAAATGCATTACGTTGGTTTTGTAGTTACTATAGTGCCTGCTTTCCCGTTGCTCCGACATGCACGGTTCGTTTGGTGAGTCACGGTGTACTTGAAAGAAAGCCTCACGACTGTATACTAACTTCACTTTGTACCTCTTTAGTCTAAGCTTTGACTGCATGTTTTCTGTGAAGGTAATACCGGGGCTATTTGATCAGAAGTCATCCACTGACCTTGGAAGTGCTGTTCCTTTTAGTGCCGCACGAAATCTTTAAAAATGTATTCGGTCGGGGTATCGAATAGAGCATGTTTCTAAATATTCAAAATTGATGGCAAAAAGACAAGGTTATACAAAAGATGACCTATTTGTCTTGCTTTTCTACCGAAGAGTATTAGTGTGAACTTATAGTATTGCCCAATTTGGAGCTGGGATTAGGAGATGTCATTTAGTTTAACTAAAAGCTAATGAACAAAGATCGGGTAATGAAGTATGTAAAAACACCAAGTACGGCAAATTTAACTTTTAGAAATTTTTCATCGTTGCTTTCTTCTTTGTGTTCGTCGTGCTACCAACTGCTTATTTTCCGCACAATCTGCGGTGTTCAGATATAGCCCGAGGTTGTTCAGCCTTCGGACAGTAACATGGCTGTATACAGAGAGTTCGTACGAAGAACATGACGTAGCACTTACGAAATGGAACAAAGAAATAGCGAGGAGATTTCCTGCAGACGCCGACTTCCACGTGCTTTGGCGATGTTAACAAAAGCCCGTCCAAAAATTATACGACGTGACAGCACTCAGTTGCACAAACATCCAAAATTTTACCTGCGAGCGGATTTTGTTGTGCCCCGCCCCCCTAAAAAAAGCGAGCTCGAGTACGTTACACCATAGAGTTTCCTATAAATACTCTATCTATAGGAAATTTGCGTGCTAGTGTAACGTACGGCGCTTCAGCAAGCATCCATGGTAATGGTGGGTAGCGCACAAATTTGTCTAATCGTCGTTCTTTCGGCTCCGTTTGACATCAATTAGTTCGTAGTTGCTTTTTTCACGGCACGAACATCAGCAAATGTTCAGCAGTTGCAACTTGCCACCTTCAACTATTAGGCTTACCAATTCAACTCGGGTCGCCAAGTTCAACACATGCCGTTCTTTTATTCGACACAAACCCAAAACCGCGACAGCAATAAACAAAACTACCAGTGCGTTTGAAGCCCGCGAGCTCAAAGGCTAGGCAAATTCGTGCACTGTCATTCAAATCGTGGTCAAAGATCGCAACGCCGCAGTCCCCTCTAATTAATTAAAAAAACTCTGTGAGTTACACTGTATACCGAGCTAAATTCAAACTCGGTTCGCCGTATATTACAAAGCTATGTTTCTGTGTTGGAGGCTCTGTAAATGACAAAGCCTGATAGAAACAAAAGTGTGCCTCCTCCAACTGCGTCGCGTCTATGTATGGCTATTTCTAAATTCTACAGCGCAGCAGCAGACCCCCTGTTGCAACAGATCCGTTCGCGCTGCAATTTCCTGTCAGCGCCGATCGCGACGAGCTGTCGTCCTCGCGGGTGTGGACGTCGTCCGTGATTCTAGCCCTTTCTCCCTCAGGAAAACTTTCTCGGCTGAGCAGGACACCCTAAGACAGGCGTTGCCGCTCTCTTGACTAGAATGTGAGCTCGCCCGCAAAGTTATAGGGTCCGCCGACGGCTCGCTTCATTTGTCATCCCGGTGCAATATGTAATACTGAGATTTCTGTTAATTTTTGTGCTTTCTTTTGTGTGTGTGTTTTTGCTTATTCGTCGCTTGCTCAACTTTGATCCGAGGTCATTATTTTACTGCGTCCTCACTTCTTAAGGTGAAAATCTTGGATGTGTCATCAAACGCAAAAATTGACAGTGTGCAGAAAAAAAAAACTCGATGACGTCACCACATGACGTCTTGATGACGCCGTAGATCACCAGTGTCCGTGTAGTCACTATGATGTCGCATCGTGGCGTTATCACATGACATCACTGCTTGGTAAAAGTTTGGCCGACCACGCAAGCAGCGCAGAAAGCGTGCTATGCCTTCTATTCGATGCAAGCGTGCTACTTTCTCTCTTTTTCATTATCCCCTCCCTCCTTTAGTGTAGGGTATCAAACCGCGTGCGACCTAGTTAGCCTCCCAGCCTTGCAATGCCTCCCATTCTGTGCAAAACAACGTTAGACACAGAACTCTTTTGAAGAGGCGCGAGGGAGAATGAATACATCGAATGATAAGGGGAAAAAAAGAAAAATAGCTTCGAGTCATGTGCACTAACATTTCCTTTTAAATGCAAGGCCCCGTTCATTTCATGGCCGATTCCCCATGATGGAATGTGCCAGGATAAAAGGGACAAACAAACAAACAATAATGCATAAGCCATTTTTTAAAGCTTAAACCTATAAGGATGTACATCGTGTTGGTGCAGAATTCTTCGCTGAGGCAAGTTGCCAGGCTAGTTAGTTTGGGTTCATCACTGATATGGCTATAGCGCGCCACAACAAGGTGGAAGGTGCGCGTACCAAAGACTTGGGGAACGCCTGTACAACGTAGGAAAAGCTGTGTCTAGTTATTTGGTAATTCACTGTCAAAGGTGTGGTTGAGCCCCAATGTTTCAAAACACCCGTGTTCTCAATAGGGCCCGTGATAGCACTACGCGTGAAATCGTTCAAGCCCATGAAATTGACGAAATGAAACATCAATGTGCGAGTGCGGCTTCTTTAGCCTTGCCAGCTAAAGAAAAGAGGTATTACGAATCAGCGCTTAGACGTTAGCAGGGGCAGATTGTCGTAATCCGTGATGACACGTGCTTAAGCTGCGCTGTATTTTTACGTGGCGTTTTCTGCGTTTCTTCCATCTACTATTATTGTATAATTATCATGTATGACCACGAATAAAACATTAGTTGTTGCTAGTTAGCGCTGCATGTGTGTGTCTCTCTCTTCTGTGTCCTTGTCGTGGTG